>CM055405.1:13080011-13106751 GCA_029228625.1 Pseudolycoriella hygida | reverse complement strand
AAAATATTTTTTGCGTTCCGAAGCTGTAAGCGTCGCCCAAATTGATATCAGTGTCAAGGGTTTTCGTTGTGCTTTTGACTCGTGAATTTGGATACCTCCCCTTCGGCTCGGATATACACTTGCATATGCACTAGCTATACACTTGTCAAATTAACGTTTTCAAAGCTTGTTGCTAAAAAAAAAAAACACTCATGAGTGGGGCTCGCATCACAAAATTGTGTCCTCATGTAATGAATTACTTTCGCAGGGTCCAATGTAACGCTGGTCACGAATTGGGTTAACTCGACTGACTTCGGTAACATTTTTTTTTCTGTCATAACCATCATAACTCGAAACCTTCAGTCTTCTTCGATAAATCATTTAAAAATATAAAAGTAAGTTAGTAACCGTGACCCACAGACAATTATTTGAGCGTTTTTCAGTTAAAAATGTCATCAAAATATGTGATTTTATTAAGAGTTTCTCAGTGGCTTGTTCATAAAACCAGCAAAATGCATGCTTACCACTAGAAACATACTTCATTGGATTACTGTCCAGAAGTTTAATGTAATCGTCGATAAGTTGAGTTTATTATTTGAACATTACGGTGTTAAACCTGAACTACTTGTTTTTTTTATACTTTGAAGGCGTTATCAAGTGATACTCGAATGTGAAATAAATAGAAAATATGTTAAAGTACTAATGTTCCGTTGTAATGCAGACGTAAAGAATTTATACACAAAGTTGACTGTTATTGCGATAATACAAAAGCCGGCAGCAAATAGCCATAAATCCAACTCCGGAGGGTACAATTAAATAAAAAAATAACTTTTCATGAATTATGACTTCAAAATATTTTATCACATTCGCAATAAAAGAAAAAGAAATCATTCAATTCAAGATCCTATATCGAAATAAATGATCGCATTTATGCTCGGCGTTTGCAATGGCTTGAAGGTAAATATTAGTAATATTTCAGATCAATCGATAATTTATTTGTTATTTTCAAGTGGAACACTTTACATATTCTTCTAAATTCGAATTCTGTTGTGATTCATAAATGAATATCAACGTACGACTATTGATCATAAATAAAATAAGAGGTTTAGTGCTCTTATTTGTGTACAAAACACGTTTTGTAAAATGTGTTTAAAATTGTAGAACGCGTGCGAATATAATTTCAAGATATTAATATCAATCGAATTTCTTATTTCTGCAACCTATTTATTATGAGGTCGCTATTGTTTGGCTGTAGGAACGGTTCTTTAATAGCATATTAAGGTTCTAGGCTATAATTTTATATTCCGTCCGTATCTCGGAAGGGTCGAGCGCGTTTCAATTCTAAGGGTTAAGTGTACCTACCCAGTGGCAAAGGTGACATGACTTAACGCCCAGGCTAGGATCGATCTTTGGGTTGTTAACGCCTAGAACGAAATTTTAATATGAGTTTTAAAAGTGCTGTTAATTGGAACAACAGAGGTTCTAAAATCACGTTATTATAACCGAAGATTATTAGAAAATTTAAAAAAAAGTCAAGAATCCCACTACTAAACGTTAAAATGTAAGGATTTAAAAATGTCTACTATATCATAATCTCAACTCTTCATAGTTTCCTCCTGCTTTTTAACTCACGAAGTAACATCTTTACCCTAGGTAAACTATGTGAAATGACTCTATTGCAATAGGTAAAAAGGTGATTTGGTACAATTTTACGGTAATTTTGACGTCATGGAAATCTGTCAAAACTGGAGTCGGATTCTTGGCTATTCGAAAAGTTAAATGTCTTTACATTTTTCTTTAATCTTTAATTATAATAAAGTAGAGCTTATGTCAAAAATGTTCCAACAGTACTAGATTTATAAACACAAAGGTAGCAGTTTTCCGTACTGTGGCCAAACTAGTCAAAAAGTGAAAGCGATGTTAACCTGGATGGTGCCGTCACTTTGGCAAATATTTGCAATAAAAGTGAAAATATTTGCTGATGATTTGCCGAACTACTGCAACAAGCGCAAAAATATTTCACTATCTTAATTCCCTCAATCAAACATAAAAAATGAGTGAGAGAAAATACCCTTCATGGATTCGCATGCTATTCTAAGTGCAGCTTAACAACGTAGACATTCGAGTTGTCTCTTTCAGCCAAAAAACCATTAAAAATTACAATTCCTTATAATTTTCACACAATTTATCCACACCGTGTAAAAAGTCTGATCTTGCCTTTCGGAACGAATTTCAACAGAGTCCATGCGGCGTTGGCTTACGTCAAAGTATAAAAAATTTCATTGCGAATATGTCAAGCCACGAAAAAGGTATGGTAGTGAAAGTTGGGTGGACTTAGTAGGGTCGTAGGAGTATAGCAAAGACGAATCGAAGGGAACAGTCTGACAATCATATCAGGAACAACGACATCAGGGAAAATTTAGGGATTAGATATCTGGTTTTGAGGCAGCCTACTGGCTTTGGAACATAGATCTCTTTGACCCTTTGTTCCTCCTCCGTTACTCTTCCATCATTCCAGCTAGACATTTATTTGATTTTTAGCCAGATTCTCACATTTTACACGTTCCCATTCAGAACACACACGTGTTAGACCCGTTGGCCAAATGAGCCTCGTTCTGTGTGCACACACTACGATACATCTTCCAGCCTACTAGCCACAACTTATTCTTATTCTATACGAGCGACGTGAATGCGGTGTATCCCACATAACCAAGATACCTTTTTTCCATTTACCATTTATCTATTTTAGAGGTTACGTCAGTATACAGTTTTAGAGGCGGCAAGGGTTAGTCGTCTGCGATGGTGCGGGTACGTTCAGAGGATGGGTAATAGTGGGCTCTCATAAAGGATAATGAATGCACAGATCTCGAGTGTACGCCCAAGGAGAAGGTTTATAGACTCAGTTAAACCAGATTTAGAAGTTAAGGAAACTTTCAACGAGTGAACAAACCACATCCTTGGTACAGTATAAGACACTGCCTACCTTTTAGAAAATTTTTGCGAAATTTTCGTGATTTTCTTGAATTTTTCGTGAATTTTTTTTTAAAAATTCACGAAAAATCAAGAAAAACCACGAAAATTTCACGAAAAGTTTCTAAAAGGTAGGCAGTGGTATAACAGGGTGTAGAGAAGGGTGGTCCATGATCACCGGGCGTAAAGGCCACACACCGGAAGGTACAAATGGTGTATAAAGTTTGACGATGATGAAAATGAGTGTAGTTGTCAGCAGGTTGACAGCGTCGTCGGCTTATGTCAAAGTACTTAGATAGTTATTTTTATTTTTTTGATATTTAGTTGGTCAGTATCACAGTATGAGAATTTTTTGACGGCTTATGCATTTCAGTGAATTTGACTATACTTTCACAGACATCTTGGTTGGAAATATAACTCCATAGCTAGAGAATACAATGACATGATACAAAGAGAAGTACACTTTCAAGCACCTTATTTCAAATTATTGCAATGAGTGAACACGCTTAATAAAATGTTCGTTATGAAATTGTCTTGCAATTTACAGTAAATGTGATCTCAATGTATAATTTAATGCGTCGCGCCACTTTCATGTTGACGGTACATACGCATTCTGTAAACAAGACACGAAGCTATTATTTTAATATGCGACGCACTTTATTGATAACATTATCGTCGAATTACATGACTATGCACTTATGCGAATAAATACAAATAAATCAATTCTTATATTTGCCAACCTCAAAATCCATTTCAATACATTAATCGAAGTTGGTGTCATTTTATTAGATTAAATTTTTATAATTAATAATCTTATAAAATGCCATGCTCGTACACATAAAATATACATTTGAAACACATAATTAATCTCGAATGAAGTTGTTTTCACATGCGGTTTTGTTGGTTCAATTTGAACAGAAATGATATTTACAACTTTATTTTCTCATGACTGTAAGCCAATGGATGTAGTCGAAATAAAACTAATTGTGTAGTTGAATTGACGAAAGAACAGTCTTCTCTATTATGTGGTGTAAAAGGAAAGGTAATGAGTTTGAACTTAAAATTTTTTTGATTTTTTGTTCAAATAACATTACTCAATGTTACATAAAAGTTAATCCAGTCGATTAGTCTTTCGTAATACTTACAATTCTCCAATAGTGCTCAGAAATGACGTCTGGTTTATCTTTTATACCTGACAGACTACAAAAAACTTCAATTCTGATATTGTAAGCGCAAATATTCCGATATTGCGATAGTTGAGCAAATCACGTTCACTTCATCAGATAAAATGAGTAAGAAGAGGACAAAATATATTCGAAAGAAAAGACAATTATCTTTAATCAATGTCCACTGAAAACTTGTCATTACATGCATATGTGCACCCCACGGAAATTATTCACTACATGAACACTATGAAGTACGCTGATAAGGTAGCGTGCGAAAGAGTTTCTGTATGTAACTTGTTTGCGAAATACTTCAACTCGGTATACAACCCGGTAGTTCACCCAGCCGAGGAGTTTATTAGCGACCCATTTATTCACCAGGAGAAATCTGTGGATATGGCGTTTACACCGGCTCAAGTTGAGATAGCACTGAAGGGTTTCGATGAAAACAAAGTTGCTAGTCCGGACAATATTCCGATGATGTTCTTCATGAATCTGGCACTATCTTTGAGCCTACCGTTGAGCATTCTTTTTAATAAATCTATATCTGAACAAAAATTTCCCTCTAAGTGGAAAACTAGTTTTGTCTCGCCCATTTTTAAAGAGGGAGATCTGAACAACATTTCGAATTATCTTATGGAGTATGTTTCGTTCGTTGCTGATACCATGGTGAAGGGGGTCAAGTAGACACAGTCTATACAGATTTTGCTAAAGCTTTTGATAAGGTTGATCATTGTAAACTGCTTTTCAAATTAAGATCGTTAGGTCTCCCAGTAAATCTTGTACGATGGTTTTCAACATACTTATGTAGTAGGACCCAGTTCATTGTCATTGGTGGCTCGAAGTCTAATCCTATTATACCTACGTCAGGAGTCCCACAAGGATCAATTCTCGGTCCTTTATTGTTCATTATCTTCATTAATGACTTGCTTGAATCATTATCATCTTGCTCTGGTTTCGCTGACGACATCAAATTATACAGGTCAATCAGTAATATCTATGATTGTGAGCTGCTACGGGATGATATAATGAAGGTGGTGGACTGGTGTATAGGAAGCAACATGTCACTGAATGAGAATAAGTGTGCAGTGATGTCATCCACCCATAGTCGAGACAAAGTATTATTCCCATATACTGTCGGAGAGGAGTTACTAAAAAGGGTTGAAGTCAAATCTGATCTTGGTGTAATTTATTTATTTATTTATTGATCAATAAACAGGCCTTTCGACCCAATAACATATCAATCATTTCTAAGTATAAAAGTATAAAATCAAAAAATCATAATCACAAATCATAGCAAAATTTCAACATCGACCCAGCTCGTAAACAATTCCTGATTAAGGCAGCGGCGTATTCCTTACACAACGTCTAAACGATTCGAACGATTCATTAAAAATATTAACGTGAGAAAAATAATTGTCGTGGTTATCCTGCATTCGGTGCAACGGTTCGTTTCGCATGATGTTACTCGAGTACTTAGGCGTATAAAAAATGGGGTTGGTCCTCCTTGTAACCCTGCCATGAGCACAGTAGGATATCAACTGCCTCAACTTCGTGTCCATTCGATTGTGCAATATCTTGTATAATATCATCTCATCGTTCACCAACCTTCTCGACTTTAATGAAGAAATGTTCAAGCTTTTGAGTCTGTCAGCGTATTCTAATTTCTGCATATGAAATTTGTAGAAGAACATTCTAGTGTATTTTCGCTGGACTCTTTCGATAATCATATCATGCTTGTCATAAATCGGACTCCAGACGGAGCAGCAGTATTCTAGCCGACTTCTCACTAACGAGTTAAACAACACCATCATACTTTCCGGTTTTTTGAAAAACTTACCGCACCGGAAAATAAAACCAAGCATTTGGTAGGCCTTTCTGGTTGTCAAATTCATGTGTTCGTTGAAAGAAAGCTTATTGTCGATTATGACCCCCAGATCTCGTTTAGATTCAACTCTTGGAACTATCTGACCATCGATGCGATACTGGTGATTAATTACATTTTTTTCGGTCTTTCGAGTAATGGACATGATTGCACATTTTTTGATATTTAAGTTTAACTCATTCGTGACGCACCATTCTTGCAGACGATCAACTTCTGATTGGAACAAGAGGCAATCGCCAACGGACACTATTTTTCGGAGCAGTTTTAGGTCGTCCGCAAAGGCAAAGGTGTTATCGAGACTTGACAAAAGGTCATTAACATACAAAATGAACAAGAACGGCCCTAAAATTGACCCTTGTGGAACGCCTGAGTTCGGGGTAATACGTCTTGATCTTCCACCGCCAATCACAACCACCTGTGAACGGTTCGATAGGTATGAATCAAACCATTGAATCAAAGATTTGTTGAAGCCGAACGGAATCAATTTCTTTAAGAGACGACTGTGAACGATGCGATCAAACGCTTTCGAAAAGTCCGTATATAGGACATCAACCTGTCCACCATTCGCAATTGATTGGGATACCAACGTAACGAACTCCATCAGATTGGATTGCGTTGATCTTTTCGAAAAGAATCCGTGTTGAGAAAAATGTATTTTGTCTTTGATTCTGTCGAACAACACATCAAACATAAGCCTTTCAAAGATTTTGGATACCGCGCACAAAATCGAAACCCCTCTGTAATTGGTGACGTCACTTTTGTCTCCCTCTTTGAAAATCGGCGATATAAATCCCAACTTCCATCTATCAGGAAAAACGCGTTCTTGTAGCGACTTGTTAAACAAAATGGACAACGGTACATCTAACGATTCGGCTAATTTTTTGTAAAACATGATCGGAACATTGTCCGGACTCGACACTTTGTTGACATCAAACTTCTTCAGTACGTTCCGAACATCAGATGCCGAAAAAGCAATATCGTTGCCGTCGCCATCGACAACGGGATTATAAATCGAATTTCGCTCATCAAAATCATTCAAATCATCCGCCTCGTTATGTGATTGATATACGGTGCTGAAGAAATTAGCGAACAGATCACATACCGACAGTTTATCATTACTCACTTCATCACCGTATTTCATACAGCTTGCTAGCGAGTTCGTTTTCCTCAGCGATTTAGTGAAGGAGAAAAAACACTTCGTATTCGATTTTATTTTACTTTCACAGTCGCTGACATAATTCGAAAAGGACAATTTGATCTCTTGCTTCACTTGCTTGCGTAGCTTTGAAAATCGATTTTTGTTGAAGTCGTTAACATTGCGATTCAATTGGCATTAGCTTTTTTCTTAATGAGTTTAATAAGTTTGGGAGTAAAGTACACCGGGTAATCTCTTTTCGAACTGTACACCTTAGGAATTTCATCAATAAACGATTCAATAATCTCGTAGAACCGATTCACTGCACTGTTCGCGTCTAGTCCGTCAAGCTCAATTTCCCATTCTACTCGCGAAAGTTGCTCATTAAGCGTCGGGTAGTCGGCCCTGTAAAAGTTAGTCTTCGGTAGCCTTTCTTCGCGCAAATACTTTATTGGACTCAAGTCAACATTTACGTTCAACGCTGGATGGTGAGGATCTTCTGGAACTAACGGACTGCAACACCTGGCAGCTTCGATCTTACTCGAGTCGACATCAGAGAGCACAAGATCTAACGTCCTTTTGAGGTTATTCCGAACATTACTGAATTGCTTCAAGCTGCACAAAGCTACCAGATTCAACAGTTCGTGAGAAATACGTTTGTCAAACTTGGTGTGACTATTTATCTTCGCTTCAAACGAATCGGCATTACAATACCATTCGATGCTGTCGCTGAGATTGTAGTCACCAAATAGAACAAATTGATCGTTACCAGCAGCAGAGGTCATAATGTCGATAACCTTATGGAAATGAACTTCATAACTTGACAGATCGCTTTTGTCTTCTATGTACCTGACGTTAAAGTTGGTTTTGGAACCATTTTCATGTACAACAGAAATCCAAATATCTTTTTTGCTCAGTTCCCATTGACGCATTCTCATTGACGACAACTCGCATTTCACGGCAATTAAGCATCCACCACCCCTGGACATGCCAGTTTCCTCTTTATCACGATCGACCCTAAACACTACGTATCTATTATCGAAAAATTCGGAATCGTAAAAGTCTTCATTTAGCCAAGTCTCACACAGCAAAACAACATCATACGAATTGGCAATAAGTTTAGGAAAAACGTTTCATTTTTTGTTCGCATACCACGAATGTTTTGATAATAAAGTTTCAGCGTCGTCATTTTGACATTACAAAAAATGCTAAACAAATGTGAGTGGATAGTGGGTGTTGGTCTTACGTTTGGTTTTTCGTTTTACACTCACTTTTTGTTTTGGGCAATTTTGGTTTAATACAATTAACGGTGAATCGTTAATATTAAGTGGTCTTACGTTCGGGTTTTCGCTTTAAATTCACCTTTTGATAAACCTTTGAAGTAATATTGGTCTTACAGTTCGGATTTACGTTTTGCAAAGAAATTTTTTGCTTTGTTTCTAGTTCTTCTAATCTGCAGTTTAATTCAAAACAAATCTGAACTCAAAAGATAGGGTAAAATGCAAAGTATCGAGAATAAGTTCACCTTTATATCAAATTCAGCATCATTACTTCATAAATGAGAATTTGTAAATGATTTTCTGGACTATGACTTGTTGTTGTTGAGGTTATGTTTTCATGCAAAATTTGCTGATGCGAATTTTCTGCGAATTATATACTCAATGCACTGTACTCCACTTATATTATTAGATGATAAACTGTCGTTCAATGAACATCTGGACTACATGACTCGTAAAGCTTATAGAATGCTTGGGTTCATTTTTCGTTGTGGAAGGCATTTTGGAAGGCAGTCTAGTATGCTCATGCTTTACCTGTCGCTGATCAGGAGTAGGCTTGAATATTACCCCACTGTATGGAATCCTCACTATGCAAATGCCATCGATCGAATTGAAAGAGTCCATAAGAAATTTACCAGAATGTTATATTTTAAATTCCGTATCGCTCATCCGCGACCTCCGTATGATGAGCGGTTAAGGCATTTAAAAATGAGATCATTGGAAACCCGGCGTTTGGAAAATGATGATATAGTGCTTTACAAACTGATTCATAACAAGATTGATTTGTCTCTTCGCCACAAAATCTGTTTTCACAAACCTATGAGAACCACAAGGCAAGTTTCGAACTTTTACCTACCGAGAATGGCTACGAACTACCAGATAAATGCACCAATTCATAGGATTCAACTTAACCATGACATTTATTTTCGAGAGCTAGATTTAAGGAAGACAGATATGAAATCATTTATAAAGTCAGTAAGAAGCTTATTCAGTTGGTGAATCGAATATAATCTACAATGAGCATCTCTTCAGCGACATATTGGCTATCTTAGGAATTACTGATATTGAAACATTCTTTATACATTATATTTTTACATATTGTTATCTTGTATAAAAGACTGATTTGTTATTGGGTCCTGGCCTGTTAATTGGTCTATAAACAAATAAAAAAAAATGTATGTTAGGTCCTCCACCGGAAACTCCTCATGACATGTATTATCTGCATGTGATGACGCGTTTTCGGATGGTACACCGATTAAAACAGTATACAGTGGGGGTGCTTAGTAAGTCACCCATTCTGGATCATTTCGTGACACCCGCAAACTCATTCGTGTATTTTTAAGCAACTCGCTTTAAAAACTGTTTTTTGACGAGTGTGGAGTTTGTATCCCGAGCCGAAGGCTTAAAAACACCCTCTTGAGTTTGGCTCATTTCACAAAATTGATCCCTCATGTAATGACTTACTTCCGCACCCCCCACTGTAATCTACTATTTGTCATATCTTCACTCAATTTCTCTTATGGAGTGAATGCGATGGTTGATATCCGCTCTCAGTATAATGACATATTTGACGGGTTTTCTAAATAGATGCAGAAAGAGCGTAGCGTTGAAGTGACATTACACATGAAAATATGTCAATCAAGTAGTAAATGTCAAATGGCACAATCTGTTCAGGGTTCAACATAGGTAACATGCTTTCTTGTCATTGTTTCCATTCATCGTGTAATACAGGCAACTATACAAATACATCTTAAAAAAGTCTATAAAGAAATACCACCCTTTACGTAAACAGTTTTACGCCCTGAAAAAGTGTGGTATATGCATACCACACAGTACACATCACGAGTAATACCCACCATTTCACCATTCACCATTTTTAACCACAACCCGTCTTCTAAAAACATTTCTCTTCTACAATGATTTTCATTGTTATGCTTACCTTGAAGATCGTGTAGCGTAAATGCGATCAATACGTGAATATTACTTAATTACCCGTACCAAATATGTTGCCGCGCAGAAATTACATAAACAAAACGATGTTCCATAAAAACTCAAATTCAATTTCAAGTCAATTAGATTGATTTTATCATGAATCGTATATTTTATGCTCACAATGTATGAGCAATGATCATGATCATGCGAACAAACTTGTTATTAATAACATTTGACAGCTGATCGATGTTATTTTTTTCTCCATTCGAGTGCCTCGTCTATTGATTTGGTTGTTCTATTGCCGCTTCATGAATGTATGGTTTTTCTAGTGGTGATTTGAGCATTAAAAGGTTAAAATGTGAATTATATTTTGGTATTGAAGTCATCATCTTTTTCGCATCAGCGAACTTTAAGAAATCTTCAATATGCCTTTCATTATAACATCAAGAACTGCAAATAGATTACAGCCAAAAAGAAATCTACAACTTTTTGGGAATGGCCACCCGTCCCGTGAACTGTGAGCAATATCTTCAAAAATAATCTAAAAAGGGCATTGCTTAACGTCTCAAAATCGACCTTTGGTAATGTAACGCTCACTTTTTGGGACCTACATATCCTTGTGTCTTTTCGTTCTACCGTAATGTGTCCATTATTTTTGTATATGTGCTGAATGTCGACATCAATTCAATGCCATCTACATTACATAGGACAATGAGAATTTCTCAAACGACTAAGTAAATTGAATGATTTTTTCAGTTAACGGTCACAATTTTAGAATCAAAATTTGAATGTCATTATGATAGAAAAATAACATCTTGAAGCCAAATCTGAAATGAAAAATTTGCCACGACTGGGACCTGAACCCAGAACTTTCACCTTGCCGGGGTGGTGCTCTACCAATTGAGCTATCGTGAACGTTCTCACTTCAGATCTAATTTCGAACCGACATTCAGTACATATACAAAAATAATGGACACATAATTACGGTAGAACGAAAAGACACAAGGATTTGTAGGTGGCAAAAAGCGCGCGTAAAATGCTAGCAACAAGTAATATCTGTGCATTGCCCATATTACTGGCATAAAGTACACGGCTTTAGCTACAAATACATGTGTTAGTGTTGAACAACGGTTCGAAATTAGATCTGAAGTTCACGATAGCTCAATTGGTAGAGCACCACCCCGGCAAGGTGAAGGTTCTGGGTTCAGGTCCTCGTCGTGGAAAATTTTTCATTTCAGATTTTGTTTCAATATGTTATTTCTATCATAATGACATTCAAATTTAGATTCTAAAATTCATTCAGTGACCGTTAACTGAAAAAATCATTCAAAATATTTTTTTTAAAGAAAACTGTCGCTGGAAAAATCAAAAACTTTTCTTTTTTTTTTAATTTTTGTACTTTAAAGTGTCGTCAGCGCCACCTATTTTGCCCAACGTTTCCAAATTTATTTTTCCCGTAAAGGCTGCTTTATTACCTTTCCAGCGATACCGCACACGACAAATTTGATTGAGAAATGAGTTTCTTTCGATCGAATTTCCACTTTTCTTTCACAAAAAATTATATGAAACTCATTTCTCCATCAAATTCATCGTTGAAACGTTAAAACGAAACGCTGCACAATCTTATGATTTTCCTCCAGGTGTCTCTGTTTTATGGGAACTGATCAAAACAAACCAACAATAGTTTGAGTTTGCTTTGGAACGACAATAATGTGTCGAACGGGATGAGGAACGATTTCGTTGAGCAGATCTGTTGCGAGATTTAGATTGATTGATTTCTTTTTGAAGAGAATCAATTTTATCTTCTAGTTTGCAAATCTGTTTTGTGAAATCGCTAGAGCGAGATAAAGTATTGATTGAATTTTGGTCGATTGTTTCACAATTTTATCGGCCATTATTGTTGATCAAGTGGTTCGGTTGAGCAAGATAGAATTGCTTGAATTTGTTGTGGTAGTCGATTAGTCCATAATTCTAGTAATAAGTCGTCTCCAACTTTACCACAAGACTTATATTTCATCTTCCGAAGTAAATTGGAAGGTTTTTCATCAATTAGTGAAAGATTGTTAAATAAAGTTTTTCATTTTTTACGATCGGAATCAGCAAATTGATTTGTTAATCGACTTTTTAGAGTCTGATATTTGTTGGTGGCAGGTGGATTTTTGACTATATCACTGACTGCTGTTAAAGTCCGTTGTCCGTCGATTTCGTAATCGTCATCGAGGATTGCAGGGTTTTGTGTTGGTGCCGGTGGTGTTGCCTTCTGCCATTTTATTTAGCAGTGAAGCAAAAATTTGATGTTTTTAAAATTTGCTTGTTAAAAATTTGTTCTCACAAATATAAGTATTTGGATAGTAGAAACAAATTTTGGAATGCTAATATTTGATTTGTTACTTACTTACTTACTTATCAGCCTTTCTAACCCAAGCGGGTTTTGGCTGACTCTACAACGTTTCTCCATCTGGAGCGATCCTGGGCCAGACTTCTCCACTGCGCAACGTCCAACTTTCGCCCGTCTTCTTCAACACCATCTAGCCATCTCTTCCGGGGTCTTCCTCTGCTTCTGTTGTTGTCGAAGTTTCGATCCATTACTTTCTTTGGCATTCGATCCTCGTCCATTCTCGCTACATAACCTCCCATCGCAGTCTGGCAGATTTAATAGCTCCGACTAGTGTTTCGTCCCCGTAGATGTCTGTCAGCTCTCTGTTTGTTCTTATTTGATTTGTTAGTAAAAACAAATACAAAATTTTAGCAATTTGCTTTGTAAAGCGAAAGCTTTAGGTTTGTTTGCGATCTGAAATACGTTCAGAGTCGGGGTCACCAATTATATGGGAACTGATCAAAACAAATTCATGTTATCAGTTTGATACCATATATTTGAATGCTGAATGCTCTACAGAATGTATTGCTTATATAGTAGATTCAAAGGTAACTCGATATAAAATAAATTGATTTGTTTTCAATGAACTTTTGATTTATGTGTGTACCACAGTTTCGATACAACAATTTTAACTGAATGTAAATACGTTACGAGACTTGTCACATATAAATTCGATAAAGTCTTCATAGGCTGTAAATTTATATCAGGGCATCGGCGTAACTAACTAACGACGATTATTACTCACGAACTAGAATTCGCACAATACCCGTAAGTATGTATGGCTCCTTGGAAGCCATGTGTCGTAGGCTTTCCAATAAGCCATAAGTAGATATTGTGCGAAAACTAGTTCGTGAGTAATCACCTTTAGTTGGGAACAAAGGGTCAAGAGATTTGTGTTGCAGATCGAGAAATCGTTCGTACCAAACTGATAAAATTTAAAAAAAGTCACCGTTAGTTACGCGTTACATCTATGGAATTGCCCATCAAAATTTTGAAATATTTAATAATTTTATTACATTACATTTATATAAAAAAAAGAAGATTTGCCTGAAGATTTGAGGGATTATGCTCATCTGGATCGGAGTGTTCCAATTCCACTTTCTTGTGTATTAATAAAATTCTTTAAAGTAGTGTACCGCCTAGGCCATTCTCCCCGTAACAAGGCGTTACATTTTCCCTCCTGTGACAGCGTTACGTAATACATTGACAGTCCTTTAACAGTAAAAGTCTGCATCGAAAGCATATAACGCGTAAGTTGAGTTAGTCTAATCATACCGGTTCATTAGATGTAAAGTGTCGGCTGAAAAAAAAACATTTACCGAAAAAATTACCAAACTAATTTGAAGCTATTAATCACAATATTTTACCAGCCTGTCTGAATGGAATTTAGCCAAAAATGTTCGTTACAACATTTCTTTTATGATATTGCACAGCTTCTTCCTTCAACTGATTTTGAGATAAATTGTAATGAGATTTTACGTTTCAAAAACATTGAGTTGATCAAGTTTGGATATTTATTCGCATAAAATTGATGTAACATCAGATCGAGACAGTGCCATAAATATTTCAGATAAATTTTAATGTTACAGACGGGACCGTAAGAGTTGAGGTATTATTTGTTAATATTTATTGTTAGTGTCGTGTATAGCATTGATTCGTAGTTGATAGACTGACACGAAGAGCTGCTACTGTACATTGTTTTTTTTCACTCTTCACAAATAAACCGATGTTACGCTAAGTAAGAACAATAACCGCACGTTAATTTCATTTATTAATATTTTATATACTCCAATGCGAACAGCATTGCATTTCTTTAAGCAACAATCTAGTTTAATGCGCTGTCAGTTCTAATACATGTACTAATCTCATGCCTTGGGCATAAATTTCAGAGTTTTTCTCGGCATGTAAAGTCATATACGTAACCCGTCTTGGACGATTGGTCTGAGTCACATTCGCTCCTCACTTCGTTCGGTCTACAACTAGCAAAATCACCTCAAATCATCGTCCAAAATAGGCACGTAAATAACTGCAGTTGCTCTAGTATGTGTTAGAACTCTCCACAGTATCTAAATATGTTATGTACCAGAATTATCCACAGTATCTTAGTTTATGTAATAAAAGGCACGTAAAAACACAATTTGACATTATTCAACCTGCGGCTCGTTTTACAATACTCACATTTTATGCTTTAGTATCCTACTACACAACTTGTTTAATAACTATGCTATGACTATGCTGAGAGCAAAACCCGGCCAATTCCAACTGTCAAAGTGACGTTTTAAACGTCAAACAAAAAAAATTTGCGAAATATCCAAAACCTGTTTTAATTAAGAGGTTTTGGATATTTCCAGGGACGTGACAGTCTTTTGTTCTGATCTTTGCAAGTAATACTCGACGTGAAGTTAGCCGCAGTTGCTACCGAAGCTAACTTCATTGCAAAAAATCAGCTGATTTCATTCATAAATTTACCAAAATCAGGTGACTTCACTGAAATGTTCAAAAAACAGCTGATTTCGGTTGTAATTGCAGCTAACTTCACGTTGATTGTTACTTGCAAAGATTAAAACAAAAGACTGTCACGCCCCTGGATATTTCGAAAAATGTTTGACGTTTAAAACGTTACTTTGACAGTTGGAACAGACCGGGTTTTACTCCCAACCAGGGGCATGACAGTCTTTCGATCTTTGCAAATAATACTCAACGTGAAGTTAGCTGTAGGTGCAAACAAAATCAGCTGATTTCATTCATAAATTTACCAAAATCAGCGGACCTCATTGGAAAGCACCAAAATAAGCTGATTTTTTTGCAATGCAGTTAGCTTCGGTTGCAACTGCAGCTAACTTCATGTTGAGTATTACTTGCAAAGATCGAAACAAAAGACTGTCATGTCCCTGCTCCCAACAGACTCATATAGTGGACTTCTTTGCTGATTTAACACGTGTTGTCACAAACCTCTCTAACCTTCATCACGTCTACAATTTGCCTTCTTATCCCAGACGCTAAACAAACACAGTTTCTGTTGACCAAATCGTCTTGTACTCCAGCGTTTCTAGAGTAAACTGTTCCATATTCTCTTGGACTCGTTCCAGGTTATCTGCTTTCCTTCCCTGCTGTAATGTCAAGTTTTGCCGCCCTGTGAGAGATCTCAATACTCCAGGCTTGTTCGATCCGAGGCTGTGTCGGAGAAGTCAAAACAGTTTCCGGCTTAGCATAAAATACAGAGAATTTATAAGTTGGCACCACATGTACCCGATAGAGCGCGTATCATAGGGCACAGTTGTACCAAGATATCAATTATCTGACAAAATAAAAAGAGAATAGAGGACCTGAAAACCCAATCCTTCAATACCAACAAAAGCTCAATATCTGCGTGAATAGGTAACTATGTGTTACTTCTACTTCTACTTTTTGGAATTCTTACATTTCGGTCTTCAAAAACGAAAAATGGAAATTAATAACTTAGATTCAGAAACTTCCTAGATACTCATATTTCACTAATGGTAAAATTTACTGTCGCCCATTTCCTCTGCTATTGTCTCTGAAGAGAAGTACATAAAACAACAAAATTATGTTTATGCACAGAGCCTTCCACACAACAAATGAAACATAATATGCAGCACTATATACCGTATGTAACAAACGAAAGCGTATTTACCAGACCTGACAGAGTCCGGCAATCTGAACTGAATGTAACATATGACAGTAATTCGCGAACGCTCAAACGAATCAAAACGTTGCGTGGAATCGAAAATCATTGTCTCCTTTTTATTATTGTTGTGATCGTGTGGACAAACAAAATATAAAAATCATGTCGATTTTGGTGCGTCTGATAAATTTAAACGTTTAATGGGTGCGCGAATATTTACCACAGGGATATTTTAAATTATCGGAAAGCTAAAATGTAATGTGTTTTCCACAAGTTATTTTGATCGTAAATTGTTATGTCGTGCAAAATTATAGTATTTCAACGGATGAATGTACTTTTAAATTGATCATCAAGTTGTGATTTTTTTTTTCGCTTTACAAGCAATGAATGGTGGAATTACAAACGGATATTTTTATCGATTATTGATGCACTGAGTGGATATTTAAGGTCTGATTTATGTGCGAAATTATAGTGAATCATCAAATTGGATTTAAAGTTTTTATTATCGAATGGAAAGGAAATTAAGTAAATGTGGTTTAACCGAACGCACTTTTCGTTTCGCCTCATTTTTAAATTATGGTTGACGAATTTTTCGATTTTCAATTTTGTTAATTTGTGTCTTTGAGTGCTAAAAGCCGCATGTGGTCCATTCATACTTTGATTACAGATTACAATTTTTTTTAATCGAAATATTTACCTTGATTATTATGTTGCTAGTTTCAACGGCCTTATTGAAGATGAAGATAGCTTTCAGTTATAAATTAAATAAATAAATTGATTGATTATTGAGTTCCTTGTTCAAACTATATCTAATCCTTTGATGGATACGTCGAGCAATCTGCCATAAATTTTTGATTTCAGTTTCAGAAAACTGTCACATCTGACAAAAAGATTTAGAATTATTATACCTGAGACAGGCGTGGCAATCCGCCATAAATTCTAGACTTAGTATCAGATAAGTGTCACATCTGATAAAAATTCCCTGTCCTAGTGCATTTAATTCTAATTGCGAATCGATTCGGAATTCATTACCGTCTGGGGGATCAAAAATACATGAAGTTTGACATTGTTTTACGTAGATAGTACAGCGTCACTTTTATTATATACAGTTCATTGTTCGCTGGGTGATGACTTTTTGATTTAAATGAATCAGTTTAATGTGCTGTGCAGTAACGCATCTAGACCGCTTCTCCAGGGGGGCGTGTGCCACAGAATTTGGAATTTTTGGAACTCAGTGAAGTATTTAATCTAACGGGATATCTCAGTGGGGCACAGAAAATCTCAGGGGGTGGCGGACCCTTCTGGCCTCCATCTAGGTACGGCGCTGGTGCTGTGTGAGTAAAGAGGTACTATTTAAATTTCAAGTTGAAGTGTTAAGTTCCATTTGTCAAGTTAGAAATTCAAAACTGTCAAGTTAAAAAATGAAATCTGCAAGTTATAAATTCTAATCTGTCAAGTTCGAAATTAAGTCTGAAAGTTTTGAAATCTAAACTGTCAAGTCCGGAGTTTTGAAGTGTCAAGTTGGAAAATTCAATTTTCAAGTTAGAAAGAAAATTTTTCAAGTTAAATATCTATAAGTTTGTCAAGTTAATTACCTTTATAGAAAATCCCCCGTCCCTAGTGGCTTTACAGTCAGAATAGATGGGTTCTTAAAGACAGACCGCACTTACTCCAATGACGTACTTTCTCCAATGACGTACTTTCTCCAATGACGTACTTTCTCCAATGACGTACTTTCTCCAATGACGTACTTTCTCCAATGACGCACTTATTTCCATAACGTACATTTAGATCTCGACAAAACCACTTAAATTGGAGTGTCACGCAAGTCTGCTTACAAAACTTTTGAAACCCGAAAAAGGTGATGCATTAAGCATCTAAGGTAAAACGATTTCTGAAGTTCTGAAATCAGAGCAAGGTGGCGCAAAATATACGCAAAAAATTAAAGCGAAGTTACATTGTGTTTTTAAAAAACCCACCAGCGTAATAATTTTTAAGCACTTTCACTTTTCACACGCAAAAACTTAAATTTGCACAGTACAATCTTCGCGAAAAGAAGTGAAAGTCAATTGCGAAGTGAAAACTAAAAGCATAGAAAATTTATTTCGTTTTAGGGTCTGGCATTTGTGACACAATTTTTTAAAAACACAAAATAATTCGCTTTAATTTTTTGCGTCACCTTCCTCTGATTTCAGAACTTTTCTAACTTAAAGAAAATCGTTTTACCTTAGATGCTGAATCGTCGACCTTTTCTGATTTCAGAACTTTTGTAAGGAGATATAAAGACTTGCGTCACACCCCCACTGTGAGTGTTTTTGTGCGGATATCGGTACTCTTGTAAATTTATCTCTCTACAAATATATTTCCTTCTACTCTAAAAATTTTGGTAAAAAAATTGCTAGAGAAATCCACGTTTATCCCAAAAATCTAGTTTCATCTGGCTCATGTCGAGAATAACCGAAAATAGAAACCCGATGGAAGTTGAAAAGTACTTCACTTGCGGAAATATATTTTTGCATCAAATAGAATTTTATGCTTCTGCGCAGGTTTTTGCAGTGTTAAAAAGCTGCGCAGAAGTACAAAATTCTATTAATGCAAAAACATATTTCCGTGAGTGTAGAAAAATCCACAATAATCCCATAAACCTAGTAAGCCCCATTAGATGACATCAGTCATGTCGAGAGTAACCGAAAAATATCAAAAGACCTGATGGAAGTTGAAGAGTGCTATAGAAACCCTCTCAATCATAGAAGTGGCCATATCCCAGGATTGGGCCATTTTCTCCTAAAACACTTGTTCGCTAAAATTTAATTCTCTACAACTTTGCTTTTTTAAGATACCTTCTAACTCTAATAGTTTTAGAGTTATTGAGTCATCCTGACTGAGTCTAGAAGCGACTAAATCCGAGGAATGGTCAGATTCTTTAAGGAACAAAAATACGTCAACTAAAATAATGACCTTTTCAACAATTTCAACAAAATCGATCGAGCTGTTTCCGAGATCCCGACAAAGTGAGAAAGGTTCACGACCAGTTAAAAATGTTCTATGGACAATTTTTTTAATGGAAAAGTGGAAGCTTCAAATTCTTTTTTTCTGATATTTCCTTGCAAAAATTTGACAATATTTCTACGTAAAAAATTTGGGGGCAAATTTTGTGCCCATGGGCCTGATCCCTTGGCAGTTGTTTTAGCGTTTACAAATATTACAACTTTTCTTACCTTTGGAAACTTTAATTTTACCTATTCTTTCAAGACTTTTTAACTTGACAAATAAATACGTGGTTTTGCAAATCAGCTTTTTTACTCAACTCGACTAATATGACTCTTTAACTTGACAAATTAATACTTAGCTTGACCGAATCAACATTTTTAACTTGACGAGTAAATACTCAACTTGACAAAAAATACTTAGCTTGACAAAACAGTTTTTTTAACTTGACAAAAGAATACTTAACTTGACAAATCAGGCTTTTTAACTTTACAAATAAATACTCAACTTGACAAAAAAATATTTAACTTGAGAATAAGGAATATTTAACTTAATGCAATGATTATACAACTAGTACCAAGAAATAGTTCCGTGGGTAAAGTAGACACACACAATATTTGTAAATTGTCCATTTAAATCTGCACCAGCCGATGCAAAGGAAAGTAGATAAATTCGTAATTGTAATTAAAAAAAAATTGGCAACAATGAGCTATTGCGTATGCGCACGATTAAACGTTTTGTGTGTATTTTCACTGTTGTCAAATTTGTTGACTTACAATTACAATTTTTCAAAGTTTCTGAAGTGCACCAGCTGAAACATAACTGCCGTGCAAAGCATAAAAACCTTCCGATGAAAGAGAGAAAATCTTTTCTCTCTTTCATCGCAAGGTTTTTATGCTTTTTACGGCAATTAACTATGAACAAATTATAGATTTGGAAAAATTTGTAAAACGTTTTTGACAAAGATCTGCATGACTGCATAAGTTAATGAGAATATATGTTTACCATAAGACTAGAGTTCACGAAGCATTAAGTTTATAGGAAGATGGAGCGAAAAATGTCTAGAATTTTGACTATAGGGGTGATTCCATTGGTACCGTCACCCGGGTAACGAATTTCATCTCTTTCACTCTTTCAATGTGATTTATGTTATCATGAGACAAAACATATTCGTTTCCAGGTGACATTGTACCGATAATGTATATGGGTTACCGCTGGAATTAGACATAGTCTAAAAGATGCTTATTTCGATGCATTACTGAAATGCAAGACGTGTTCTTCTTCTCAACATTCCCATTCTTGATGCTGCAGTTGTCAGAGGAGACGTTTTATGTGTGAATCATTATCACATTAATTCACTGATATTGAACAGCCGCTAACACAATAACATAGATAATAATACGTTGTGACGACCATTAAAAGCATAAAGACGTGCCTCGTATTTTATTCCACCTAGGGGGTTGGGTTTAAACGTCACAAATCCATTCATTACAAACTCTATATATATTATTATGTATCGAGATATTTATAACTGTTTACTGTATTATGTGAATAAGACGCTTTGTGGTATTTAACTTTACTCAATTATAACATGCCAATCACTTACTCCGTAAGACATTCCAAATAATTTATTTATATATACGTTTTATTAATGCTGATAGTTTCTAATTATTGGTACAATTTGTGTAATAATTTGTAAATTTCTGCTAATTCGTACGTAGGCCTTTACGATGTATAACATTTGATTGTCGTGTAACAAACAACCAGTCCACTTGACTTAAATCTTATTCGATAATTTAAGAAAACATTTTTTTTCTTGTTTCAGGAAATGTTGAACTAGCCAGTGTTTTTTTATTTCTTGTGGCTAACTTTCCAAATTTCGGAGATAGGATTTCTTAGCACGTCCATTTTCGAATAACAAACCATTTGGAAGAAATTCACTTGTCCCGTTCGTTCAAAGAACATTTTGTGATGAAAGAGTTTCAATTACTAGACTCCGTATAAAAATTCTGCATAAATGAGTGTAAGCTCAACTAATCATGCATATGTCATATTAACTGAATAAATAATAGAATTTTTGTTAATTTGCATATTGTGTGTCGCACAGCCATCGAAACATATAACGAATCTGAATAGAAAAAATCTCCAACTAAATTCAGCTATTAGCCAATGATTTAATTTATTCACAATCTTCAATTATAATAATCGTAGAATAAAAAAAAGAAAATTTCTATTCATTAAACGCCTGCCTTTAAAATTATGAACAAAAAATATTGACGGTTGATTGACACTGACACCTCGTAACCTTTTTTTTTATTCGCATATTCGATTATTTTATTAATTAAAGTTTTTAATTGTTAAATTAGCAAATTTTCTATTCGAAAGAAGTTTGCCCCGCAATGCCCTGTGAAAATCTAACAATTCGAAGCGGTGAAGAAACGTCTTTTTTCATTAGTGCGGTGTGAATAATCTCATTTTCTCCACTAAAATACGGTGAGAAAATGGGGTTATTGACGTTTGTCTGATGACAGTTCAAATGAGAACTCTTGTTCTTCTGTTGTGCCTTTCTTTCTGTCTTCAGCCTTTCGCTCTTATTTGAATCCTCTTTATTCTCCCCTCGGATAACAAATATTCAATGCCTTTTTGGCTAGGTGATTGGATTTTGTCCTGCGCCTCACAATTAAATCCTTCGACCCAATAGCTCTGGGCAAGTGCTAAAGGAATTTATAGAGTTCTATGCCCACTTGATGAGAAGGAAAACCAAGTAAAATAAGTATAAAAACATAACCAAAGACCCGTACGTATCAGAATAGATGTGGCAAACAGAATAGATGTTTCAAAAAGGCTCGAACCTATCTCAATATAAAAAGAAGCAAACAATCCAACGTTTTATGTTCTTTTAGAGCTCTAAGAGTTTCAAAGATCCATAGAAATTACCCAAAAGTAATGTCAAAGGTCCTACCGAAGTACGTCTCAGACCATTCAAATCTAGAAAAGATTATATCCAAGGATTGGGCTATTATCTCCTAAAACCCTGAAACACGTGTTCGCTTAAATTTAAATCTCTACAACTTTGCCTTTGGAACCATCTTTCTAACTCTCATAGTTCTACATATAATGGATCATCCTGCCCAATTCTAAAAGTAGGCATATACCAGGATTGGGCCATATTTCCCCAAAACCCTGAAACACGCGTTCGCTTAAATTTAATTCTGTACAACTTCGCCTTTGGAAGCAACTTTCTAACTGTCATAGTTCTAGAGATAATGGGTCATCCTGCCCAATTCTGGAAGTGGCCATATACCAGGATTGAGCCATATTTGCCCAAAACCCTGAAACACGTCTTCGCTTAAATTTAATTCTCTACAATTTTGCCTTCGACAGTAAATCTCCATATTGCATAGTTAAGAAAATATAGACGAAAAACTGTTTTCGTATATGGCCAAGAAACTCAATTTCGTCCTAATGGAATGTCCCAGTGCCCAGAACCCTGACCCGATTCCCACAAATTTTATGCTTGCTGAGATATTTGCGAAAAAGTTTCATCGACCCTCGAAAATTTCATGTCCGACCTCCTCATCTTCGAACTTGAATCATGAGAGGCATGTACCTTCCAGTTTAGGGTGATCGGTTGAGCGTTGAGCGGTTTGGAAAAAAAAAAGTGGAGATGGACGGACTGACGGACGTACATTTTTTTTATTGTTGATTTGTCATATTTAGACGATAATAAATGTATCCCCCAACTACCACCTCGATTTACCCCATGTTACATTAAAATTGTTTGTAGTAAACGTATAGGACCTTCGTACTTCGTACGGGTCCAATTAGGATCTCAAAAGCGTATTGGTGGCCTGTTTTTTTCAGATATGATGAGACAACCATCAACAGTATTTTCCCCTTGGCAAAAAAAAAGTCGTACCAAGCTCGGAATCGAAATTTTTAGAGCTCAGCATTCGCTGCTTATGAAAAGAATAATTTTTTCTTATCATTAAGTCATTAACATGGGTTTGGGTATGGAAAAGTATGGGTATGACGTCGTAACTTTTGATTTATGATGTCGTATTTGTGACGTCATTTTTGCGTCATTATTTTTATGATGTCATATTTATGACGTCATTTGAATGACTTCATATGTGTGACGTCATTTGTTTGACGTCATTTGTGTGACAACATTTTTGTGACGTCACTTGTGCGACAACATTTTTGTGATGTTGTGATGTAGTATTTGTAACGTAATTTTTGTGACATCATTTTTGTGAAGTCAAAATTATGACGGTGCAAAGACGGACCGACAGACGAACGGAAAGGATGAAAACATAAAGTAGCTGTCGCTACTCAATAATTCCTACTAATCTCTCATGAAAACTCTTCCATAGCACAAAATCCTTACAAACTCTCTGAGTATACGATGTTCATAAATAAAGTTTCCCGTGTCTATTTACTTTCTTGTCTCAACCCTCATCCCCAATTTATAAAGTTCTTTGTCCATACAAAGACAGCTTTCCGGATGCGCATGATCCAAGATGCGACGCCTCTAAAGTGATAATTGGTCTTACATTACTAATGAAGGTACGGTTCGCCTGATTGGTGCGATTGATGTAATAGAAAATGGTAAATACGGCATGTGGCTGAACCGTCAAACCATTCAAGTTTTGGATTTATGTTTCATGAAAATCGTATTTTTAAAAAATTGTAATCGACTAGCCCATTTACCTGGAGTTTTTAAAGAAGTTTTGTTTGAGGATTCAAGGGTGGGAAACGAGGACAACCCGATTACGTGACATAAAAGCGAAGAGAATCATAATTTGCTGCACACTTCGTCTCTGGTTTACGTTGGTGTCGAAATCTCACAATTAAGCCATTTAATTAATATCTTAATGTAATAATCGATCCCATCGATTAGCAACTTTACGATTGTAATTTGTTGCAATTACTAAGCAACTTAGTCTCTAACTGTTCGTAATGTATTAATTAAATGGCATCAATTTTATTCGTATGAAAACAACAACAAAAAGTTCACATGGAATAAACTGGTAGCCCAACTATAACAACTTATCATATTAATATTAAATTAATTCACCTAGCGGGGACACTTAAAATAATTGCATAAAATCTAAAGATTAAGTATTTAAGTGCAGATGGGATCATAAATTACATTATTTATTATGATTTACACATTGAGCAATTTGTTTCATATCAATAAAGCATTTAAAATCAACTAAATTGCTTTTATTGATATTTAACCTCTTGCATTGCAATGAAATGGATCGATTGATTCAATTGAATTATTCATTTCAGTAAGTGCAGCTAGGATACGAGCTACCGAACTTTGCAGATTCTTCTATCTTTATGTCAGCAATGTCTTAGTTCTTAGTTGGCAATTTTAGTATCTTGGAAGATTCAATATGCCGGCACGTACTAAGAGTTTTTAAAATTTAACAGACCGATAAAATGAGGACGATACCTACCCTCACGTACAGCATAATCAATAGAAATAAGAATTCATAACTCTCTTCACTGAATCGTTCTGCATCCCGTATCTGTATCAAATGAAAAGAATTTTATAACTTTCCAAACTCTCCCTGTATCAGTTGTTTATTGAGCACAATGCTTCCAATTTTGTGGATACGAAAATATACACAAAAATGCGAGTTAAGTGTTAGTACCCGCGTGAGTGAAAATATTACTCTTTTTAAATCGTCGTGGATAAGATTGTTTCAGAGAGCAAAGTACGTACTTAGAGATGGAGGGCACAAAAGTACGAAAAGTACATTGGTCATACTAAGATCGGACTTCTCGTGTAGTCTAAAATTTTGAGATTGAAAGAGAAATTTTTCACGTTCGTAACCATTGATTTTGGTAATTGCTTAGAGTATCCTTATAAGGCGAACAAAAAAACTGCAATTGCAAATGAAGGAAAACAAATTCTGAAAGAAAAACACAAATGCATGTTTGCAATCAGCCGGTTATTTTAACCGCCTTAATGCCAGTAATTGTCTGATAAATAAAGCAAAAACATGGTGTTAATAATTTTTAATTATATGTACATTAACCAATGTTACATCTACACAGGCGAAACAACTATTATACTCCATGCATCGTTCATGTTCTTCGTGTATCTTTAAAATCTACTTTAATTAGATAAAATGTTTTCTCTCTCCGAATGGAAAATTATTCAAGACTTGCATATTTCGTGACACCGATTAATTAGCGCCTATCCACGTTTTGCGATATGTTGAATTGATGTTCGTATCTTGCTATGTGTTCTGGGCGGATACTGGGGAAGCATAATTCATTTTGAACATAACACCCAGAATTGAATTAAATATGTGGACTTTACTATGTCGGAATGTTAATTGTTGCTTAGAAATAAATGGTTTTTTTTATAAAAACTTTTATTGCATACGCGCCATGTTTTCCCCTGGAAATTATTGTTCTAGATGTATAATTTAGAAATTATTTGAATCTCACAGCAACTTGTCATTACTCCACATCTGTTTTCTCGTTTTCGCTTTTGCAATAAAGCATCGCAGTCTCCACACCCCAAAAAAGAAGTCCACAAACTCAAAAAATCCCATACATAAACCTTTGGGACAAGGAGCCATATATGCGCGAACTTTTGCGTTTTTCTTCCTCGCCAACTCCCCCTCCAAATTATTAAATTTTCGCAGCAGCAGCTTTCCAACGAGCCCGGGCTCGTCAAAATCGGTTCAAAATTGGCTGAGATATCAAGGTTTGAAAATGACATTTTTCTGTGTGCTTTCGATATTTCTATTGTTCTCATCATTATGAAAACTTTTTTTTCTGATCTGTCGGTTTCTATCTATCTAAATTTCTTCCTGAAATTTTCAGGGAACGTCAGTCTCGGCCCCAAATGAAAAATTTCATATGCCGCTTTTCCTGGAAAAGTCGGGGCATCTGGAAAAGTGGCCAATTTTGAGGGTTTTTCACGCAGTGCTCGGAGTTTTCGAAATTTAGCTCCGGAATGACAATACTTAGAGAGTTGGTTTCTTTGGAAAACTTATAGAGTTTGGTCAGGAGACATTTTTGCGATCCTAAGAAAATGGCTGCCAACTGTCAAAGTGACGCCATCTTGGATTTTTTTCTATCTTCGGGAAAGTTATAGACAAGACATTGGTGAAAGGTATTTTTAGCCTGAAGCCTGAAAATTTTTTTCGCTGGAAAGTTTTTTTGACGAAAATTTTTTTCGCCGGAATTTTTTTCGCCACAAATTTTTTTTCGCCAGAAACTGATAAAATAAGTGGGACTCAGCTATGGACCTTGCAGTTATTGAAACGCCAGTGATCGAACAAACGATGTTTATTACATAAACGTACGAACAAGACTAAAATTGGTATGCAAAGAGCATATCATCCGAATGACATGTA
>CM055405.1:13053260-13071302 GCA_029228625.1 Pseudolycoriella hygida | reverse complement strand
ATTTTTTTCGGAGAAATTTTTTTTCTAAGAAACTTTTCTTTTTTGAGAAAAATTTTTTCGAAAAATAGAAATTTTTTTAACAACTGAAAACTTCCAAAACGACTGATATCACAACAAAAACCTTTTTAAAGGTAGAGTGTGACGCAGTCCGTAAGTCCGCTTCCAAAATTAATGATATCGCTTGAGGTGACGCTATCGCAGATAATACGCAGAAGTTCGTTTGAATGGAACCTTGTGTTAAAAGTTTTGATTTCCTGAAAAAATTAGAGCGCTTTCTTTGAAACAAAATTACGTTTTGTTAAAAAAAAAAAGCGTCACAAATGCCGGATCCACCAGCGGAATAATTTTTCAATACTTACAGTATACCACAGCCTATTAAAAGATTGATTGAGTTCGTTGAAGCACGATTAAGCTCCATCCATTACATTTGCATTCATTGAACCAGCCCTCCTCCACAAAAGTCTTTCCGTTTTTCTTGTCACTTATTCGAATACGTTGTGTTATATATGTCACCAACTTAGTCTGTATATTCTAAATTATCGATTTCAATGCCGAAAAATAACTCCTAATTTGTAAGTAGTCTTTAAAATTAAACAGCTCCAAACTAATGAGCTTTTCAAATAATATTGTAGTTAAGCTCAATGACTGAAGATGCAACAATAAAGATGCGAAACATCTCATAAACATTTGGTTTCAAACAATTGGACCGAAAAATCTAGAAAAGACTTCACTAAAATTTTATGTTTTCACGGTCAAGAAAATAGTCAGAGAGATTCTACTCTACTCGTAAGTTATCTATGACACCACTACTACTTTAACACAATGTTCCATTCAAACGAACTTCTGCGTTTTATCTGCGATAGCGTCACCTCAAGCGATATCATTAATTTTGGAAGCGGACTTACGGACTGCGTCACACTCTACCTTTAAAAAGGTTTTTGTTGTGATAGTTCAATTTGCGTCAAAAATATAGAACGCCAAGTGTTCCAGGTCCAGTGAATGCATCGTCTTTCCAGTCGCAAACGTTAATATTTTTTTTTAAAGATTCAAGGTAAATGTGAATTATCTCCCAGTAGGAGAGTAGAATCAAACTTGATGGAGCTTTCTATATTGGTCCATGACGCATTCGAGAACGACCACCGGACGGATGTTTTTTTCGCAGATATTTGCAAAGCATTTGATGTGATACGTTCAACGCGCTTAATAAGGAAGCTATCACATGATAAATACCGCTTGAGCAACTCCCTGCTTTTTTGGTTCCGTTGTTTCGTCCGTGATCGTAAACAATTAGTTAAAATCATCTCCAGCAAATCCATTCAGTTTGATGTTCTTTCCGGTGTCGGCTAAGGGTCAATATTGGGACCATTGAGTTTCCTGGTATACTTTAACGACTCCGATTCAAAACTTGAAATCACCAGGGATATTAATTTTACAGACGACAAGAAAATCGTTCGAAACAACATCTCGTTTGAAGATGACACATGCATTCTTCAGTCATCCATAAACTACTTTTTCAACTGGTGCACTGAGAACGATTTTGAACTCAACGGAAGTAAATGCAAAGTTATGACAGAATACACTTTGAATGGAAAACCAATAAATCGTGTGTTTAACACCGCGGACCTAGGTGTTACATACGACAATAAGATGACGTTCATCGATCACAACGAGCTAGCAACCAAGAAGGGCATGTCAATGCTGTCGTTCGTTAAGCGACAATGCTATGGCCGATTCAACGTTGACACAGCTGAAATGTTGTATTCAGTAATAGTTCGATAGCACTTGGAATCTGCTAGTACAGTTTATGCTCCTTTCCACAACGTGCATATTCAATCACTGGAAAGTGTACAACGACAATTCGTTTTATACGGAAATCGCAACCGATATGTTGATAAAAGTGAAGATAGCTACATGGATCGCTGCGAGGAGCTGAACCTGACATCGTTGTTAAGACGCCTTACGAATTATGCGGTTTTTTTCATACATGACATCTTGACGGGCAAAATCAATTCTAGATTTCTCCGAAAAAATATTTCTCTAAATGATGGAAGACGAACACTGAGAAACCCTACAATGATAAGACTAAAGCCATCCAAACACGACTACACTCTCTACTCGCCATTCAATTTTGCAGCACGTCTTTTTAACTTCGCTGCCGCCCACGTTGACCCATAACTATCGACCATGAAATTTCGTGCTGCGGTGCGTGAATTAGATGACGCTATTTTCGGAAGTCTCGGCAATGTAACTCATCACGCTTAACTTTATATTTTGACTTTTATTTAATAATTTGTTTTTTAATGACAACATCGTTATGGCTTTCGAATTTTTGACGTAATTTTGACCACTGACTCTCTCGGTGACCGGGGATGTAATTTACGACAACGCCAAGTTGGCTTAATTTTGATAAATTTTTATTTTTATTTTTTGTTATTTAATTTTTTGTTATTTATTTGTCTATTTATTCGATTTTTTTTTTTTTATTTTTTATTTTTTTTTTTTTTTTGACTTATTTGATTTTCGATTTTGCCTTTGTTTCGCATTTTTTGTATTTTTGTACTTTAATGAGGGATATGTCTGCTGACATAGCTACTCTTTTACCATGTAATGTCGGCTAGGAAATAGTAGATAAACATAACCAAAGACCCGTACGTATCAGAATAGATGTGACAAACAGAATAGATGTGGCAAAGTGACTCGAGCGTACCTAAATATACAAATAAGTAAACAATCCAACGCTTTCTGTTCTTTTATAACTGTAAGAACTTCAAATATCCATAGAAATTACCCAAGGTAATGTCAAAGGCCCTACCGAAGTACGTCTCAGACCATTCAAATCTAGAAAAGCTTATATCCAAGGACTAAGTCGTTTTTCCCTAAAACCCAGAAACACGTGTTATCTCAAATTTTATTGTCTATAACTTTGTTCTACTTTGTCCTTGGAAGCAACTTTCTAAATCTCATAGTTCTGGAGATCTGGGTCATCCTGCCCATTTATGGAAGTGGCCATATACCAGGATTGGGCCATATTTCCCCAAAGCCGTGAAACACGTGTTCGCTTATATTTAATTCTCTACAACTTCGCCTTTAGAACCAACTTTCTAACTCTCACAGTTCTGAAGATCCGGGTCATCCTGCCCAATTATGGAAGTGGCCATATACCAGGATTGGGCCATATTTCCCCAAAACCCTGAAACACGTGATCGCTAAAATTTGATTCTCTACAACTTTGCCTTTGAAAGTAAATCTCTCTATTGCGTATTTATGCAAATACTAAAAAAAAACTATCTCTTATCATTTTGGGCAGAGAAATTTATTTTCGCCTATTCCATGGCTCAGACCCCTGACCCGATTCCAACAAAAAAAAAATTCACCAGTTTTTTTGGTATCAAATGCTTTCATTTGACACCAAATTGAGTAATTTCCGTGCTTTACTTGTTGAGATATTTGCGAAAAAGTTTCACCGACCGACCGACTCTCGAAAAACCATGTTTTTGGTCACTTCCTCGACCATATCTCCGGAACCACTTGATCGATTTTGCTCATCTTCGAGCTTGAATCATGGGAGGCATGTACCTAAAATGTAAAATGTAAAAAAAAAAATGTAAAAAAAAGTTTAGGCTGATCGGTTGAGCCGTTTGGAAAAAAAAGTGGAGACGGACAGACGGACATTTTTTGCTGATTCGTCATCTCTAGACGATAATAGATGCATCCCCCCCCCTCCCACCTCGATCTACCCCATGTCACAATTGTTTGTAGTAAACGTATAGGACCTTTGTACTTCGTACGGGTCCAATAAAAGCATTATTCATTCATTCATTCATTCATCGGGGCGGTGCTTTCAAATTTCGTTTTCGCTCATATGGATTCAGTGTCATCTATGATGTACTAGGTGCGTAAACTAGTAGAGTTAGAATGCCGGTTGGCCCATTCAATGTGTTTTACCGTCAGGCATTTTTTGGACCACATGCTTAACGTGAATTCCGAACGGTAACTAGCATTTTACCATTAGGATTTCTTCCGATGCTAATTATATCTCCGTCTAAAGCTAGACTCAGATATTTGTAGACAGAATTAATCGAATATGGGTGACGTCATATTTGTATATCTTCTATGCAGGAATCGTTGCGGCACCAAATTCACAACTACCAATACTATGAAGCCTGGCCCAAGCGATATTGATAATATTGGGAAGTACAGGAGTCGGACTATAAGACCAAATCAAATTTTATTGTAACTACGTACATACTTGGAGAGGAACGGATATTCTTGGTGGAAAGCCAGTCCATTACCACTGAGCTAGCCCGTTCCTCTCCAAGTATTGGTCTTATAGTCTGACTCCTGTACTTCCCAATATTATCAATATCACCAAGCCAGTAGATAGAGTCGACTTTTTGAAGAGACATTGCCCCAACTCCTAATATCACTAAATTTACACGAAGTTGGCGGTCATAAAGCATGTCACGCTAAAATGTCAGCTTTTGAAATCCTCCCCTTCCTCCGTGTCACGCTAAATTTGACCCCTTCTGTGTGTGGAGGGGGAGGGGCGGTTAAAAATTCCAAAAAATTGCGTGATGCCATATATGCCCGGCCCTTTAGCGAGTCACAAATTTTCTGCGTGATATCCTTCCTTATAACAAATTTTCAGATATATACGTCAAATGTAACTACAGTGAAGAAGTTTATAATTTGCTCTTCTATCTCTTTTTCTATTTTTCTCTTTTTTAGATATTTTGCTATTGTTATAACAATGACAAAACAGCTGAAAAAGATGAAACGTGTCAATCTGTAGTATGAGCAAATTATAAACTTCATTGTAGAATTTTTCCCATATTTTCACATTCTTATTGGTCTACTATTACCATTCGCACGAAAGCAGATTTTTTCCCTATGAAAATTCCAATCTTGTCACCTGACCTAAAAGTTCCCATAATGTCCACCGCATTTGCACAGCCACTTCCAATCGCGGTTTGAGAAATGCCTTCGATCGCGACAAGATTGTCTTGGCTGGAATCAATTTAGTTAGCTCGTTAATAAAAGTGCAGTGCCTCCGTGTCCCATGGACCCATTGTCTCTACTGAGAAAGTTACAAACAGGTACTTGTCGTTGCTGATAGAAGCAAGGATAGAAGACTACTTCGTCATTTCCCTTAAAGCTTTATCAATTGTTAAGATTTAAACGCCGTAGGCGAAAATTTTTTCGAAAAGGGGAGGATAGTTTTTTTACTTTCGTGAAACTACCAGATGTCCAGCAGGGGCTTTGCACCTGTTGTCTCCCCTAGCTACGGGCCTGAATATCGCACAACTCGTTTGATGAGTTCAACGAGTATTGTTGAACAAAAATGTCAACATATTTGAGATCGCTGTTACGTAAATAAGGAATTATTTTTAGACCTTTGGCCGTCGAAAACTGTCAAGTTATTTGTGAGTGCTTTTAGTGAAACATGACCTGCGGTCAAATGATAACAAAACGTCTAATCAATTGGAAAACAAAAAAAAATGGAAACGACAGAGAAACATATGAAATTGACTATTTACCAAAAACCAAAGATCAGATTCACAGCGGAACTGGTTTTTCAGTTCAATATTTATTTTTATTTATTTCTTTTTTTTTTGTTGCTTAATTTTATTATTTTATTCGACTTTTAAAAAAATGCTCACACTTTGAAATCCATTTCGAATAATTTGTAACGTAATATGATAATGTGCGTTCCATTTCGTTGTATGTAATGAGACAATTTTCATATGGTTGACGTCAATGCAAATGTAATACAACAATGTACTCGTAATGAATAGCTTTGCCATTTGAAAATGTTGGAATAAATTGAATCACATAAACAACTGAATGTTCACACATTACCGGTTTCCACAAAATTAAGTAAGTCAGATTTTCCGAATATAATGAAACGACTACAATCGATGAAAGTGTATCGATTATGACTGTGATTGTGACGCAGTCAACTTCATTAGTCACTGTCGCAGATTATGAATCGATATTGAATGAATCGAATTTAAAGGTAGAAAGAATTTCTGTGAACTCGTTTCGGAAGATGAAAAAGGGAGATGACATTCTAAATCTCATCATTGCGTCTGAACCCCTTCCCAATCCAATCTCAAAGGTCACCTAATTTATGTATTAATATATTGACATATAGTAAATCTTCTAGTAAGTAAGAACTGAAGACCAAAATACTTAAAATGTCTAAAAATTCACGAAACATTTTCTGAACCAGTTTACCTCACCACATCGTTAGTCAACTTGTAATAATTAATTTAACTTTGTAATTTCCTTGTTTGTAATTCCAAAACCATGCATTTTCGTCAAAAATTCCGATTATCCACATAAGCTTTCTGCTCTTGAAAGTATGAAATATTATCGAAAGGCGTGAACATTGTGTGTTATTTGGTGTAAAGATAAGTTTTGTGGTCCATGGTCACGTTTTCACGCTTTGGAGACAAAAATTATGTTCAGCAGTTTCATAAATATGTGTTATACCAATGTTTGGCAACTGCCAGTGATATCCACGACAGTTTTTTACGTCACTATAAGAGCGCTACTCAATAATAATACTCAATGACAATATAGGAAGAGAATCATAAGATTGTGCAACGTTTCGTTTCAACTTTTTCAACCGGAAAACCAAGTTTCAGATGTACGAAATACAAGCGAATACGTGAAAAGAGAGATGAAAGAGAAATAAAAAATGTGCACAAGTTTATGATTCTCTCACTGTATCTAATGCCTTTAACAGAAAAATATTATAAACTGAAACAAACATGAAATTGATGATATTTAGTAGTGTTGATAAAATGAGGTTTACGCATTTTTGGCATAATACATCAGCAGCATGAATTGTGTTTGTGTAAGTGTGTGATGTGCATACTCCATTCAAATTAAGTATTTTAATTTGGTGCTTCAGCTTATAATAATAATAATCTGCCTCAAATGATGAAAATGAGAGAAAATTCTTGTTTTTGTATTATATTGCACCCATAAAACACAAGTTTTCTACTGCTACATTAACAAACCGTCATAGGTTTTGGGGTCAGATCATTATTTACTAAATTCGCTGCATTGTGGCTCTATACTTTTTGAGACCCTTTCCTTACCAAAACATTTTTTTTACTGTCGTAAGCTTAGCGACATACCTAGCTCCATCTGTGATGCATGCCAACCGCGAAATGACCGGTGAGTCGTGTGACAGCTGCTCTCTTTTCGACTACCCCAAGAAGCAAAAACTCTTATCACACTTTTATTTAACATTTTCCTTCTCCCATGAAAATTTTTTTTGCGTGAGGCATGAACCAATTCAAGCAGCTGTGTTTTGTGTAATCGATTTTTTATCTGTTGCGGTTGAGTTTTGAACTCTCACACTGGCAAAAAAATCGAGTGATGGAAAGCAGACGAGTTAACCCACTGCGCTATTGAGTTGTTGCTTCATGTTATGTAAACCCACACCTGTTCAGCTCACGTGGAAAAAAAACTAGTCAAACAAACAAACTCGAAGGCAATGTCAAAATTTCCATACAAAAGTTTGACAGTGTCTACAGCAAAAACAATTTTGTCGGCTAGGACCCCCCAAAAATGGCAAAAATGTGAATTGTCAAATTTGCGATGTTTTTTTCAAGAGCAGAATCCTGCGTAAATGACAAATTATTTAAAATTATAGTTCACGTACTGTGAGATGATGACTCTTACACGAATAATAGATGAATCGGAATTCAAAACGTTTGAGTATGAAGTTAGAAAGTTACTCTCAAAAATCATCGCATTCCAAGTTTATTTGCGATGTTGTTTCAGAGCAACTTTCGACCCTCCTACTCAAACTTTTTAAATTCTGATTCATCTAATATTCGCGTAAGAGTTATCCTCCCATAGTACATGAGCTAAAAAAATTTGTTTTTTTACACAGGATTCTGATCTAAAAAAAGCATCGTAAATTTCACAGCTCACATTTTTTCAAAAATTTATTCTACCCCTTTAAAGATGATCAAAGCTCAACGATTTTCTTGGCTCGATGTGAAAAACAATAGAAAAAAAACGCCCATAGTTTTTCATGGAGAATACTCATAGAATCTGCCATTAGAGGCGGACTTACAAATTCCGTTAGAAGAGATTCGATTGAATTGTTTTACATATATTTTGGTAGCGTTAAGCCCATTTCTTAGGGGTCTCAGGAGCGACACCCTAATCAGAAGACAGCGCTGCCAAAACCGCCTCATCATCACTTTTTATAACTGTGAATAATAGATCCCATTAAGCCGATTTTATTAAAATTAATTTAATTTTCCTATTGTACAAACTCAAAATAAACCACAAAAGTCTCAAACAAATTCAATTTTTTATGCATATTGTAATTAATTATTGTTGATGTAACTTTTAATTACTTGCAATTGCTTACATATTCTTTGATTATTTTTTTTATTTCTAAGCGTTTTTTGTTGTATAAATTTGCTACAAGACCAACACACTCACATCTCCGGCATAAGTAAATAAAACTTGCATATAAAAAACTACTTACAACCAAAATTTATATTACGAGAGCGACATACAAGCATTTTTTTCAGCCAGGTTGAACTCTGATTAAGTTGTCAGAGTCAGTTTCGTTTTATTCGTGATAACGAGAGGAAGCTCGTTTCGCTTAATCGACTATAATAGCAAATTTTCTACAGCAAACCCGCGTGTGCAAACAAATGTTTCAAAGATAGCAAGTTCATTACATATTCTGTTCTTAATTATTCGTATTTTTTTATGGATTTGATAGTTTTTCCATTCAAATTAAGTAAAAACCTATTTTTGGTTTTCGAATTATGATCAAACTTTCCTGAATTGGATGAATAGCGAATCGAGTATTGGTGATGAGCAAACAATAACTGAAAAATGGACTAGTAACGTTTATACTATTTGTTAATAATTAATTTACTGTGTTTGAGGGCATTGTGCGTCATTAGTGAAACGTAAATCAAACCACAGGCAATGTAAAATTTCCATTTCAAAACAACATTTGCTAATTATTGGACTCGATAATTTCTTTGTCGATTGTTTTGCATTCAGTTTTAGATTTATCGTTGAAACCTTTTAGAAACGGCAAACATGTCTCATCAACGAGATGACACCATAGAGTGATTTAAACACAGAAATGATTCCCGTATTATAGAAAAAAACTGTACAAAAGTATACATTCATTTGATTTTACAACTAGAGTGGCGAGAACTTCAGCGAAATGAAGTATCACATTGTGAGATGTAATACGTCTGCCGTTTATATAAGGTTTTAAACATTACGCAGAACAATAAGCGCAATCAAAATTTTGATCGACATTCTTGTTATTATCGTGCTGTGACATTATTGATTCTCAACTCATTCCTCACAATTTTTTATCGACAATACTGAAAGTACACTCTTTAATCGTTTTTTAATCATTTAAATAACTTTAAACGAGCGTAAACTAAAATTATATAATTTAAAAATTCCATTGGGTTTTCTGCGGTTTTCATTCTCCTGGAATGTTTAGTCTCCTACTAAGAACAAAGGTTTTGTGTATTCAGCTGAGGTATTTGTAAAATGTGAGCAGAGGGTGTATTTTAGATCGGTCACTTTGGTGGGAAAATGCCTAGAGTAGTTGTTCACAAATCGTTTTTTAGGGTCCTACAGTGTTAGACCCTTATTTACAGGTTGGGTTTTTAGACCCGTACGAAGAACGGAATTCTTCGAAAAGGGGTCTACTGCGTTCACCACGACGCACAATGTGGAATATGTCGATAATGTGAGCATGCTCAAATAACTGTATAAGACAGTGAGATAGAAATTTTTGGTCTTCCGCAAAGTTGTTCAGGATAATAAGTTCAGGAAATAAGGAACAACTTTGTTGAAGACATAGTTTGCCGAAAAATTCAATCTCAAGAGTTATGAGCTGTTGAAGATGACCCTTCTAAAAACTGCAATTTTCTGGTCTCATTAATATAACTCTTCAAGTATTTGAGATAGAAATATTTGATCTTCTGCAAAGTTGTTCAGCATAAAATAAGGAACAATTTTGCTGAAAAAATATTTTTAGTAGAAATTTTATTTTGAAAGTTATGAACTGTTGAAATCTGAAAATTAGATTTTACATTTAAAAATTTTCCCAGTTTAAGTGATCATAACTTCCAAAATAAAATTTTTATCAAAAATATTTTTTCAGCAAAGTTGTTCTTTATTTTATGCTGAACAACTTTGCTGAAGATCAATTATTTCAATCTCAAACACTTGAAGAGTTATGTAAATTAGAGCAGAAAATTGCACTTTTTAAAAAGGTCATCTTCGACAGCTCATAACTCTTGAGATTGAATTTTTTGGCAAATTGTGTCTTCAGCAAAGTTGTTCATCATGTTGTGCTGAACAACTTTACTGAAGACCAAAAATTTCTATCTCACCGTCGTACACAGTTATTTGAGAGTGCCAACATTACCGACATATTCCGCCACTGTGCGACGTTTCTAACCAGTCGAATTACGACCCGGGACTAGGGAGGGGGGGAGCACCGATCACGGTCCTTAGATGACGAATCAGCAATAAAAAAAATATCCGTCCGTCCATCTGTCAACAGGATAACTCGAGTAAAACTCAACCGATTCTCGAAAACTTTTTTTTAATCGAAAAAACATTTTTGGGTATTGAATCCGGGCACTGTCGGCCCAAGGGCCAATGAGCTAGGGCCGTTTAAGTGATTTTTGGTCTTTTTTTTACATAACTCGAGTAAATCTTCTCCGATTTTCATTAATTTTTTTTTTAAAGGTCTGGGCATGTCTCACATCTTATGGAGGAAACTTTTTTGGTTTTGAGCTTTTCTATTCAGCCAGGGCCCTAAAACTACGTCTCTACTAGGGCCTAACGTGTTTTTTCTACATAAATCGGGTAAATCTTATCTGATTTTCAAAATCTTTTTTACTGAAAGATAATCAGAAAATTAATTATGGGGTTGAATTTGGGCAAAATCGATTGAAAACTTTAGAACTTTCGGTCGAAAAATTGGTGAAAATCTTGGAATAGGAACCTTATCTTGACTTAAACTGATCGCACAAGGAATGGAAACTCTTTGTATCAAATTAGAAAGTTTATTACAAGTAAATGCGACTGTGCGCTAGTAAGAATACAAAGAGATTAAAGAAAGGTATAAGGAAGGTATTTGGGTGTTCGCGCTTATCGTTTAGTGTTGCCGCATCGTTTATCAAGACAGTGTTGGGGTGAATGATTGGTATCCAACACAACCCCTCAATCATTTAACCCACACTTTTCGCGAAGTGATTTGTGCCTTGCAGGTGGAAGTGGTTTAGTCAATAGGTCAGCCAGCATTTGATCTGTGGGGCAATAGACGCATGACACTAAATTGCTATCGACATAATCCTTGACGAAATGTTCTCTGGTGTCGATGTGCTTTGTGTGATTAAATGATTTCTGTTCTACGATGAATTTTAGGCAGCTTTGGTTGTCTTCGTGAATAACGGTTGGGCCATTCAAATCTTGGTCCACAAATTCCAACATTCTGCGTAACCAAACCGCTTCTTGGCATCCTTCTGACAAGGCTATAAATTCAGCCTCCGTGGATGATAAAGCTACACATCCTTGCTTCCTTGAGGACCAACTGACCAAGCCTCCGTTGACGAAGAAAACCGTTCCACTGATTGATTTTCTTCCCATGGTTTTGTCAGCAAAGCTGGCGTCCGCGTAGCCGAATAAAATTTTGCTGTCCGATACTGTTCCTCCAAGAGTAAGTTTCGCATTAATTGTTCCATTCAAGTATCTTACCACACGTTTTAGCTCGTTCCAATCTTCTTGTCGTGGTTGACTGACCTTTTGAGCTAGAATAGACACCGCGACGGAAATGTCTGGTCTCGTATTAACGGATAGGAACAGCAAACAACCAATGAGACTTTGATATCGTTCATTTGACAGTAACAATCCTTCGTCGCCGATATTTCCTGTTGATCCGTAGTCGACCCGAATCGCTATGCTGGATTCTTTAGCTTTATCGAGGCCTAATTCATTGATCACCGAACGTATGTACTTTGATTGACAGATTTTATAAACTCCATCCGTGGACCTGGTCACTTCGAGTCCGAGATATTGTTTCACATCTCCCAAACCTTGTATTTCGAATTTTGATGAAATGATTTTCTTTGCCGCTTCTGTTTTGTCGTTTAATTTTGCTGCAAGTAATATGTCGTCCACGAAGATCAATAGGTACACCCGGTTGTTTCCAAGTGCTCGCTTGTAAAGACATGGATCAACTTGGCACCTGTCGAATCCATTTTTTGTCAGTAAATCGTGAACTGCGTCGTTCCACACCTTTGCCGCTTGCTTTAGGCCGTATATGCTCTTGTTAAGACGACAGACCAGGTTCGAGTTGCCTTGTTCAAAACCCGGTGGTTGCTTCATAAAAATCACTTCCTTTAACTCGCCGTGGAGGAAAGCCGTTTTTACGTCGATGTGTTTGACAATTAAATTTTCTTTGGCCGCGATCGCCAGAAGCGTTCGAAAGGTGGTTTGCCTTGCCACTGGTGCGAAAACTTGATCATAATCTGTGCCGAATTTTTGCAGAAACCCTTGAGCCACAAGCCTTGCTTTAAACCGTACTACATCTCCGTTCGCATCGGTCTTGGCTTTAAATGTCCATTTGCAACCGATCGCTTTACGATCGCTCGGTAACTCGCATAATTCCCAATCTCGTCGAGGAAAGTGTAATCTTGGACGTTGCTGTGATTCAAGCGTACGTTGACCTCGCTGTTCTCAGTTGTGTTGGTGACGGTTGCTGTTGAACCATGACTTACGAAGCGGGCATCTCGGCTTATAATGAGTTTCTTACTTGCCGGGTCGTAACACGTGTACGCTTTGGACTGCTCGTCGTATCCAACCAGAATCATCGGCTTCGCCGTTCTTTCTAATTTGTGTCGCTTTTGGGCTGGTATGTAGACAAAACATTTAGAGCCGAATGCTTGAAAATAATTTATACCTTCGTCGTTCCATAACTCGTATGGTGTTGACTTGATTGATTTTGTTGGAAGACGATTTTGTACGTAATTTGCCATGTTGATTGCTTCTGCCCAGAATGAAATTGGCAGCTTCGCATCCAATAGCATACACTTTGCCATTTCAACAAGTGAACGATTTTTTCTCTCAGCAACTCCGTTTTGTTGTGGACTGTAGGATGTAGTGAGCTGGGTTTCGATGCCTTCGTTTTTCAATAGATTTGAAACTGACTGCGCTAGTAAGAATACAAAGAGATTAAAGAAAGGCATAAGGAAGGTATTTGGGTGTTCGCGCTTATCGTTTAGTGTTGCCGCATCGTTTATCAAGACAGTGTTGGGGTGAATGATTGGTATCCAACAGAAAAACGTAGTTTTCACTTATATCACTGCGAAATTAGAACAGAAATAGCTCTTCAGAGTTTTAAATAAAAAATATGAACCTCAAAAAATCACGAAAATTAAATTAGTGAAAATCTGTCGAGTGGTTCGGGCTATAGAGTCCTTATTGTGGGCCCAACTCACGCTACGCGACCCAACACGATATTTGTTTTTTTTTCGTGAATGATAATAATGAGGTTTTTTATGCAGTTTTGTAGAGAAAAAAGAGGCGACCTTTTTTCCATGGAGGTTCTAAATTCTGGGCTTATTTTAAGGGCTTGGAGATTTTTTGCGCCGTTACTTCGGACGGGATTTTCAATATTGCCCTTTGGGCAATTTCCAATCCAATGAGGACGTAATTGCACATACTTTAGAGTTAAGGCAATATTTACTTAGATACGTTCGAGCCTATTTGTAACATCTATTCTGTTTGCCACATCTATTCTGATACTTACGGCTCATTGTTTTTATATTTTTATTTCATTTAGAATGTAACTCTGAGCAAAAAATCGTTCCACGACATGGTCCAAAAATGTACCGCTTAAGTTTTTGAGTGGTCCAGTAGAACAATGTTTCACTTAGAATTCAACGCCTTTATGCACCAACAAACTTTTACAATTGTTCTTCAATGGAAAAAGGTGATTGTTGCATTAGGTATTTCGATTAAAAATGAAAAATCACGAAACGGTGCAAAAAGTAAATGCCTGGTAGGTGTCACATAGAACGATTTTTTGCTCAGAATTATGTTCGGAATCAATTAAAAACATTAAAAAAATCAGCCACCCGGTCAATTGTAGACGACTTTCTAGAGTGTCTGTTCCAAAGCTCTCCACTTGTAACCGAGCACTTCACATTCAATATTCAGGTTTCAGGTCAGGTCTGACTGGCCTACATTTTTTGAGCAACTTCATATTTAAGAATTCAATGTGAAAACGTACGGGGCTGCCGTCCCTTACTTTAATTAAATTTCTTTTCATTCAACTGCCCGAAATCTGATGAGTAATTACAATATCCGCACTTTATAAATTCATTTGTTTCAATTCCTTTCTTACACGCGCTGTGTAAATATTTGGTGAAAGTTCGGTCAGTTGTGTTAAAAAACATTTATTGCCTACATAAAAGTCATGTTCATTACTGTGTTTTATCAGCAACAATTTAAATGTTATTTTATTTACCTACAACTTTTTGTGTATTCACATAAGACGACAGCATAATGTCGTCGTTAAAAAAATATTTCTACGAGTATTGGTCATGATTTTATTAATTGGAATTGTAAACTTACGTTTAGTTCATCTAGTATATCGATCTTTTTATGGTGAAAAGTCGTGTCATCGTTTTTCTATTGTAACTTATTCATCCAAAATACTACAAGATGTTTCGATGTGTCACCTCCAGACACCAAAGTCCTCCATGAACCCCAATGTAAATCTTGAAGCAAGATAATAATTCCATTTACTTCCATTAATGTGACGTTCAAAGGAAATAAACATTGATAATACATTTCCAGCACGCGCTCAAGTCATAAAATTTAAACAAAAGACAATCCCATTTTCGAATTAAGAATGTAATGGGATCATGCCTTCGAATACGTTCACATAGTTGTATGTATCGTTGCAGACGATGCGATGTATAGTTTTGTATTCTTTTTTTCACAGTACACATTGCCAAAATTATCTGCCGCCTTTATTTTCTGATCTTTTAATCATTATGATAAAAAAAATCGTGATAAATTTCTTTTGTTCTTCGTTTGGTTGGAAGTAACTGTGCAATGTTAAAAGCTTTATTAACAATACAATGACTTTTCGACAGCTAGCAGTCGTATCTTTGTTCTCCCATAATAATAACACAAAGTATATTCCTTCATTTTTACGAATCTTTGACGTTCGAATTACTCAGAGATAGCATAGATATAAAACCTTAACGCAGGTAAGGGAACGTTCATAAGGGACGTCTGCGTTTAGGGAGGGGAGGGATGGTTTGAGAAAATAGAAAGGAAAGGGTAGGATTGGAGTAGCACCTCTTTTACATCGGAATCGTTTACATACAGTGAAGACTGGGATTTTGATCAGCAACCAAAGCTATGAAGCTTACTTCTCCAATCACAATCAAACACTTATATAACCTATTGATATTGCTCTACTAATAGAATATTGACTTTATGGTAGCATTTTATTCTCACAATGATGTATTCATGTCTAAAAAGACGTTACGAACTGTTATAAACTGTTCGAATTTGAGTATTGATTTTTTTCGAACAGTTCAAAGGGTCTTTTTCCTCATAGCTTTCTTAACTTTCAAATAACGTCTTCTTAGACATGGATGCATCATTGTGGGAATAAACTGCTACCCTAAAGTCAACATTTTATTGCTACAGCTCTGCCTATCGAACCATCATTTTATACATAACTTGTATACCAAAAGATAGTTTGTACGCTCCCTCTGCTCTGCCGTGTAAAGCTAAAAAAAATATCGTATTTGATTTCAAATGCAATATTCACCTCCCACCTTTTGCTGCATGCGTAATATTTGAATCAACACAGCAACTTGTGACTCTTATTCTGAATAAACGCGTTCCATTTTCATATAACGTTCGAAGAGTAAATTATAACCTCAAGTGCGAATTAAATAATTTTGTACTGAAAATTATAGTTCAAATGTTTATAAAGCGGTACGTTTAATAAAGAAAAGAAAAACTGTATTTCTATTGTTTGCTGTAAACACATCCACACATTTTTCGTAGAATAGCAATCGCTTAATTGAAAGTTTGATGCATTTTCTCGGTATGTTCATAAATGAAAAAAAAAAAATTAAAGTTCATCTCAACATATCTTTAAATATCCATGTCAGGTGATCTGGGATCACCCGGGGAATTGTCGACCATGAATCAGCACCCTTGAGAAATTTTCCGAATTGCTCGCTTAACATCTCGTCCTAAGGAAATTTTCGTTTTTCATATTGTGTGCTTTAACGATATTAACAGGGGTAATGGATTTTCCAACGAAAGGAAACCGATGATCTGAAAAACTGCCATCTTCTTAGGAAAAGCTTCTGGTTTTGATTTACGTTTTGATGTTAAATAAAACAAATTGAAATAAATGCGTGCAACGGATACATTTTTCGTGTTGAATTGAATTGCAGTTTGCGATAAAGAAACTTTGAAAAAGTCATGTCTATATGCGCTTGGCCACCAACTGTTCGGATTTATGAGGATTTCGATAAAATGAGTGCTGAAGAATTGAATTATTGTGAATCGAACAAAGAAGCGAGTAAGCCCGAAATTGTTGTCATGAAAAAAGTGCAATCAAGTTCGGAAAAGGAATATTGTTCATCGAGTTGTGATGAAGATAAGCCGAAATGTAGCCGCGGTAGTAGTGTCGCATCCAAGGATGAGGAAAAACCGAAACGTACGCGTAAATTGAGTGATGGACGCAAAAAATCGTCTTCAAATCTACTTTATAAATGCAGCAAATCATTTGCTGAGACACGCCAACAGCCAAACAATCAAAATAAATCGGTAGAAGAAGTACGGGTGAAAACAGCAGCATCGTCATCATCACGTCGTCATTTGAATCCTCATAATACCCCATCGGGTGGTTTAAGAAAGCATGTGCTGAATAGACGCTCACCTTCTCCATTAAGCGCAAGTGACATAAAAAGAATTATGGGATTCAGCCACGGTTACGAACAATATCAACGCTCTTTCCTCGAAGTACCACTACCGAGAGACTATGGGTATGCATCAAGTGATGATTTGAGTTCGGAATGGGATTCAGACGTTCCAGATTTGGATGCAGCACCAAAGGTTTTTGATTTGTTTTTGATTTGTGACTTGCTTGAACGTAAAATACTATCAATTTACATGAGCTATATACATGTCTTTAATGAAATGACACAAGAGTATGATATTTGTATATACTGAATGTTTCAAAGCAAAAAATTGAATCGAAGAATTATTTACTTATTGAAACTACTACATAGGAATTAAACTTGCGGAGAATAGATTCCGCTACTCGTCTTAAGCGTAAAACCATTTCGTTACTTGATAATGGTTTGAATTATTTTGTCATTGTCATGACGCTCAAACATTAACACATCCAGAACAGTTGTGTTACAGAGATTATTAGAAGAGAACAACAGTTCGGCATATCGTGCTAATCATCAGGTAAGTCATTCAACTTACTATGTTGATGGACATGAAGGACGTCCTTGTGCCGAAATGTTGATCTCTTCTAATAATCTCCATAACACAACTGTTCTGGATGTGTTAATGTCTGAGCATCATGACAATGACAAAATAATTCATAACATTATCAAGTAACGAAATGGTTTTACGCCCAAAAAATTGAACTTTTGAAGTAGTAGATTCAATGACAATGATGCAATATACATATAAACATAACCAAAGACCCGTACGTATCAGAATAGATGTGACAAACAGAATAGATGTGGCAAAGTGACTCGAACGTACCTAAATATACAAATAAGCAAACAACGTTTTCTGTTCTTTTATAACTAAGAATTTCAAAGATCCATCGAAATTACCCAAGGTAATGTCAAAGGCCCTACCGAAGTACGTCTCAGACCATTCAAATCTAGAAAAGCTTACATCCAAGGACTAAGTCGATTTTCCCTCAAACCCAGAAACACGTGTTATCTA
>CM055405.1:13015936-13030603 GCA_029228625.1 Pseudolycoriella hygida | reverse complement strand
TTTAGGGAAAAACGACTTAGTCCTTGGATATAAGCTTTTCTAGATTTGAATGGTCTGAGACGTACTTCGGTAGGGCCTGTGACATTACCTTGGGTAATTCCTATGGATCTTTGAAATTCTTACAGTTATAATAGAACAGAAAACGTTGGATTGTTTGCTTATTTGTATATTTAGGTACGTTCGAGTCACTTTGCCACATCTATTCTGTTTGTCACATCTATTCTGATACGTACGGGTCTTTGGTTATGTTTTATTACTATATTACGTTCGAGTCTTTTTGCAAGATTTGTTCTATTTGCCACATCTTTTCTGTTTGTCACATCTTTTCTGATGCGTACGGGTCTTTGGTTATGTTTTATATTTCGTTTCGCTTAAGAGAAATTGATTTTTAGACCCGTACGAAGAACTTAGTTCTTCGAAAATTGGTCTATTGCGTTTACCACGACGTTTGTAACCAGTGGATTTGAGGGATGGAGTAGGAGGGACAGATGCCAAATCTGCAAAAAAAATGTGCGCCCGTCTTTTTTTCCTTTAAAGTTTATCGAAAAATGTTGTATATGGGATTGATTCTGGGCATTGTCGGTCCAAGGGCCGGCGAGCTGGGGCCGCCTAATTGGATTTAGGTCTTTTGTTGGTCTTCTAGGGATTTTAAAAAATACTTTTTTAAAGAAAGACCTAGCAATACCTAAGAAGAAAACTTTTTGATTTTGAGCCCTTCGACTCAGCCAGGGACCTAAAACTGAGTCTCTACTAGGGCCTAATGTGTTTTTCCTTAATCTTATCCGCTTTTCGCAAATCTTTTTTTTTTCCTGAAAGATAATCGAAAATTTGATTATAGGATTGAATTTGGGCGAAACTGAGGTAGCGGCCGAAAAAGTGGTTTTGGAAAGCTGATAAAACTTTCTGACTTATATCTCTGCAAAATAAGAACGGAAATCACTCTTCAAAGTATTGAATGTTAGATTTGGACATAAGAAAAACGGGAAAATTAGATTAGTGAAAATCTGTTGAGTGGTTCTGGCTGTAGGGTGTAGGGTCCTTAGTGTGGGGCCAACTAACGCTTTTTCGTGAGTATTCCTCTAATGATGGAGTTTTTTGTGCAGTGTTGCAGATAAAGAGAACTGTTTTGCACTGGCAAGTATGGGCTCTTCTTAGAGCCGTGTCGGCAATTTTCAATCCAATGTTTCCAATTGGACGTAATTTTATACGCTTAAAGAGTTGAGGCAATATTTACTTAGATCGAGCCTTTTGAAACGTCTATTCTGATGCGTACGGGTCCCTTACATGTTTTGTAACAGACTTTCGTTTTTCGACAGAAACTCTAGTAAATTGAAAATGTTCCTTGGCACGTCCCTTTTTTAATTCGGCTGAGTTGAACAAGTAACCAATACATGAGCAACTTGTTGTATACACATTAAAGTCAGCTGGCCAACATATGATAAGTTTAAAAGAAAGGAAAATTTGAAAGCACCCGACTGTATAAGGGAATCGCATACGCGATTTTTTCGCATCGCACGCTACATCTCTTTCAATTCGACTGGTTACAAATGTCCTTACAAAGAACGTTTTTTTCACATAAAGGCGTCTTTCTTTAACACACTAATACAATCGAAAAAATTTTTACCATTTATAGCAATTCGTTTTTGTAATTCGATAGCTCTCTGCTGCGTTTCGTATCCGTGTTCCGTATAATAGAAAACGCTTGCGCCGAAAAATAAATAGGCTGTGTAAAATCCTAAAAGCGCTAGCCATTGTCGAGGAGACATTTTATTTATCTCTGTATGACTCTTTCTTTCCTTTTTAAACATTTATCACAGTTTTCTTATTCATAGTTTTAGTTGTTTGTGTTTTTTGTGCAGCCACTTTAAATCCTATAATCTTTTACATCCGGCAAATCGAGCTTGAGAAGTAGAAGCAGCAGCATTGATGAGAATAATAAAATGTACTTTAAATGACTTTTGTATAACACTTCCATTTTCAAAACAAAAATTAACTTTGATTGAAGCGAATTTAATGCAACAGATTAATTAACATGGTAGAATTTATGTAACGAGGATTTCAGAGTGCAGCGGTAAAATTATGGACCGACTTTGAAGATAGCGTATATTGCACAAATACAGTACGATCAAATCATGTTTGTACCCGTCGAGATCCAAGAAACTACTAAATAAAACCACCGACCAAAGTCTTCTTTCAATTTAAATAAACTAAGCTAAACTATGATAACCTCCATCATATCCACATATATGTTCAATTGAAGATATTTGATTTCTGTCATAATTTAACTTATGTATGACACCGGATTGAGTCCATAAATTACGTCGGAACTTTCTAAGCGATTGCTTGATATATATGCCACCTTTTCCAGTCGTTAATGATTCCTACCTTGCTTTTGAATTGAGTTTGTTGGAATGAAAATTCGGTCTACTCCAACTGTCAAAATGACGTTTTAAACGTCAAAACTGTAAAGGTCCTTCACATTGATCACGCGTTTTAATTGTTTTTTTTATTCTATTGTCCAATTACAATTCCCAATCAAGTAAAATCCATTTGCTTCAATCACATCGGCATTACTCCCGATGGCGTTTCCGCATTTACAAAAACACAAATTTAATTATTTTAATCCCATTTGAGCGCAAAGCTTTAGCAACCAATTCAAAAACCCGAAAACGCCCAAAGATTCCCTAAAACAGGCGAACGAAGCGGTCTCACCCGAGAGCAAAACGATGCTTTTAACGTGACTAAATATTTGACGTTTAAAACGTCATTTTGACAGTTGGAGTAGACCGACTTTTAATTCCGACAAGCTCAATATTGTCCACTTACCTTAAGTGTTGAATCAATAAAATTTTTGACACTGGCACTGCATATAAGCGTGCGGACCCACTGTACTGTTTAAAATGCGCCAGCAGCCCTAGACTGAATCTGATTCTAAATTACAACTTCATTCTCGGCTTTATGTCAAAGTATGAGAAATTTCATGAAGAAGGGCATAAACTGACAAGCCCACGGTCCTTCTTATGAATTTCATCATCCAATTTTGTACAATTTCATATAAGCCGGACGCCGCCCGCACCGTACTCAATATAGAAATATCAACATTTCGGAATATCGTTCATCAGGTAAGTCGTAGCTTACTATGCTGATGGCCCACCTGTTTTACTTAATTGTTTGTCTCAGTTAAAGGTATGTTTTGAGTATAATCATAGCACTTCTAGCATGACTGAAGGTTTGACAACAGTCAAATGGAGTACATTTTATAAGGAGTTGCCGACTATATTATTTTGAGACATGAGTCGGGTGAAATGAGCCGCTTCGCCATTTTACAAAATGTGAAAACAACATTCTGCACTCTTAGGCTGAACACGCACGAAACATTGAAAACGTATTTTGATAACAATTCTCTCTGTTCAAATGCCAATGTCGACATGAGTACAATGAAAATTTTTCATCAAAAGACGTTCCAGTGTCTCGTGCGTGTTCAGCCTTACCAAACTTGTTCCTTTTTTAAAATAAATTGTGGCTCATATCTCATCAACAAATTGTAAGCTGAATACGCACGAGACACTGAAACGTGTTTTGATAAAAAATTTTTATTGTTCTCATGTCAAAATTGACATTTGAACAAAGAGAATTTTTATCGAAATAGTTTTCAATGTCTCTTGTGTGTTCAGCATTAACATTGTTATCGTCGTTATTTTAGCACTCTATTTTCTCTACAGGCATTTCTTAACGAAAATAGATGGCAGCACATTCTATACACTTGAGACTTATTTCATAATTCTGACAAAAGGAGCAGATTATCTTTAGTTCATGATATAGACGTTACGAGGATAATAGATGTCGTCCTTTTCATTGAGAATGGCCTTATGGCGTGGTCTAGCGAATTGTAACGAAGATGGTTAAATCCGCCATCTGTCGAAACTTGTACCAACTATTTTTTGTCAAACACTGGCAGTATAGTCATAGTCTTCGAAGTTAACTCCACAACTTATAATGTTCAGCAAAGCGTATGCGGTTTTTTTTCGCGGACTGATTTGGAAACGTATGCAGACTGGTTTTTAACTGAAAAGTGAGAGGATAATCCAGATAGTTGACGGTATACAACAAGGACATCGTGTTGGAAGACGAGAGTGGGGTTAGAAACTAATTAAAGATCTGATCTCACAGTGCTCAGACATTACCTACTCTTGTTGAATGTATGTACATAGAAAATGCTCACATCTCCTACAATTGGCTTTTTTGTTGTGGTCATAGTGTGGACCAAGTACACGCAAGTACATAGTCGAGAGTACACACCTTTCTGTGAACTAACTGCGTATGTGCTGCGCACGTACTCATGCAAGTTCGATACGTATTCTGTGCACATCGAAAAAAGGTATTCAGAAGTGTGAAGTTATGGCTAGGAGGGATGGAACTATGCGCTGGAACCTACAAGCTTCAAGTAGATAATTTTTCGTTCTTCATGACATATTAAGAAAAGTGGACCAGGTGTGTCAGTCTCTTTGAAAGAAACAATCATTCACTCGCTGGGAAGTTATTTTTGGACATCATCTTCTCAGTTCCAATTCAAATTTTTCGAGAATGTACCGGTTTCATTAAGGAGATTACAGATGTGAGTTGAGTGAATTGCAACTGCATGTGAAATTTTAGTTTTCACCCTCTTTCCTTCATATGAACGTCTTCATAAAAAAATTATTTTGTTCAACGTTTCGAATTAACAAAGAGGTGTTATTAACCTTGTAATAGAAACTTATCCGTCATGTGTTTTTCATTGTCGCTTTTAAATCCTAAAGAATTATCTAATAAAAGTGTTGGGTATAAATTGGATGTGATTGCAGTTATGTACATGAAGAAATCGTTGTCATTGAGCCACAAAATAATTCGGCTGAAATGGATTGATGCTTTCATTTTTCGTGATTTCGTTGGTCCCTCTTAATGAAGAGAAAATTTTGTGGGTGTAGATACGAAATGGATTTTAGTAAAATGTATTTTTTCACATTTGTGCATTTTAGCACATTTTTTATTTATGTTCGCGCTAGTGGACTCGGTCCATGTGGTAATTTCTTCTGCAACAACATTGGCGGTGGAATTTGAGGATTCGCTCGCTCCGGTGAAGTGTTAGACGGACGCCCGTTGAATCGTTGCATTGGTTGTTTCGGAATGGATTGACCTGTGTGTTGAGTAGCGGAATATTTCGGTCTAAGCGATGAGTGCCTTGTTAACAACGACGGATCGGGATTCGACTGAGATGATATTTTTCGTACTGGTTTCGTGACATCGGAACTAGTGAATACGGTGGTGTAAGAAGAGATCGGGCGAAGTGAACCACGTCTTGAGTTGAATACATGAGTCAGAGGATTTTTCAACTTTGGTGGCGCTGCATTTGTTACTTCTTCATTTAGAGAAGCTGTGTGAACGACTTCTAAAGCACGGATTAGGTCAGCAATCGATGTGTTTTCTAGCAGTTCCGATTTGCTGGTGTTTACAGGTGCATCTAGAATGGAACGAATGCTACCTCTGCCTTTCGATGTGGCTGAAATGTATTCACGTGGCAAACTGATAACCGAGCCTCTTTTTGCAGTTCTTCTATCTTCATTCATCTGGAAAACTTTATCGGGAATCATGGAGTGTCGCTTACCCTGTGTAGAGAGTAATCGGGATACCGGAGAATTGGTTTTCTTGAGTATTCGACTCAGAACCTCTCTGTTCACAATGTTTTGCAAATTGCTATCATCTTCTGGCATATTCAAACTAACTGAACGGCAAAATGCTGCATGTCGAGGCGACGTTGGTGTGTCCTCCATCATATGTGAATTACTTCCATTCCAAGTCAATTGATTCGAACCGTTCAAACTGTCAATACGGGAAGCATGGAAACCGGCTTCAGATCGATTGATAGACCATCCCGAACATTTGCCTTCATTGGCCAATATTTGCGAATCCGAAAAACCGTTCACGCCAAATTCGGATGAGCTTTGCTCGCCATCGTACTTGCGAATGCTCCCCAACGCTGATACGACTCGATTTATCAAATCACCGTTGATAACTTGCGCTGAATTTCCAAACGTTTTTTCACGATCAATGAGATGAAGCACACCATCCGATTGAGTTCTGTTTAAGGTTGTTGTACTTAATTTCGAAAATCGTCGACCCGTGGCTACGGAATATGATCGGCCACGTGCGTTTCGAATTGATGTTCTGTAATGGAACATCGAAAGCTCTGGACATGACGATGACCGAGGTAAGGAATGATATTGCTTTTTAGCATCTTCATCTGCGTAGACGGTCTGTAAACATTTTAAAACGGTAAATTAAACGAAGAATGCCCATAATTTACTGACCTTAACTTTCATAAAATTCACCTCATTCAGAAGTCGTCTCAAAAAGTTCAGATCTTTCGACACCTGTTGCCTCACCAGATGTTCAGTGGCTCTGATATTTTCAGATATTTTATGCTCCCACTTTGCGACTCGCTTACATTTCATAGCTCTGTAAACATATCGGAATAACTTCATTGGATGAGACACGCACGCTGCAAAGCAACATACTTGGCGACGAAGTTTATCAGCATCAACACATATCCCAGTCCAGCGATATTCCAAAAAATAATGAAAATCTCATAAATCAAAAAGTAGAAGTGAAACTCTCGTTCCTACGGAAATCGAAAGAATGTTAAAATATGACAAAAACAATGTCTAGATTTTTGAAAAAGTTCGGTAAAAAGCGCTGTAACTATTCTGAAAGAGTTATTTGTACTTTAGAGACTCCGCTAACAGCTTTTCATAGTCAATAACAAGTGTTGTCTGGACCACCGTCCCAACGTGACTTCCGTCTCCGAGTAATGCGAATAGCTTCTTTGTTATTACGCAATTACTCCGAGAATTGTTAGGCGCTTGGCTATTATCTTCGTGCACAAATTCCTCGTATATGGGTTGCGTCATACCATTCATTCAGTGTGTACGTCGTTATGGGTACCAAATACACCACAAGTACCCAACTAAGGCGACCGGGGAATTATTTGGCATTGAATGAGTTGGCATTTTCACCCGGGGAATTATCACCCAGGAATTATCGCCCGGGTGGATGGGAAATATCACCCAGGGAATTATCGCCCAGGAATTATCGCCCAGACAAATGGGAATTATCACCCAGGGAATTGTCACCCAGGAATTATCGCCCAGACAAATGGGAATTATCGCCCAGGGAATTATCACCCAGGAAATATTACTCAGCTATGAGACAACACAGAGCTATTCGAGACTTATCACCCAGTGGACTGTCTGGCAGGAACTATCACCCGGAGGAATGGGAAGTTTCACCCAAGGAATTATCGCCCAGCTTTCTGAGAATATTATTCCGTTAGCCCTATAGGGCCTAACCCGCGAGGGCACTCTGAAGACATTGGAGGGTGGGTGCGACGGCACTCGTAAGCAGTAAGCGAGAACGTGCATAAAGTTGTGTTATGATTAACAAAGTAATTTTTTTATACCAGGCGACTGCCGCCCCCTGGACCCCCGCTAATTATTACCCTCCGGCACTTTCCCTGATTGCGGCGCTTCCGTTCGAGACCACCTTCAAAATCTGTCCAAACCTCCGCCAATCTTAGGTCTTCTGACGTTTCTTAAAAAGTAAAAGTGCCTAGCTTCGTTATACACCGAGGTTTTAATGACATTTTGTAGAAGGAAAAAGCTCCATAGTTTTGTTAGCTACCCAGGTTTTTGTGGCATTTCATTAAAGCGCAAAATCCTGACTTTGTTAGCCACCGGGTCTTCGCGACGTTTCGTTCGGACGATTGTTCTTGAGCTCCAAATAGCTATGTTATATTCTCAGAAAGCTGGGCGATAATTCCTGGGCAATAATTCCTTGGGTGAAACTTCCGATTCCTCTGGGCGATAGTTCCTGCGAGACAGTATACTGGGTGATAAGTCTCGAATAGCCCTGTGTTAGTTGTCTCATAGCTGGGTGATATTTCCCTGGGCGATAATTCCCATTTGTCTGGGCGATAATTCCCTGGGTGATAATTCCCATTTGTCAGGGTGATAATTCCTGGGCGATAATTCCCTGGGTGATAATTTCCATTTGTCTGGGCGATAACTCCCTGGGTGAAAATGCCAATTAATTTATGTCTGGGCGATAATTCCCTGGGCGATAATCTCCGTCGCCCCCAACTAAATTTTTGAAGCTTGTTTGAACTTTAGGACCTTACTAATGCGCTACACTTGATAGAAAAATTCCACGTGGAATTTGTTCGACAACGGGATTTGAACCCGGACCGTTTTGGTGGAGGGCCAGTACGCTAACCACTGTTGCCAAACCCGTCCAACGGTGCATAGCATATGCCCGAGTCGAGCATCGTCCTCATGTGCATGATCTTCTCGTCTGTCCGTATGTCTACACGAGGTTTTGATACTCTGTCTGTCTATACCTATGCTCCGTCAGTCCGTTCGTCTAGAGGTCCATCTCAAAGTCAATTGAGTTACTTAATTGTGATTCTACTTAATTTACTACTCATACTACATATAATTTTCTCATTGCCTAATGTAAATGGTTTTTCGTTACAGTTCATTATAAAAGGAGATGCTATTTCCTGGGAGGATGATCGAGCCCACCAAATGTTGATGCCATTTTTTTTCGTCTTGTTACGTCACTTTTTCCCTTCGCCAGCGCCATCTACGTGTAGATATTTATTTGACAGGTTCCATAGTCGAATTGATGCTCTGTCTGATAAGTTCCGATCCATGCTGTTACTAGCTTTATTCTTTATTCCGTATCTATTGTTTAACAAATGGCACTGCAGTCGTTGTGAGACTACTCTTAAGTTCACAAGTGAGTGACTTATTTTGTCGTTGCGGAAATTGAATACACCGAAACTACCCAATTTATGAAGCTTGGGAAGAGAGGGAGTTGGAAACGGCCTTCAAGAATGTTGATAAACTATGCGAAATTGAAAGGAGCTCAAAACTTAGAAAAGCTAACATTTTATCACTTACATTTTTTTTTGTTTCATACGGCGGTCAAAATCGAAGGGAACTCACTTTTAAGTACGTAAATCCTGTAAATCACAGTAAATCACACTCCAATCACTCGTTACATCTAAGCGACATATAACATAACATTCATAAACTAATCCAAATACTATTTTATCGTGAACACATATTTGATTTACAGTGATTTACTAGAGATTTACTGATGTGAGAACCCTTTCGTGGTGGAAAGTTGCACAAAAATGTATTACCTGGTGTGTTTGAAATGTTGGTACTAAGTCTCCATATCCAACTGAAATAGTTCAATAACTTTAACGGTTTAGTGGGCTTAGTGCTGAGAAGATTTAACTTTTACCTGTAGATAAAGTGACAAATGCATAATAGACCGACCTCACATAGTCCCAATCTTCAAAGTAAGTGAAAAATATAGCCGGCACGAATATAAAGATAACGAGTCCGGGTGTTAGGTACAAACATATTTTACCAACAAAACCAAGAGCCGGTGGAACATAATTTTTCGTATTTGCATGTTTGTACTCCAAGTATTGCTGGTACAGTCTCACATACTAGGAATTAATTTATTTGATCAATTCTAAGCTGCACAAGTGAATTGTCGCTTCAAATATGTTTCTTACCGTTGCTGCGAAAAAATGAGCCACGCTTGCAATGAAAAAGCAACTAATTGGTATCCCAAATAGAGCATAAAAGCAAAGAATAATTCGTCCTAGTGACGTTGACGGTGATATGTTTCCATAGCCTGATGAATGAAAGAAAGAGAAAAGAAATAAGACGCCTCTTGTGTACGGAAGGCTTTGACTACAAAAATTACCAACAGTTGTGCATGTGGTGAATGAAAAGTAAAAGGCATGAAAAAAATTCCACACATACGGATCCGGGTATTCATCGAGTGTATGATTGGTCACTTTTCGACCACAGTAATCGGACACTTTTGCGAGGATCTTCGTTTGCAATTCTATATCGTCTGGAGATGTGTAAGCGGTGAGTATCTCTAAAATATATTGCAAATTTAATCTTCTTTTAGTAAAAAATATTTTATAAAAACTTAATACGCAACACGGCAAAGCACTTTCGGCCTGCTCCCTTGTTGCGTAAATAACTATTTCATGCTTCATATGCGGTGCGAAAGTAAAAAAAATTTCATCCCACGGGGAGAAATTTTATTTTCGCCCCGTGGGCTTTAGCCCGAGGGGCGAAAATAAAATTTTCGTCCCATGAGATAAAATTTTTGCTTTCGCATCGCATATGAAGCATGAAAAAAATATTGTGTCTCGCTGCCTCTGCGCCGCTCTGGCCGCAAAATTTCGCTCTCGTTGCAATTTATTATTTTGATCTCATGTGTAACAAAATACTAGTACTCAACTGCTAAGGTTGCACAATAGTAGATTACAGTTGGTGATGCGGAAATAAGTCATTACATGAGGGATTAATTTTGTGAAATGAGCCAAACTTACGAGGGTAAAACCAAAAAGCTTTGAAAACTGTTTTTTGACGAGTGTAGAGTTTACATCCCGAGCCGAAGGCGAGGTATACAATTACAAGAGTCAAAAAACAGTTTTTAAAGCGAGTTGCTATAAAAATACACGAACGAGTTTACGAGTGTGACGAAATTATCCAGAATGATGACTTATTAAGCATCCCCCACTGTACGCTGTTTTACTCGGTGTCCCAACCGAAAACGCGTCATTACATACAGATATACATGTAATGGCAAGTTTTCGGTGAGACAACGAGTAAAATAAAATTATTTTGAAGAGCGCGATCAGCAGCTTTATGTATTAATCTTCTAATAATCAATCAATATTCAATTCAATATTCAATATTCGGTCAAGTTATTTCATTCATAAAAATGTGAATGAATCGTGGAAAGACGGGTAAACATAAATTTAATCTATAAAAGTTGATTACGAATTTGGGTCAAGTTTGTCATCGCAAAATGAAGGATTAGAAAGGCTTAGCGTTACACATTTCTACAGTAGCGATAAGTCTTATGTTAATTTGATATACGACGCGTTACCTCGTCATTAAGTAGTTTAAATTTCTACTTTACTGAAGGAAGAAGAAAATCAATCTTTTATTTGAAGTATTTTTCTAGGTCATCAATTTAACAATAGGCAGATGCTATTCGCCCTTAAGGGCGATTAGTCTCCTTATATGCTATTCGCCCTTAAGGGCGATTAGTCTTCTTATATGCTATTCGCCCTTAAGGGCGATTAGTCTCCTTATATGCTATTCCCCCTTAAGGACGATTAGTTCACCTATATGCGATTCGCCCTTCAATTGATGCGCTTTAACATGAAGGGAACATGACTTTCCGCGCGTCGCGGCAAATCATGTTCCCTTCATTTTAAAGCGCATCAATTGAAGGACGAATAGCATCAATTCATTTTTTACACTTTACGCACATAACAATTGAACTTCCGAAAAATTTTGTTTTCATACCATTTTGTAGAAGGAAAAATCACTTGAGTCGACGAAATTGCGTTTTCTAAGCATTTTGTAGAAGGAAAGATCAGTTGAGTCGACGAAATTTCATTTTCGTAGCATTTCGTAGAAGGAAGAATTAGTTGAGTCGACCAAATTTCATTTTCGCAACATTTTGTAGAAGATAAAATCACTTGAGTCGACGAAATTACGTTATTTAGGACGGAAAAGTGATTCCTAGGACGGGAAGTATATACTTCAATGGCGTCATTGTTTACTTACTTCTTCCATTGTGCATTTCGGTGCATACTGTATGAAATTTTTTTCGAATAACTAGAACGTACACTTCGGAATTCCCATGCGTCTATGCATTTATGTACCTCGAAACTGATTGTAACATGAGTGTGAATGTGTGCCGAGTCGAAGACTCGGTTACAATACAGAGACATGTGATAGGACTTTCCGTCCTAGTGATTTAAATAACTATTTCGTAGCATTTTGTAGAAGGAAAGATCACATGAGTCGACGAAATTTCATTTTCGTAGCGTTTTGCAGAAGGAAAAATCAGTAGAGTCGACGAAACTTCGTTTTCGCAGCATTTTTGTAGAAGGAAAATCAGTTGAGTCGACGAAATTTCTTTTTCGTAGCATTTTGTAGAAGGATAAATCAGTTGAGTCGACGAAACTGCGTTTTCGCAGCATTTTACAGAAAGAAGGATGAGTTGAGTCGACGAAATTTCATTGTCGTAGCATTTTGTAGAAGGAAAAATGAGTTGAGTCAACGAAATTTCTTTTTCGCAGCATTTTGTAGAAGGAAAAATCAATTGAGTCGACGAAACTGCATTTTTCAGAAAGGAAAATCAGTTGAGTCGACGAAATTTCATTTTCTTAGCATTTTGTAGAAGAAAAATCAGTTGAGCCGACGTAATTGCGTTTTTGCAGCATTTTGTAAAAGGAAAAATTAGTTTTGTCGCAGCATTTTGCAGGAGGAAAGATCAGTTGAGTCGATTAAATTGCAATTTCGTAGCATTTTGTAAAAAGAAAATTCAAGGTCGATGAATGAAGTTGTGCGCTTTCTTATTATTTTATGTGTCCTTAAGGGCTGATAGCTTATAGGTAGACTAAACGCCCTTAAGGGCGAATAGCTTATAGGTAGACTATTCGCCCTTAAATGCATAGATTAATCGCCCTTAAGGGTGAACAGTCACTTCGTTAACAATATGTACGAACTTGTCGCTAATGTCAATGAACGGAATGATCCCTCACTTCTTTACCGTCCTTGTCATGATTTCTCTCCAATTATTATCCTTTTACTCACTCCACCCGTAGGAAAAACGTTTTCTTCACGGACACCAACGGTAAAACTTGTTATCGATGGTTTTCACGAGTAAACTTAAGTACCTACTGACTTGCTCTTCCTACTCGTGTGGATGCAACCTTTCGCCTTCGGCTTGGCCCACAAACGCCACACTAGGCAACACAAACAACTCCAAGTTAAGTTTTTATTCGGAGTTACAGCTACCTCCTTACGCGTAGTTAATGACATGAATGACTTTAACAACGAAGAGATCGAGTGGAACTTGAAATAGAGTAAACGCAAAGAACTTCCAATTCACAAAGTTAAAGGGACGACCCGTAAAACTAAATTTGTTGAAGAGACTCCGACTTTTTCAAAAACTGTTTGGAAGAAAAAATGTGCACGTAAAATCAGCTTTACATAACTTATAGACGTATGCCTCAGACCAGTTATAAATAACAACCAGCAGGTGAACAGAAGCGTAAATATATGGAAATCATGGGCGCGCGGTAGCAATGCGCCCGTGACGCAAGTCCCCACGAGCAAAAAATTCAGAAAATTTTTTTTCGTAGACTTCGGAACCATATATACAGCTAAGTTTTGACTTCCCCCCCTTGCGACGTACCCCCGGGAAAATATTTTTCCTGGATTCTACGGAAAATTCTAAGGCGAAATGTATTTTCACTCATTAAAATCGGTCCAGTGGATCCGGAGATATGACCCTTAGGAAATCGTCATTTTCCATACAAAATGTGCACTTTCATAGAAACCAAAATTAATGGAAACATCCTACGTTAGTTAGTTACTTAGTTAGTTAGTTACTTAGTTAGTTAGTTACTTAGTTAGTTAGTTAGTTAGTTACTTAGTTAGTTAGTTAATTAGTTAGTTAGTTACTTAGTTAGTTCCAGAGCCATTTGTATGAAAACCCAATGTTTTGGAGTTTTCTCGAAAACGGCTCGATATCTTTTCTTGAAATTTTGCAGGGACCTTCGGCTGGGCATTCTACGCCATATGAGATTTAAAAAAAGGGGGGGGTTGAGGTACCGGCCTCGTTTGGGCGCCAGGGCTCTTAGAAGGCGCCATATAAAGCCCATATGTATGTGTTTGTGTGTGTGTGTACGGAAGCATATTTTGTATAAGACATCGTTGGGTGTTCGAGATACAGGTTTGGTGTCAAAGGGAAAGATGTTGGGTTGGGTGTGTAGTGTATAGGGGTGACCGCCAAAATGGCGGAAAATGGGCCGGGGGCTCAAAAAAAAAACTTTTGATATGTTGTAGAGGAAGTTGAGGTGATCATTTTCGTCCATGGAAGTAGTAGCCGCCGCGGCTTGGTTTGGCGGCGGCGGCGGCTCAAAAAAAAGCTTTTGATATGTTGTAGAGGAAGTTGAGGGGATGATTTTCGCCCATGAAAGTAATAGCCGCCGCGGCTCGGTTTGGCGGCGGCGGCGGCTCAAAAAAAAACTTTTGATATGTTGTAGAGGAAGTTGAGGGGATCATTTTCGTCCATGAAAGTAGTAGCCGCCGCGGCTCGGTTTGGCGGCGGCGGCGGCTCAAAAAAAAATTTTGATATGTTGTAGAGGAAGTTGAGGTGATCATTTTCGCCAATGGAAGTAGTAGCCGCCGCGGCTCAGTTTGGCGGCGGCGGCGGCTCAAAAAAAAACTTTTGATATGTTGTAGAGGAAGTTGAGGTGATTATTTTCGCCCATGGAAGTAGTAGCCGAAACTTCCAAAAGTACTGATATCACAACAAAAACCCTTTAAAAATGGGAATGTGACGCAAGTCCCCTTGTTTCTTCTTCCAAAACTACTGATATCACAAAAAAAACCCTTTTAAAAGGGAAATGTGACGCAAGTCGTTGTCCCTTCTTCCAAAACAACTGATATCAATTTGGGGTGACGCTTAAAGCTTTGAAACGCAAAAATTCTTTTGGAATGTTTTCAT
>CM055405.1:12953195-13003777 GCA_029228625.1 Pseudolycoriella hygida | reverse complement strand
TCTGGGCGAACAAACCATCTCCTTGGCGGGCGATAGGAGGGCATGGAGGACGATAGTTCACCAATCTGGGGTTGCGACAGAAAGACCTCACACCGGAAGGTACTAACGGTCTATAAAGTTTGATGATGATGATGAGCCGCCACCTACATTTTTCGATCAGTTCTCATGTCTGACAGAGTGCCACACAAAGAAATTCTCAGTTCCGTTAATCAAAGATTGGATGATTCGTTTATTTACAAAATTAATGAATCACAAAAAATTCTAACAAATGACGGTCTTTTAAATAAAAATAAATTACGTTTATTAATTACAAAAATTACGAAACTTTAGGTTTTCAATCTATTCACTTGGACTCAGCTCGTTTTCGTTCGCTTTTCTCATTTAGTTCTGTCAAACTGGAATGCTCGGCTCTAGATGCATGTAATCGAGCTGGACGCCACATTAAATTTCTCGTTGCAGTTCCAGGCAGCTGAAGACGATTGGATTGAGTTGTCTGTGTTGGTGTTTGTGTACCTTGTTTGGCATATCTACCACTTAACTGCGAAGGTGTGTTTCTGGCTAACGGACTGGGTCGTAACGAAAGCTTACGCTGAAGCATTGACGATGCTTGGATTGAAGGAGCAGGCGCTGGCGCTTGTCCTGGTGGAATGGAGAGATTTGTTGGACGTACACTAAATCTTCGTGTCAATGGTTTCGGTGTAGCGGAATATGGGGGAGGATTGGCTGAACGTATAGATGCAACGGATGAAGATCTGTCAGTTGACAAAGATTCGGGATTGAGATATAACGACTTTCTACGAGCGTTATTTTGACTTGCAAAAACGGTTGTATAACCTGGCACTGGGCGAAGAGACCCTCGTCGGTGATTCATTGGTACTTGTAAATGTGTGAGATTTGGTGGTGACGGAGGTGTTACGGTTCCGACTTTTCTTTTCGGTACATCACCGAATCCTAACAACTGATTTTCAGGCGAAATATTTGCTTTTGTATGAGCTATTTCTAAGGCACGAATCAGATCTGCAATGGTGGTTTTCTCCAACAAATTAGTGTTTTCTGCGTTTTGTGGTTGCTCTAGTATCGAAAATACGCTATTACGCCCTCTAGCAGATGCGGCTAGATATTGCCGAGGTAAACTGATTCGAGATTCTCTTCCTCGTGCTGTATTGTCCAGATATATCTGAGGGTTGGTATCGTGACCTACCGCCACTGAATGTCTTTTTCCATTTTGACCCAACACTCTCCCTTTGAATGGATTTATCTTGCTAATAAATGATCGATTTCTTGCTTCAGTCGGTACTTGTAACATTTCTGGAATGTTTAACGTAACAGAACGGTCTTTCGAATCAGACTTTGTTGCAAATATTTCTGGAATGGAGAATTTCTTTTTGTTGCTTTTCATGTACTCCTTCATTTGTTCATCGTTATTTCCATTCCAAGTCCGTTCATTCCACATGCTAAAATTATCGGCAGGTGGGATACGGTAATCAGACGCAGCTCGAGGTCTTGTAGGTGGATTTGTAAAACTGCCGTCAGACTGTGTCAAAGACCATCTAGACCACGTTCGCTCACTAGCTAATATCTGGGAATCAGTAAATCCTTGCACTCCACCGTCCATACCCAGTTCCAAAACACTTTGACCATCTTCATCCGTAGGTCTAATGCTACCCAAAGCATTTACCACTCTCGACAATAGATCCCCGGTTTTCATGGCAGTCTCAGCTCCCTCAAATGTCTTTTCCTTATCGATTCGACTGAGATCTCCTTCGGATTGAACACGGTACAGTGTTAAAGTACTAATTGTAGAAGAGTCAAGCGGCTGTCCATAATTTTCGGAATAGGCACGTTTGCGTGCAATGCGAGGTGAATCTTCTCGATACATTGTAAGTTCCGGACACGATGACGACCGGTGCAACGAATTAAATGGCGTTTTTTCCGCAGTGTCTGTATAGACAGGCTAAAGAATCGATTGAGTATTCGAAAAACTGAATGAAAATACCGAAAACTTACCTTGAATTTCATCAAATTAACTTCATTTAAAATCCTTCGCAGAAAGCTCACATCTTTCGTTACACCTGTCCATATACGGCTTTGTGTGGCTTTTATGTTCTCCGATAGTTGATGTTCCAATCGTGCGATTCTTTTACTCTGTAGACCTCTAACAAGGGACAAATTATTGATTTAATGTTTTGTTTAAGTTCGTCTGTTCGTTTATACGATAAACGACGGACTGTCTACTTACTTGGCGATAAAACCGATGATCATAATGAAATAACCGAGTCCTAGTAAGTTCCAAAATATAATGAAAATCTGGTAGAAAATGTAATAAATTCCGAATTTCCTGGACTGTAAAAAAGTTTGAGTAAAAATTTGTCCATGAAAATTGTTACTAAGGACTGACCTGACCATTCTGGAATGTTGGCACGCTAAAAGAGAGAGCTGTTAACAACAAAAGTTACTAAAAACGGAAAATATGACTTACTAATCACCAAATCCTATTGTTGTCAGAGTGACAAAGCAATAATAAACTGATGTAATGTACGACCAATCCTCGAAGTATGAAAACAGACATGCGGGAAGGAAGACGAAGAAGGCTATGCCGGGGATAAAAACCATCATTATTCTACCGATCATGCCAAATCTTTGAGGCACGTAGTTTTTGGTGGTTGCATATTTGTACTCTTTGTAACGGTTGTAAATTCCTATGAACTATAGCAAATTTTCGATTGCAATGAAAAACTCTCAATCACTATCGTATGACTTACGGTTTTACCAAAGAAGTCTCCCAAATATGCTAACAGAAAAGCATTGACTGGTAGTCCAACAAGTGCATAAAATATTACAATTATTTGGCTCAGTGAATCGTGGGGTGAGATATTTCCATAGCCTGGTATTAAATAATTAGATCAATAAATTTGTAATTGACCGGGCGTCTGACTTTTTCTTATATTTTTAATCGATTCAGAACGTAATTCTGATTAAAATTGAGTTTCAAATAAACGCTCTATTTAGACCCGTACGAAGAACGCAGTGCTTCGAAAAGGGGTCTATTGCGTTTACCACGACGTTTGTAACCAGTCGAATTTCAACCCGGAAGTAGGGGGGTAGATGACGAATCAACAATAAAAACGTTGTCCGTTCCTTTTTCCCCTAAAAGGTAATCAACAAATGTTTTATGGGATTGAATCTGGGCACTGTCGGCCCAAGGGCCGCCGAGCTAGGGCCGTTTAAGCGGTTTTTGGTCTTTTGTACATAACTCGAGTAAATCTTTTCCGATTTTCATAAAAAATTTTTTGTTTGAAAAGCCTGGGTATGGCAGACAATTTGTAGAAGAAACTTTTTTGATTTTGAGCCCTAGGACTTAGGTAGAGCACTAAAAAAGTCTCTGCTAGGGCCAAACGTGTTTTTTGTACATAACTCGAGTAAATCTTTTACGATTTTCAAAACTTTTTTTTCAATCAAAAGATAAAGCAATTCCCTACAATTTTTGGAAGAAACTTTCTTGAATCTGAGCGCCTGGACTCAGCCAGGGCTCTAAAACTGAGTCTCTACAAGTGCTCTAGGTGTTTTTTGTGCATAACTCGAGTAAATCTTTTCCGATTTTCAAAAAAAAAATTTCAATCGAAAGGTCTGAGAATGCCCAACAATTTATGGGCAATTTTTTTACTTTGAGTCGCTGGACCTAGCTAGAGCCCTAAAGAAGCGGACCCACAAGGGCCCTACTTGTTTTCTATACATAAATCGAGTAAATATCATCCGAATTTCGTGATTCTTTTTCTATTCGATGGGTAATGAAAGCCTCAAGAGCATCCAAGAAAAAAATGTGGGCCCGGGCCGAGCCTAAGATGGCCGCTAATGTTAGGGTGGATCGATCTAGGCAATTTATTTTGGAAAAATTCAAATATTTTGAAAACAATAAGAGATAGAAGATCGGTGTCAAAGGCAAAGTTGTTGGTTTCGGTGTGGTGCATGTAGTAATCCCTGCCAATATGGCCGCAATTTATTTTGGAAAAATTCAAATATTTTGGAAACAATAAGAGATAGAAGATCGGTGTCAAAGGGAAAGTTGTTGGTTTGGATGTGGTGCATGTCGTTATGCCTGCCAATATGACCGCTAATGTTAGGGTGGATCGATCAAGGCAATTTATTTTGGAAAAATTCAAATATTCTGATAACTATTATAGATAGAAGATCGGTGTCGAAGCCAAAGTTGTTGGTTTAGGTGTGGCGCATGTCGTGATGCCTGCCAATAGAAGATCGGTGTCAAAGGCAAAGTTGTTGGTTTAGGTGTGGTGCATGTCGTGATGCCTGCCAATACGGCCGCTAATGTTAGGGTGGATCGATCTAGACAATATATTTTCAAAAAATTCAAACATTTTGAGAACTATAAGTGATAGAAGATCGGTGTCAGTGGCAAATTTTTTTGTCTATGGAAATATGGGTCAGAGGCCTTTCCTAAGTGCTCTAGTCGGTTCTGATATCGGCGGTAGTACAAATAACATTTTTTGAAAATATGTCTGAACAAAAAGTTTTTACTTTTTTGTAAACTACTTTAACTTTTTTTATCTACCTTGAACAGTAATGTCGCATTTATCCGCCTAGACCATTTTCATTTATCTCGATATATCTGTTCTCGGTAGATAAAATATTGTATGCACCTCTTGCTAAAATTGTTATCTTGACTTGTGGCCTCGAACCGCCATACCCACGCGTCAAAATAACAATTTTAGCATAAATATATATTATTTTGACGGTTGCTTGAATATTTGGAGAGACTTTTACACCGTTTCTTCGAACGGTTTTTTAAATATTGCCTTAATATGCCGATTTCCAATCCAATTTAATGTCGACGTAATTTGATACACTTAAGAGTTTACTTTAAGACGTTCGAATCTTTTTGCAACATCTATTCTGTTTGCCACATCTATTCTGATACGTACGGGTCCCCTGCATATGTTTTTAATTTGAGTCCTTGAAACAAGCTAGGGCACTAAAAATGAGTCTCTGCAAGTGCTCTATCTGTTTTTTGTACATAACTCAAGTAAATCTCTTCCGATTTTTCAAAATTTTTTTTTGTTTGAAAGATCTCGGCACGGCTATGTTGTAGACAAAATTGAGGAGAACATTTTTCTCTATTTGGAGGTCAATTTTGTGCGTTCGGAGAATTTTTTTACACCGTTTCTTCGGACGGGTTTTTCAATATTGCCCTATCGGCAATATCCAATACAATTTAATGTGAACGCAATAATTATTTAAATACGTTCCAGTCTTTTCGAAAGACATAATAATTCAGAATTGTTTCACTGAACCACTCGGAAACATAAGGTTTTTTTATATTTGACCACTCAACTCACTCCATAAAAAAACGGTACATTTTAGGGCAATGTCATAGAATGATTTTTTGCTCAGAGTTACATTCTAAATGAAATAAAAATACGAGTATAAAAAAATTAGGCGTATTTGTAATTGTCTTAGACGTAAGTTGTGTTTCACTGCCAAGCTTTCTGATCGCTTCGAGTTTTTTGAATGAGCGTTTCAGTAAACATGAGGCTCTCAAACATTACTGTTGTCACGTTTCTTGAGATGGAGGAAGAGTGAAAAACTCCAAGTCATACCAGCGTTACCCACGTCACGCTCTAGATGTATTTCATAACCTAAATCAAGTAGAAAGTTTGTATATTCCACATTATCGTTGGGAAGAACGTAATCAACAAATTTTGTCTCTTCCATTATTCTCGAACGCCTACCTAATTTTCTAGGTGTCTAAGGAAGAAAGTCTAATGTAAGGTGGATAACGCTGGAATGGTAAGTGGATTCTGCTGAAGGATGTGTTCCTTCCACATAATGTACAATTTGTTTTTAAAAAAAATACTTACCGACGGTAGAACATAATGTCAACGCAAACCAGAACGAATGGTAAAATGTCCATTGATAATCGGCAGGAAATTCGTCTAAAGTATAATTGGTCACAGGGCGTCCGCAATAATCCGACGCAATATCGAGAATTTGGTTTTGTTTCTCCTCATTTTCAGGAGACAAATATTTGACAAGCAGTTCTGGAAAAGATCAAAATTGCCGTGTGATTGATTTGTTATGGTAATGAGCGGAATCGTGAGATTAGATAAGACATTTTGGGTATTCAATTTTTGTTTTTATTTTTCTTCAACTACGTTGATAAATAATCAATTAGTAGATTACAGACGCAATGAAGAAAAATTATAGATATTTAGGAAGCTTAAACCGGATTAAAGTAAATCGACTGATAGATTCAAGTCGTTTTGTTGTTGCGATATGTTATCGCAAAAAACATAAATTAAAGAATTAGACTTTCACGACTATATGCAAATTGTCTATCGTTTAGAATAAATTCATCAATTTTTATAGTCCTTCTCTATGCATCTTTTCCGCTTTAGAAAGACTTTTCTTTCAAATTCTAACGACAGAACAAATTAAGTATTTTTTCGTTTTCGTCATTCAAAAGCCACTCACAATTCTATGGGTACCAAAACGAGATTTTTTCAATTTTTTTACCTTCGTTTTCGTCGAAGTTTGCAGCAGGTGAAAACTCTGATTTCTCCATCAAAATCACTCTATTTGCTATCAATATTGATTTCGCTCAGAACATTTGTTTTTCGATCTTGAATATTGTGAATGAATTTTTAGATAAGGTGCAAGGTGTTGACCTTCCGTGAAATTGAAAACTTTCCATTAATATAAGAGTTTACTTTACGAAATTCGAAGGAGTGACTTTGTTCGATTTTGACTATTAATTTGCTGAATTCGCCGATGGAGAAAATTTACTCGAATATGAGAACATTTTCTTTTCTTTCGAAAAATTACTAATTATAAACGTCTAATGTCCGTCTGTTTATCTGTCTATCTATGCGTCTATTTATTCGTCTATTCGTCTATTTATAAGTCTGTCTGTCACGATCCCGTTATTTTTTCGTTTAATTGCGTTTACACTGGCCAAAAAAAAAATACTTTTTGATATGTTGTTGGGGATGGTGCAAAATGTCGAGAAAACATGTTCCGGGGTTAGATAATGTTCTGAAATAAGGGAGTTATGGGTCAAGAAAGGGTCGAAATTGAAAATCGTCCAAAAGTCAGTTAAGATGACGTCTTAGAGATTTGGTCGGGGAAGTGTCAGAGTAGAATGCGTAGCAAGTGCAACGCTGAATACGGGGAACGTTGAATACGGGGTAAGTGGAATACGGTGAACGTTGAATATGGTGGAAGTGGAATACGGGGGAAGTGGAATACGGGGAACTTGCAATACGATGCACGTTGATTACGGTGAACGTTGCATACGGGGAAAGTTTAATAAGGGGAACGTTGCGTACGGTGAACGTTGCATACGGGGAACGTAGCATACGGTGAACGTTGCATACGGTGAACGTTGCATACAGGGAAAGTGGAATACGGGGAACTTGGAATACGGGGAAAGTTGAATACGGTGAACATGGAATACGGGGAACTTGGAATACGCTGAACGTTGCATACGGGGGAAGTAGAATACGGGGAACGTTGCATACGATGAACGTGGAATACAGGGAATGTGGAATACGGGGAACTTGGAATACGGGGAACTTTGCATACGGTGAACGTGGAACAGGGGGGAAGTGGAATACGGGGAACTTAGAATTCGGGGAAAGTTGAATACGGCGAACTTGGAATACGGGGAACTTGGAATGCGGTGAACGTTGAATACGGGGTAAGTGGAATACGGGGGAAGTGGAGTAATTTTGCGGCAAAGAAAGTATTTTGATTTATAGTACCTTTCTCGCCCACTTCGATTTTAGTATTATTAGCGGTAATATCAACGAAGTGATATAATGACATGAAACATTACGCATCATTATTTAAAACGAAAAAAAATATGCTTTGACTCTCTGAATAGACAACACGCAAAAATGATAAAGCCTGCGTAGCCCCTAGGGGCGGGGGTTCGATTACGTAACCTACCCGTTAATGTTGAAGCGATAATGATAAAGCCTGCGTAGCCCCTAGGGGCGGGGGTTCGACGAGTGTTGTATGTATATACAACGATATTCATACTCTATTTTTTGAAAACTGCATTTCTCAAATTTCTAAAGTTTCTCAAATATTTCTAAAATTTCCCAAATATTTCTTAAATTTCTCAAATATTTCAATAGTTTCTCAAAATTAAAGGAAATCAATTAAAGCTGATTTTTTTGTTGTAAATTCATTCAATTTTATTTGATTTTTCAAAATCTCACAATTTGCATTTGTTTTCGTGGCTTTCTATTCTTCTGAGCCATCCAATGATGCACTGCAGGACTTGGGCCTAATTTTTCCACTGTAGGCATGTTCATCTTCACGTACAAGATGTTAAATAAACTTGATGTTGTATAACAAAAATCGCGTTACAAAACAAGAATTAATGCGATATGCCAGATTATTACTGATGAATCGTTCAACATCTGCCGAAAGTGGTTTTGCTGCTAATCTTCCTAAAGCAGTTTTGATAGCCGTGAAAGTTTCAGTTGAAAGTTGCTGTAATGGCTTAATGGTGTCGGGTGGGCCTTTACATTCATAGTTATGTAGTAAATCGGCTGCAGCCCGGTACTCTTCTATGAAGGTATTTGGTTCGAAATCCGTAGCAATGAATTTGTTACACAATTGAAGAGACTCTTCGGATTCCGAGATATTGATTGAAGGGGTTGCAAATATTCCTGCATGAAGTCGTCGAAGCCAAGGCGATGATCTAAATGCTGCAACAATGATCGTACGATAGCTTCTCGTTCCTCACATCTCAATACGAGAGTACTATTGTTGCTTCGTGTCCTGCCTTCAGTAATTAATCTGTGGCTGAGGAAATATGTATCGTCGTTCTCACAAATAATCTCATTCAAAAAGAGCTGCTTCCATCCATTTTCCAGACTGTTATCACAACTAACCAGACACTCAAAAAGCTTTTGCTTTTTATCCGGTAATTCCAAAATCGTACGTATTTGAGTCAGATTCAAATAACTTTTGAAATATCGGTCAGAAATGTAAGAAGATGTATTCGATGGTAGTTGTCAAATGTCTTCGCGCAATGGTTCGTTTTCTGACTTGAAATACAACATTGAACATCTGCAATTTCTCAAAACGACGTAAGGTAACTTATATGTATATTGCACCCAACGAGTTGATTTATGGTGTACGTTTGCCAAAAGTGCGAAAAAATGTACGCAATTGAGATGTCGAGGTTATGATGGTGGCGACAATGGAATTATCGGTGCACACAGATTTCCATCATAAAGTGATTCGATGCGCTACGCACCAGATTTTGAAAAAAGGTATATTCTCACTGTTTGACAGTTGAAGTTGATGTTCTCTTGTCATTCTTGCTACCACTTTGTGAACCAGTGTTATTTGGTTCGTCGTCAGTCACCAAGGAATTGCACAATTTCAAAAAATTCTTCCTTTGTAAATTTTTTTTTATAATTGTTTTCATTTCCATTGTGGACCTGGGTTCTATCAACAGCGCCAACAACTCTTACCGACAGAGCGAGCGACTCTTTTATACGACATTACAGCTTTTCCACATCGCTTTGGATAATTGCGTCAAGAAATTGTGGATGTTGATTTGGATTGACGTCACTAGTCGTCATTCATCACTAACATAGGTGGAACTGTGCGAAGAACCGCATGAAGACAACTTTCCACCAATAAATGAAGACGACTCAATTCAAATTGCATCTGCAAATTCATTCGGTAGGGAAGAAATCATTCTGAAATGTCTGAAGGAATTCAAACTATTCATACATGCTCCGTAAATAACTAACCTCAGGTTGTGAACAAAACCAACGAATTCGACATCGGTTCATCATCAAATATTAATATCTCACAAAAACAAACAAATTTTCAGACGAACCCAACAAATTTCAATAAAACGAAGAACCGATTTCCTGACCACTTAAGCCAAAAAATGTAAAAAAATAAGTAATTCTATTTTCATTGTTAAAAACTCGGATTTAAATACACATTTATTGAAATCACAACCGATTTCTTTAATTTCCAATTCACATTTCTAGAATTTCCAAAAACGCTTCTCAAATATTTAAAAGCCACTCACAATTCTTCATCCTACTTCCAATTGTGAAACAAAAACCGAAAAACTAAAAGTGCTGATTTCGTTGTTTACTACTCATCAGTACACCTTGTCTTAAGACCATGTGTATATCAGCAACGATGGCCATAGAATGATACTCAGACTATGTCAACTCGCCTTTTATACAATCCAGATCCCACGATTGGATGCATGTCATTTCGTTTGAACAATTTGGAAGTAAAAGAATTGTGAGTTTGTTTCGGTTATTCTGCTGGATTATTCTGCTAAGCAGATTACCACAATTCAACGATAGTCGTTTGCATGGAAGCCCATGTCGTTCCATTTTCAAATCATTCCAAATCAAGACAATAACGTACTGGCTTTCCACCAAGAATATCCGGCTTCATCCTGATGGGGACAAATTCTATAGGATTTTTCTTCAATTTATAGCATGTAAGTAACGTTCCTAGGCACACCCAGGCTTCATAATATGGGTAGTGGTGAATTTGATGCCGCAACGATTCGTACATAGAAGAATGACAAATATGACGTCATTCGATGAATTCTGTGTACAAATATCTGACTGACGGAGATATATTTAGCACCCTAATGGTAAAATTCTAGCTATCGTTAGGCGTGGTTCGGAATTCACGTTAAGCATGTGGTCCAAGAAAATGCCTGCCGGTAAAACACATTGATGGGGCAAGCCGGCTTTCAAAGCCCCACTAGTTTCCGTTCTAGTACATCATAGATCGCACTAGCTTTGTGTGCAAATTACCACTGACACAGTAAAAGCGTCGGTAACGAGAGAATCCATGTGAGGAAAAACTCACAAAAATTGCGGAACTCGTAAATAAAATGATCTAGCCTCTGACCCGGACGGGTTGTAACGGCGGATTATTATTGCATATATAGTAAGGAGATCCAAAAATGTATGGGGAAATAAAAGTATCGAAAAGTTTGAGGCACCAACCGAAAAACAAAAGGCTTTTGATCTCTAATCAAGATTGTTGTGGTGTATTTGGAAGGTCGTAGGACACCCTTAAAATTGACATAGAAAAATTAGTCCAGGCATTGTTTTCGTACATATGTCCCACATGAATGAAATTCATGACAAAATTGCACCACTTTAATCATGTGGGACGAAAACACTCTCTGGTCTACTTTCTTTATGCCGGTTTTAAGGGTGTCCCAAGAACTTTCGACTGCACCACAACAACCGATGGATTCTCTCATTACTTGAGTGAATATGTGTCTTTGAAAATCGTTGAATTTTTGACTTTAACGCTTTTGAGCTATCCCTAAATCGTCTCGGATCAAGTTAGGCCCATAAACAATCTTGATCAGGGATCAAAAACCTTTTGTTTTTCGGTTGGTGCCCCAAACTTTTCGGCACTTTTGTATTTTGGACACCCCATAGGTATAATTCGCCAACAACTGACAGTTGGGAAATAAAGTAGGGAAATAACTGACAGGTGGGAAATAAAGTAGGGAAATGATTGACAGATGGGAAGTAAAGTGGGGAAATGATTGACAGGTATTGACATTGAAATAAAGTAGGGAAATAATTGACAGGTAAGAAATAAAATAGAGAAATAACAAAACCTTTCAATTTATTTTTGAAATAAAATGAATAAAGAAATGCCCATTTTTAGCTTTAGAAGATCATGCTTTCGGAAAAGTCTTAGAAACTTTTTTCGTTACGACTCACAGTGGGATCGTTGGTAATAGTAGCGGTCTTAATTATGTAACTGCTTAGGAATTTGGCATAGAAATTTTTTGACTTCAGCAAAGTTGTTCAGCATGCAGGCCCGTAGCCAGAGTGATTTGCAAGGGGGTTCTATGCCCCCCCCCCCTCCTTTAAGTGCCACAGAAAATATGAATTTTTTAACGTTTCAAGAAAAGCCTGAAACTAACTTTTCTCATCAGTAAACTCTCAGTGCCGCCATTCTAGCGAACTGTGCAGTTTTTTTAAGTTTCCAAATACTGTCCATAGTTACTATGAATTGTTCTGATCGCGCTTAACTTTTCTAATTGATATTAATAAATGAGAGGCAAGCAAAGTGAAATTACAGGAACAATTTATTACTTTGATGGTTATTGTGGCAGCATAATGTGAAATTACTAACGTTTGGGTCGGCAAGGTTGGTACGCGCCCTGACTTCCCCACTGCACTCTGTCTCAAGGAAATATCTTGACTTTTTCTGCGTTACAGGTTGGAAGGGGGGGTCTGAAAAATTCCAATTTTAGCGTTATGTAACTTATGAACGGTCCCTATTTCTAATTCACAAATTAACAAACATACGGTGCAAAAAGAAATTTCTGCTAAAGAATTTCTCCCAAGAGCGATTGGGCTTGTTGGAAAATATTTATCAGTAGTTGATCTTGTAAATGTATCGTTTGAATGCGCCGCAAGCGAAATTATGAAAGGGGTTTGGCTTATCAAAGAGCGTTAATAGAAAAGTTATGTCCACAGTTTTCAGAATCTCAGGGGGCTCAGAGGTTCCTTGCCCCCCCCCCCCCCTATATACGGGCCTGCCAGCATGAAATGAGGAACAACGTTGCTGAAAAAACGTTTTTTCTATCAGAATTTATTCAATGTTGAGGTGGAACTTTCTGAAATATGCAGTGTTCTGGTAAAAATTGCAGAACTCTTCCGGAGTTTGAGATGGAAATTTTTTGTTTTTAACAAAATTGTTCAGCGCGAAATGAGGAACAAGTTTGCTGAAGTAGCAATTTTTCCATCAATTTTTTTTCTGAAGTTATGACCTGTTGAACCTGTTGGAATTCGAAAATTTGTCAAGGAATAACAAGTCATAATTTTCGAAATAAAAATTATGGAAAAATTGCTTCTTTACTTTGCTGAAGACGCAAAATTTCTATGTCAAATTCCTCAGCAGTCACATAATTAAGACCGCTAGTATTACCATTCATCCCAGTGACTCCTATTTCTCAGAAAATTTTGAAAATTGTAAAACTTTATGAGAAAATGATAAAAAATCGGTGAAAATTAGGAAAGCCGGTCAAAGTTTGAAACTTTGACGGTATATCGTCTTTTCTTCACATTTGGTCTTCATGTTGTTTTCCTAGCCATTTTTTTGGGAATTTTTTTTCTCTTCAGTTTTTTTAAGGGGAGCGTTGCAACTTCACACACAACTGAATATTTACCTCAGTCTATTTATTGTTAATTTTGAAAGGAATGACGAAGAATTTGTATATTTTTCAACCAGAAGTTACAATTTTCACTTATTCTTTCCTAATTCATTGCACTAAACTTTTCTTAGCAAAAATGTCTTAGATACAGAAGTCACCCTAGGCTCTTAATTTGTTGTAAAATGGAAATGAGTGAAGGACGGTTCATCAAAATTGATTAGTTCAAGTTTTAAAATTTATTTCAAAAATCAACCGATGACGAAAATTTAGGGAGTGAAGCGTAATTTCTTGTAAATGCCTTTTTTCAAATGAACGTTTTGCTCATGGAACCATGGATCTTTAAGCTGATACCCAATTAACCAAATTCTTCAGCGGAAATTCATTCGGACAAAGAACAATGAAGGCTTTCAAAAACTTCTTTTGTTCAATGTCCGAACGAATTTCCGCTGAAGAATTTTGTTAATTGGGATAGTCATAAGTGATTTCCCTTCGGAATCACCAATTAAAACTTAAAAGAAATTTGTAGTTAAAAAAGAATCTCGAGCAAGTGTCTGAAGCTCTTTTTACTTTAACCCTGCAATCGTAGTTTCATTTTCTAACCTCCTGTACTCACTAGTGAAATTGGATAACATCGTAGATTTTACATTTAAATATTTACCATTTACGTCGATTCGCTCTTGAAGTTGATAAGCTCTTCTTTGGGATTCCAAATTATGCTGAATGTGGTAGAATATACTAGCGCCGAAAATCAAGTAGGAAAAATAAAAGCACAACAATGCACACCATTGTTTCGGTGACATTTTTCTCAGATAATAAAAGCTCTATGAGTAAGAGCTTGATTTTTCCAATTGAATTATGAAATAGTATTTAATTTTAAACTTCGACTGATAAATTTGAATCGAACGCAATAATAATTGAGCCCTGTTTCATTTTAATCACCTCACAAGCATTTTAAGACTTTGTTCGTATGAAAAACTTAATTAAAGTTTTTATCATTTTGTTCACAATTCACTGATTTAACTGTAAAGTTTGCCTGTTCATATTCAATTTGTGGTTATAATTAAACACAGTCAGTGGCACGCTTATAGTATAGATAGATTTTCTCACGTTTTGAATTATATTTTTCAGTTTTATATCTCACGCGTAACGTTGATTTTTTTCAATTCAAATCACTTATTTCAGGTAAGTCTAATTGTAGCAATAAGAAGAGTCGTAATTTTTCCACAAACGAAAAGTTTTCAAAAATATTTTTTCTTATATCCATAATCACATTTATTACAAGCGTCCTAAGAAAATGTCCATTTTTTTTGTTAGAAAACACTTACAAAAAAGATTTCCAAATCTCAGCTGTGGCAGGTAATTTATCTCCAGGTAATTTCGAAAAAAAAAATTATCTGGAGACAAAGCTGAATCTTTTTTGTCAGTATACGATACGCACGGAATACATTTTTTGATGTTTGACCGAGAGACGGTCACCACATCTACACTATTTTTTCAAAGTTCTCGTACCCACAACGTTTTCTTTTAAAGTAAAATTACTTCCGCAAGACTATTTTGGACAATGTGAACCGGTGGCTATCTGACACTCAAATGTAACTTAAAGAAAATTTTGCGTCTGAGTTGCCAATAAAATTTTCGCAACACAAAGGTACAATTCAACTATGTGTTTTAAATGAACAACAAATTTGTAAATAAAACGAATCCAATTAGATCAAGCAATTAGGTAAAATAATGACATTATTTGCCTTGCAAATATTTTTAACACAACTTTTAATTAGGATTTAAATGAACGTAAACTTTACTCTTCCACTAATTACTGGAGTATACTTTAGACTCATTGGAATTCGGGGCTTGCCGTAACCTTCAACACATTATCCGCACGAAGTTATTTTTCATTCAATGCATTGCTTTTTGTCAAAGATTTAACTTAGGTGGGGGCTATTTTAGTCGCTTTTTTAAGCATTTGGTTTTCTGTGAAAATAGTTTTAGTCTCTTTCATTTGAAATTGAAGAAAAGAAGAAGAATAGAAGAATAGACCCTTTCAGTTCGCTAAGCATTTGGCCCATTCTATGCAAACCGTGACGCCTGTAATGTAAGGATCGGAAATATTGCTTTAACCGTAGGAAATAGCGAAATCATACGTTCAGCAGAAAATTGGATTTTACAGTTGTGAACTATTTTTTCATAAAACACAACATTTGGACTCTTGGACGACTCAGGAGAATTTTTCGTTCCTTACATTACATACATTTGGAATGGCCCATTTTAATCATTTAACACGAGATGGCACTATGAAAATCTATTTTTTGCATACCGATTTTACGTATATAACGTACGTAATTAAAAATTAAAAATTGATTCACACTAGAAGTGTCTATTAGGTAGGGTGGAGCGTTTTTGAAATTTTATTTTTTTTTTTCATCTCCCCTGCTAGAAATAAGCCCCACGATTCCGAAAATACCTTTGAAAAATTTCGAAACTCAAATTTGGACCCCCCGCCATCGTTCTGAAGAGTTTCGTCTCGTTCGGATCATATATGACTACTTTTCACGCAATCGATGAACGTCCTACTGTTGAGTGACCACTCAAAATTTTCTTAAGGATTCAGGGAATAACCTGGAATAACTTTTAGATTTCAAAAATAACGATTTACCTAAAATTAAAATCAAAAAGTGTTCCCAACTATGAGTTTTTCAACAAAAAATTCGATGAAATTTGACTAAAACATCATAAAAATCAGTTTTTGTCATTGCCTTTTATTCTGAAATAAAATTCAGTTTCTATTCTCTCTGGCAATAATATTTTCAAATAGATTTTGCCTTGACTCAAATGTTTTCCATAGTCAAAAATAGTCGTTTTTTTGTGTTTTGAAATTTACGAAATTCAAAGGTGGAATTCCGTTTTTGTATTGAATTTGACACGTTCCTCGCGACTTTTCAACCGCTCTGCGGTAGTGTTTCGCTTCACCTACTGCTGCAGTTGATGACTCCGTAACCAGTTTTATAAAGCGTTCCGTCGCTCGTGAATGGCAGGGAAATGGTTCCATTTTTTTGTCATAAATCAAAAGCCCCGCGAGATCGAATTCGGTCGTGATCGGAGGTTCACTGCTCGCAACGGCATTCCATTCGATGAGTTCCGTATAATCGGCAGCATCGAAATTAAGTTCAGGAAGGAAGTTCAGTCAAGGCAAAATCGATTTTAAAATATTATTGCCAGAGAGAATAGAAACTGAATTTTGTTTCAGAATAAAAGGCAATGACAAAAAACTGATTTTTATGTTTTAGTCAAATTATTTTTTGTTGAAAAACTCATAGTTGGGAGCACTTTTTGATTTTAATTTTAGGTAAATCGTTACTTTTGAAATCTAAAAGTTATTCCAGGCTGTTGCCTGAGTCCTTAAGAAAATTTTGAGTGGTCACTCAATAGTAGGACGTTCATCGATTGGTTGAAAAGTGGTCATATATGACCCGAACGAGACGAAACTTTTCAGAGCGATGACGGGGGGTCCAAATTTGAGTCTCAAAATTTTTCAAAGGTATTTTCGGAATTGTGGGGACCCCTAGATCTTATTTCTAGCAGGGGAGATGAAAAAAGAAAACAAAAGGTCAAAAACGCTCCACCCTACTATTAGGTGGTTTCAAGAGAGTAACGTACTCAACAAATCATCTCTCAAATCCATAAAATCGTTAGATTGCCCACCACTAATAAGTAAATTACTAAAGACAAGTATTTGACATTTACGCGTTGCCCTCCATCTCTAAGTACGCACTTTAATCTATAAAATGGACCATGGCTATTTCGACAAAAGTGACGTAAAATATTATTTTAAACAAAAAGTTGTTTGACGACATGCCGGAAAAATGCACCAATTTTTTTATAAAATTAATGAAAGTAATAAATGAAAGGAGCTGTTCAGTTAGTACAGTCGCCGAAGTCGAAAAAATGAGCGATGGCGGACACTTACATTGAATTTCAAATCACAATGTAAGTCTTTATAACCCTAAAAATTGTATAGTTTTTGATTTCCAGCGTAAAGACCGCTCATAACATAGTAAATACTATTCGGTAGTACATTCGGCCTCCGTCAGTTCGTTTGCGACTGTCAAATGGGGCTAAAATTTTGTAATTTGTTTCAAGAAAAATAACAAAATAAAAAAAACGTTACGTTTTGAAGGTATGTCGTAGAATAATTTATTGCTTGCAATTACGTTTTCCGTCTGTTAAAATTAACTTGTCAAAATAGCCATGGACCATTGCTTTATGGGGCGTATGTCGAAAATTCCGAGGGGTGGCGCACTTCATTTATTCCATTTATTCTTTTATTCCATTTATTCTTTTATTCCATTTATTCCCAAAATTTCTTTTTTGTTTTCGCGAAATATCTGAACCAAACACATCACAAGTTAGACAAATAAGTTCAAAACAAGGATTGCACAAATTATGAAGCATTTAAACCATCTTGAGATTAAATTTTATTTTTTTGGGAATAAATGGAATAAATTTATTTATTCCATTTTTCAACAAAAATTCTTTTAAGTTTACAAAAGTGGGTTTTTTCACTTTTTGACACATTAGTATGGTTTGTTATGTGCGTTGCCATCAAAATCAAGTCTATTTGAGGTTTTGACGAATTTGAAAAAATTATCATTTGTTCCATTTATTCCAATATTTATTCCATTTATTCCCATTTATTCCATTTATTCTCATTTATTCCATAAACCGCAGAAGTGCGTCACCCCTCGGAAAATTCCTCCTAGAGAAAACGGTTTTTTCGAAGAATTTTATTTTTTGACGATATGTCAGTACGGATCTTCTGCAGCTTTTTGTTTATTGTTTTTCAACAACAATGTTTTTTGTTGTTTCGTAGGCACATGACTGTGAGTGAAAGCTTTCCTACTTCTTAAAATAGATTGTTTCAGAAATCTCTTTAAGCAGACTCTTTGTGACAATTGATGATGCGGGTTTTATTAACTTGAGAAAACTTGATGTCCTTAGAATTTTCCTGGCACACGCTTTTTATTAAATTTGGGCTATGAAAGAACTTTGACAAAAGCAAACTTTAAACTAAAACTTTGTTTCAAGATAAATTTCTCGATGGAAAATAATTGTTTGTCGAAATTAAATATCATCTGAAATTTGGAAAATCTTTCGGGAGATTACGGGAAATATTAAGTTTTTCCGAATTCTGCGGTTTATGAGAAGAAGAAGAAGTTTTGTCCATTGAGAAATGAAATTTGTAACGAAATTGCCTTCGATCGAGTGTTATGCAAAAAATGCGAAAAAATGTAGAGCGATAGCTTATCTAGAATAGAACGTACTTCCTACTTCAATTAGTTATTTGAAAAAGCACGGATATTTTCATTTTTACGAAACAAAACAATCTGTTTGTGGATGCAATAACTTAAATTGCAACTTGTAACACTCGTAGGACTTCCATGTCCTCTATGAAATTTGAATCACATTTCTTTTTATAAATCACTGACAAGATTCACAAAGAAAACTCATCGCTCGCGAAAAATACAATTTGCCGGACAATTTATTAATTTGTAAACTTAAAGTTTTCGTTACATAAATTTATTTGCATTTTATTACATTTCACATCAATTACAAATAACAAAAAAAAATATTTTATGTTTTCTCTACGAAATCAGTTCAGTTACTGACCGATTTAATTGTGTATGACCAACTAAGTGAACGATTAGCAAAATCACGTATAATATCAATTTTGTCACTTAGACACTTTACCTTGTTTAAGCTTTAGTTTCGCCGATATGATATACAATTCCATTTTTTTATTTACCTTATTCATAAAATGTTTATACTTTTATACAATTTTAACGTGTAAGTACTCCTCGAAGTCGTCCACACATACAGACTTCAAAGATACTTGATCTTATTAGCGATAACGAGACCTGGTAATATCTTGAATAAACTTTGAGACAGAAAATCACCTCCGCTGATTTATGATTAGGATATCGGCTGATATCAATTCTTATTTTGTTGGAAATTATGTGATGTGAAAAGAGCAGAAAAAAAATTATCGTTGAATGCGATTTGTCGGCTTATGGCTAGGTCGCTAGGTGTATACGAAAAATACAATTACCACATGAACAAACATTAAAAGCTTTGTTCGAATTTAGTGGCGAAATTTTGGAACTGGTTTTTAACTACACCATGCCAAGTGAACGGAAATATTTCCAAGCCGTGAGGATCTTTTCCAAGTTTCCGTGTGCTTTCAGAAAAATGGAAACTAAGTCACACTTTGCTCAGTCAATGCAGCAGAGCAGCTAATATTCTGGTTATTCTTAGTAATTTTGTAATACACAGAATTTATTGTTTCGATGGGAAAACACCAAAAATACTTTTTTTTCGTGAACTTGGCTTATGTGTAGGATTCTGTAAAAATATCGATTCACTAGGTTATGGATGACACAATCGATGTATTTGTGAAAAATATTGAAACTTTGGTGACTCTTAGAACGAGGAGATAGGAATTTTTCAGAATAATTTTTGTATCTTTACCGTTTTAATAATACATTACTAATAACCTTTTTATGGATACTGGATCACAACAAAAACCCTTTTTAAAAGGGAAACTTGACGCAAGTCCTCGTCTTACTTTCTTACTTAACCGGCACTACAACCCATTAAGGGTCTTGGCCTTCTGCAACATGCTTCTCCAACCGGACCTGTCCGCAGCTAACGTCTCCCAGCTGGATACTCCCACAGTTTTTAAGTCGGCAAGAGCTGCGTCCTACCATCTGGATTTTGGACGCCCTGCACCTCTCTCGCCCTCCGGTCTGGTTTTAAGGATTTTTTTTCGGAATACGATGATCTTCCATTCGTTGTACATGGCCGAGCCAACGCAGGCGGTTTATTTTGGTAGTTCTGACTATGTCCGGTTCTCCATAAAGCTGACTAAGCTCATGATTGAATCGTCTGCGCCATCGGTTCTGCCTTTGATCGAATACTGGTCCAAATATTGTCTGTAGTACTTTTCTTCCGAACGTGTGCAGCGATTGTTCGTCTCTTTGTGTCAAGCACCATGACTCCGAACCATACGTAACCACCGGTCTGATCACAGATTTGTATATTGCGCATTTTGAATTTCGGCTAACTGACTTGGACTTTAAGATTTTCAGAAGGCCGTAATAACTCCGGTTGCCCACAATTACTCGTCTCTTAATTTCGTCCGCGATGTCGTTATTAGTGTTCAGCTCCGATCCAAGTTATACGAATTTGTTGACCATTTTGAATGTGTGTGTGTCGATCGTTACGGTTTCCTCCTGGTGTTGATTCGAAGGCGGGATGATCATGTATTTCGTTTTTTCGTCATTAACCAACCCAAGGTCGGTACCTTTCCTCTCCAAGGCCATAAACTTGTCTTTAACAACATCCATTTTTCGTCCAAGTATGACCAGGTCGTCTGCGAAACCTAGCAATTGACTGGACTTGGTGAAAATGGTGATGCTGGAATCTATGTCCATGGTGCGCACAGCTGCTTCAAGGTTCAGGTTAAAAGGCAGCGTCGCGAGAGGATCTCCCTGACGTAAGCCTTCCTCTATGTCGAAAATCTCTGACAGTTGATTACGGATCCTTACTAAAATCAACGAACAAATGGTGTGTTTCAATGTTGTACTCTTTGCACTTCTCCAAGATTTGTCTGATATTAAACAGCTGGTCCGATGTTGAACGACCTACATGAAAACAACCTTGGTATTCACCTACAGAGTTTTCCATGTATGGATGAAGGCGCTGGTAAAGAATATTTGCAAATATCTTGTAAGCAATATTCAGAAGAGCAATTCCTCGAAAATTGCCACACTCCATTTTGTCACCTTTTTGTATATGGGACAAAGTGTGCTGGTCTTCAACTCTTCCGGTAACTCCTCGACATTCCATATACGCGTGATGAGCTCGTGCATCTCTCTGCCTCGGCGTTCTCTACATTCCGCCTGATTTGATTCCACGCATCGTCTATACAGTGTTGCTCGCTGACCATTTCTTCGATAATTTTTCTCTCCAAACTATCCACGTATTTGTGTTTGATGTCTTCGTTATGCAGTTTTTCAACGTCCCACTTTTTCAATGTCTGTTGTCGGTTGTGTTGGACCGATATGCGAGACCTAACAACCACTTTGACCAAGTAGTGGTCAGAATCAACATTTGGTCCTCGACAGCTCCTGACATCCAATACATTTGAACAGTGGCGCCCATCTATCAAAACATGATCAATCTGGTTTTTGGTTCGTCCATCATGTCGCTTTGTGGATGTTTTTATGTTCGAAATACGTACTGCTCACAACCATGTTTCTTGATGCTGCGAAATGAAATACCCACGTAGTGGTTATAGTGTTATAGTTTTTCTGTTCTTTCAGCTTTCACAACGCAAAAATTTGACTTTATAGGATGTATGGCGTATTTTTGTACAGGAAATCAAATTTTTGAGTATTAAAGCTGAAAGCGTAGAAAAATTATTACATTGGTGTGTCCGGCATTTGTGACGCATTTTTTTAATCAAAAATGAAAACATTCCAAAAAGTTTTTTTGCGTTTCAAAGTTGTAAGCGTCACCCCAACTGATATCAGTTGTTTTGGATGAAGGGTAGTGGGTTTTTGTATTGATATCAGTAGTTTTGGAAGAAAAGAGGAAACAAATTTTAGAGAAAAAATTTACGGCGAAAAAAATTTACGGCGAAAAAACATTTCCGGCGAAAAAAAATTTTTCAGCAAAAAAAAAAATTTCAGCGAAAAAAAATTTCGGCGGAAAAAAATGTCGGCGAAAAAAATTTTCGGCGAAAAAAAATTCGGCGGAAAAAATTTCTGGCAAATAAAAAAATTTCCGGCGACTGCGCGCACATGATACTCATTTTTTATAGCAAGCGTGACGTAATTTATGCATGGCCCCTCGTCAGACCTACTTCTTTTTTTCATCTTGAGGAGTTGTTTTTCTGGAAGATAATTTGACTTAGATCAACGAAAGAGACAAACTACATATATCTGTCTCACTCTTACAAAGTAAAGCTAGTACATACTTCTACCGAAAAAAGCGTCTGTCTGATCGAGCCAGTGAAAGGTTGAAAGAAGTGGACCCTTGCCATCCAAAGCTGTGGGCAGATCTATCTCTTCGTAATTTTGCTTTACGAAAAAATCACTGCAACGAATACATAAGAAAATCTAAATAACTGAATTCTTAATCCGAACTTGAATTTAATTGTAAATGCTGTCGCACAAACAATGCAGCAATCTCTCTGAGGTCACAAACGGATTCATCGTCAAAATTTATTAGTCTTTTTATTCGAATTGACAATAAACGAGTAAACGATCTATTTAGATGAGGTAATTTAGAGGTTAATATCAGTGCGGCAAAATCATTGACCATGTGCATACAACAGTTGAATGAGTAAGTCAGAGCAATTCTATGATATAAATCTCTCACATCATTCATACGTTAATTTATTGCAATCCGCATTTCGTTTTTCGTTGTTGAAAGACGAGCATTGGTTTTCAGGCGTAAGAATTGTTGAATTTATCGAATTTATTTGTTCAAAATAAAATTAATTTCCTCCGTTTCCTCAGTTGGGTAGGGCAAATCATAATCATCTAAACAAAAGATACGCCAACAAAAGAGCATAAACGGACATGACATTGAAATTATTCAACATTTTTCGTTAACAAAAGTAGTAAATCGATTGGCTGGTGTGTTATTTGCTACAATTTCAGTTGATTGAATAAACGGTTTGAGATGTTGGATTTTATCACAACTCTGTACCAAATTCTTTACGTTTCATTCAATATAAACAATAATTTAGAAAAAAAAATCAAGTAAAACTCTCTGCCAATGAGCGTGCATTATGTCCGATATCGGAATCACATTTTGTCTATAAAGTTCGGCACGTGCAGTTCAACTATAATTCAAATCTCGTTAAAATAAACAACAAATAATCGCTACAAGATGTGACGCATGTCTTCTTGGACATATTGAAAACGATCTTTATAAATGTTAACAGGCAAAAATGTCTCTCTTACAATGTGACATCATTTAGGAACATCATCATCATCATCATCATCTCCCATCCTCCCTATGACACGCCAAAGAGATTATTTGATTGTCCAATGAAAGTCCCACAACTTATAAATCAGATTGAATTGAATCAAATGTCTTTTTATATACCCAAATCTATGACGAAGCCCAGAACATGTGTCCGTTTTTTTCCTCTAAGGGGGATTCTCATTGAAAAGGCGCAGTTTTGAAACCAAAGGAAACTTTTTATTTTATTTATTTATTTAACTTCAAAAAAGGCGACTATACTGGCCTAAATAACCATTTTCATTCTATTGACTGGAATCAACTGATGTCAAACGTTTCTGACGTTGATGACATAGTCAACGTATTTTACGATGTTTTGTTAGATGGATTAGAGAAATTTGTTCCGTTCAAAAAGAAAATGGTTATTAACGATCCACCCTGGTATAATCAGCGTTTACGCAATCTAAAAAATAGAACAAGCAAAGCTCACAAGCGATTTAAAAATGAAACAAACCCAGACGAAAAACTGAAACTAAAAATGAATTTTTTGTCCATTAGTAAAGAATTTCACTCCTTGCGTGACCAAGCCTTTAACAAATATTTGACTAACACCGAAGAAATGTTAACTTCTGATCCGTCAAAATTTTGGTATTACGTGAAGTCGCGAAAAAAGACTATAGCCTACCCTTCAATTATGTCTAGGGGTAATAAGAAAGCTGGTAATCCTAACGAAACGTGTGATCTGTTCGCTGAATTCTTCGAAAGCGTGTATGTAGCTGATAACGAGATTAGTTCTGACTTATCGAAAAAAATGAACCCCACAGAAAAGCGCATTGACATTGGATCAATTTCTTTTGAGATCCAAGACGTTTTGAACCATTTGAGTAGTATGGAAACGAGTAAGGGTGAAGGTCCTGATAAAATCTCTCCGAATTTATTAAAAGCCTGTGCTGAGAGTCTGTCATCTTCGCTACTTCGCATTTTCAACTCATCCCTCGAAACTGGAAAATTTCCAACAAGATGGAAGACTTCTTATATTACCCCAATTTTTAAAAGTGGTTCTAGAAGTAATGTCGAAATTCTACACCAACAATAGGAAAACTATTTGAAGCCATCGTCACCTTTATTTTATCCACAAAGTTCAATCGAATAATTTCAAAGTCACAACATGGCTTTATGAAGCGCAGATCTACAGCAACAAATTTAGCTGAGTTTGTTAGCTATGCTACCAAAGTTATGGAATCTAGACATCAATTAGACGTCATATACACCGATTTCCGGAAAGCATTTGATAGAGTCAAGCATTCGATTCTTTTGCACAAATTGAACCAAATGGGTGTTCATTCAAACCTGTTAGCATGGATTGCATCTTATCTTAATGGGCGTTCACAATTCGTCAAATCAGGAAATTGCTCCTCTCGAATGTTCAACGTAACCTCTGGTGTTCCTCAAGGTAGCCATCTGGGCCCCCTCTTGTTCTTATTATTCATGGACGATGCTACTAAAGTCTTCTCTTCTTCAGTTTACTTAATGTATGCTGACGACTTGAAAATTTTCGCTAGAATCAAAAATGTTCTTGAAGCAAGTGCTCTCCAACGTGACTTGAACAGGTTTCTACAGTGGTGCAAAATCAACCAACTTTATTTGAACGTCGATAAGTGTAATGTCATCTCCTTCACTCGAAAGAGATCCAAAATTGAGTTCGATTACAATATCGGCGATGTTGTGTTGACTCGTGTTAAGGTAATTAAAGATTTGGGAGTCCCCTTGGACCAAAAATTGACATTCAGTAAACACATTGAATATATAATTGCAAAAGCTTACTCAATGCTTGGCTTCGTCATGAGAACTTGTAAGGAATTTAAAAATATTAAAACTTTAAAAAGTATATACTTTGCCTATGTCCGTTCTTACTTAGAATATGTTTCAGTTGTTTGGCATCCTTATCAAGACACATTTGTTGACAGAATTGAATCAATTCAGAAAAAATTTTTGATGTACGCAAGGCGGACGGTGAAACGGGACGAAAACCACAAGCTTCCTCCATATATTGAGAGATGCGATTTGATCAACATCGAAACACTCGCCCGACGCAGAATTAATGCCTGCGCACTTTTTGTATCCGATCTGATGAATGGCAATATCGACGCACCTAAAATTAAAAGCTAATTCTAGACCCACTCGTGGTGATGACTTTCTCGTTGTCGACGAACACAGGACAAAATATGGTCTTTATGAGCCAATCAATAACATGTGCATGGCGTTTAACCGCTTTTCACTACTTTGGTTTCTAAACATACCACGTGTATCGTTCAAGATGACTATCAGGAAGTTAAAAATTGCGTATAAACTGAATGGTAAGACCAGAATTTCATAATCAATGTCAATATGATTCTATCTTTATTTAAACTGAACCTGGTTCTCACTCTAATCAGAATCTGATTAGTCAACTCGGGTCTCACGACTCTCAAATGTAACTCTAAGTCACGTCGACTTGCAAAACAGCTAGTCTAGCGACTAGTTTCCGCTAATCATTTTTGTTTCAGGTGGACCATTGGCTGCACGAGACGTTGGTGCTTGATAGAACATCGGGCTATTTTCTATTTTCGTCTAATAATTGATTCCTGTTTTATGATAACTTCTACTTAGAATTGTATAATTGTTAATAATGACGATGAGCAGAGGTGGCTACTGACTCCGACGGGTCGACTGGGTCGGCAGCAGCTCACTTCCGGTTCTGCTCGTAATTTATGTTTTTTGTCATACTTATTTGTATTCAGTCAGGGGGCTTCGGCCATTGATGAAATAAATAAATAAATAAATATTTATTTATTAGAGCCGAAAAAAATGTCAATTTTGAGGGTCGAAAGTAAACTTCTCAAAGTACTTGTCCTTGTGACGTGTGATCTACATGCGAAAATGCCTAAGATCAGTCTTCCAAAACAGATACAGGAAAAGTTTTCCATGCAAAGGTCCAAAACCGAGAAAAAATTTGCAAAATTGCCCTCGATTTTAGCCACGAAGCATGAAAAACGTGAAAAACTAGAAGTTTTGGAGGATTGAATTTGAAAAATATTAGAATTTTAATTTTCTCTGGTTTTGGCCCACAAGATTCTAGACTCCGGCCTAGCGGTTCAAAATTGATCCTGTGAAGTTCCTAGGCAGACCACAGTATCGACAGTGAAATTGTCTAAAAATCCATATCAAAGTTAGAAAATTTCAACATTTGATACCACAGTGCAGTGGAGACCAGCAATGAACCAGCAGCAAATTGAAATCCGTTTATTTGTTTAAGCTCAATGGAGATTTTTTTTCGATAAGTTTGACTGAATAAAAAATTGGGGACCGAGAAGCACCAGAGGGCGCCTAGTGCCCTTTTCCCGCAAGCAATAATGTATGTTACTTTAGGCACTGAACCTATCCCCTTGCTTCAACCCCTCACCAAAGTTGGGGCCAACATGGATGAATCCATTTTAAGGGCTCCCTAACCCCATTATATGAAATTCACTATTCGGCATTTTCAGCAGAACTTCTGTCCTTGGAAGAGTCAGCAATAGTGAGCTAGCTGTGATGGATTGGGCAATTTCAATGAATGTGCTGACACGTTTTACTTTACAAGCTTACTTTAGGCATTGGATCAATGGTCTGTGTCAGGGACTAAAATAACGAACATCGTGCGGAGCCAGATGGCTTCAGGGGCCCCGAAAGTGGCTCCATGCCCCATGGCAAATCATAAACTTAATGGGCACGAGGTTACCCTGGATTTTTTAGTGTGCATAGCGAACTTGAATGTTTATATTTTTAAAAATTTTCCCTGCGGTGCTAAAGTTCAATTTAATTAAAGGAAAAGTGAAGCGCCCAAAAATTTTAATCAAAGAACTCTACAATTAAAAAAATGTCGCCTGCGGCGCTATAGTCATTCAGTTGGTTCATTGAAAACCTTAATATAAAGGGTAATTTCAAAAATGTTGCCTTCAGATGCAAATACATTTTAATGGCATGGTGTTATATTTGTACTGTATTCAACAAGAATATTTGACGGTGACTTAGATTGAAAAAATTTCGCCTTCAGCGCCAAATACCTACAACACGGGAATATGGAGTGAAATCAGCTTTTCGGAGACACACGAAAGACTTAAGAGGTTATTGGATTGCTTCGCAAATCATAACGTCGTGCCCCAAATCACAGTTTTACAGTGGCTTTGACGATTTGGCTCCACCGGAAAAATCCTTATTTTAGTCCCTGGTCTGTGTATAGCTATATACTTAATCCAACTTCTCAAAAACGTACTCCACCCATTCACCATTCAAACTGCAAATGACCTACTCGCTACCAGCAAAGCTTTAGCCTCGCCCACATTTGGGGCAGTCAATTTTTAATCAAATATTGCTCTGCATCGACATTTCTAAAGCTAAAATTAAATCGTCTCACAAATATAAAATAGAAAGTGATGAAAAATCACTTCAAACTCTAACAACATTGGAGTGCTTAGATGCATAACTGCTAAAAGATGTAAAAATAACAATTTTAGGAAAAAAAAAATAGTTATTGAGAATGGACAACGTTGGAAATGCATATAGGTAAATTATTACTTTATAAAAAAATAAATAAAAGGAGTAGATAGAAGCAAATTTGTTTTTTCCTAAAATTATTACAGGAACAGAAAAGTGAAAACCGACAAGTTTCTGATTTGTATGGTAAATCCGTTCCTGTATTTTTATAAGGTTTTACGGTGTTCGAATATCAAATTTAATTTAATTTAAATTGAAAAATGAAATCTGACCAGAGTAGATGTAGCAAATAGAACAAATCTTGCAAAAGGATTCGAACGTATCTTAATATAGTAATAAGCAAACAATCCAACGTTTTATGTTCTTTTATGACATTATGACATTATGAAATTCCTTTACAAAGATCCATAGAAATTACCCAAGATAATGTCAAAGGCCCTACCGAACTACATCTCAGACCATTCAAATCTAGAAATGGTTATATATCCAAGGGTTGGGCCATTTTCCACTAAAACCCTGAAACACATGTTCTCTAAAATTTTTCTATACAACTTTGCCTTTGGAAGCAACCTTCTACCTCTTACAGTTCTAGAGATATGGGTCATCCCTCCCAATTCTAGAAGTTGTCATATCCCAGGATTGTGGCATTTTTACCCAAAACCCTGAGACACGCGTTCGCTAAAATGTTATGCTCTACAGCTTCGCCTTTGGAAGCAACTTTCTACCTTTTATAGTTCTAGAGATATGGATCATACCTCCCAATTCTAGTAGTGGTCATATCCCAGGATTGGGGCAATTCTACCCAAAACCTTGAGGAACGTGTTCGCTAAAATTGTATTCCCTATAACTTTACTGTTGGAAGGAACTTTCTTCCTCTTATAGTTCTAGAGATATGGATCATCCCTCTAAATTCTAGAAGTGGTCATATCCCAGGATTATGACATTTTTACCCAAAATCCTGAGAAACGTGTTCTCTAAAATGTTATTTTCTACAACTTTGCCTTTAGAAGCAACTTTCTAAATCTTATAGTTCTAGAGATATGGATCATCCCTCCCAATTCTAGAAGTGGTCATATCCCAGGATTGAGGCATTTTTACCCAAAACCCTGAAACGCGTGTACCCTAAAATTTCATTCTCTACAACTTTGCCTTTGACAGTGAATTTCCATAGTTCAGGAAATAAACACGAAAAAATGTTTTCGTACATGGCCAAGGAACTCAATTTCGTCGATTCCATTGGTCCCGGTGCCCCGACCCCTGACCCGATTCCCACAAATTTTTTTTTCCAATTTTCTGACATCAAATCTTTTTATTTGACACCAACATGAGCAATTTCCGTGCTATACTTGTTGAAATATTTGCGAAAAAGCTTCACCAACCCTCGAAAAACCATGTTTTTGGTCACTTCCTCGACCATATCTTCGGAACGACTTGATCGATTTTAGCTCTCCTTCGAACTTGAATCATGGGAGGCATGTATCTTTCAGGGCCGTTTGGAAAAAAAGTGGAGACGTACGGACGGACATTTTTTTTATTGTTGATTCGTCATATTTAGACGATAATAAATGCATCCCCCCAAGAGCCACCTCGATCTACCCTATGTTACATTAAAATTGTTTGTGGTAAACGTATAGGACCTTCGTACTTCGTACGGGTTCAAAGAAAAATGAAAAGCAAAAACAATCAGAGCATATACTCTTCCCTTTCCCAAACAAATGGATCAAGTAGAGTGAATAAATGGAAGCATTCGATCTCGGAAAAATATTGGCGGTCCTAGATCAACGTGGTCTAATCATCGTCATTCAATTCCAACGTTCCTTTCATGAAACAAACGTGAATTTGCAACGTTGAACTAGTTGCTGACAAATTCTCTTAAAAATTGTCATCTACTGATGGAAACTCTTGGACATTGATGAGAAGCTGCTAAGAACTTATTTATTTATTTATTTCGTCAAATAATCCTGACTACATACATTTTAAATCGAAAAAAAAGACTGCTCACAATGGCGCAGCCAGTAAAAAATCGATCTTTTCAAAAAATAAATTTTGTACAATAAATAAAATTTAACAATTAAACAAAACATTTTTTTAAGATGTGTTTAAACATTTAAAAACTTGTTGAATGTACTGTACATATATGACGATATCGCTGTTCCAATTAAAACCCATCTACGCCTCTTGGGTGGGAGCGGTCTTTCATGGTTCCACCTGAAAGTGAAGGTTAGTTTTCTGTGACGTGCTACGGTCACATCGACTGCGTGAGCAGAGACTAATCAGGCTTTGATTAGGTTACAAACCAATTTGCATTGGTCGAGTGAGAACCAATTTTCATTGGAACAGTTAAACCATTTGGCAGCGAGCTTTCGCTTTTAAGTTTGTCAGTTTATGAAATTCTGGTCTTACCATTAAGTTTGTACGCAATTTTCAACTTCCTGATAGTCATCTTGAACGATACACGTGGTATGTTTGGAAACCACAGTAGTAAAAAGCGGTTAAATGCCATGCACATGTTATTAATTGGCTCATAAAGACCATATTTTGTCCTGTGTTCGTCGACAACGAGAAAGTCATCACCACGAGTGGGTCTAGAATTACGAATGACTTAGCTTTTAATTTTAGGTGCGTCGATATTGCCATTCATCAGATCGGATACAAAAAGTGCGCAGGCATTAATTCTGCGTCGGGCGAGTGTTTCGATGTTGATCAAATCGCATCTCTCAATAAATGGAGGAAGCTTGTGGTTTTCGTCCCGTTTCACCGTCCGCCTTGCGTACATCAAAAATTTTTTCTGAATTGATTCAATTCTGTCAACAAATGTGTCTTGATAAGGATGCCAAACAACTGAAACATATTCTAAGTAAGAACGGACATAGGCAAAGTATATACTTTTTAAAGTTTTAATATTTTTAAATTCTTTACAAGTTCTCATGACGAAGCCAAGCATTGAGTAAGCTTTTGCAATTATATATTCAATGTGTTTACTGAATGTCAATTTTTGGTCCAAGAGGACTCCCAAATCTTTAATTACCTTAACACGAGTCAACACAACATCATCGATATTGTAACCGAACTCAATTTTGGATCTCTTTCGGGTGAAGGAGATGACATTACACTTATCGACGTTCAAATAAAGTTGGTTGATTTTGCACCACTGTAGAAACCTGTTCAAGTCACGTTGGAGAGCACTTGCGTCAAGAACAGTTTTGATTCTAGCGAAAAACTTTACGATTTTTAAACGTTGAGGCAATTCAATGACAATTAAATGATTGGAAGAAGCTACGAATCTCACGCATTCCAAGTGAAACTAGTAGAGTTACAATCCAAGTAAATTACGAAATTGTTACCTTCAAATCTTTTGATTTTTCTGTATAGTTGAACTTGTGTCACAAAAATTTAACACTTTAAATAAATGCAATGTATTTAGTGAATCAATCACTCGTGGTCCAAGTCATGAGCTTATTAAGTGATTTCATGTAATTTTTTAGACCCGTACGAAGTACGAAGTTCTGATGCGTTTACTACCACGTTTGTTACATTGCGAATTGTGGTTGAGTCAACATCGTCAACATTGTAAAGTTATGAACTTGACTGTTCCACGTCGAATAAAACTGATTCGGCCGAAACATTGGATTTTGTGCATTACCAAAGTGTTAATTTTGTGTTATTGTCAAAAATGTTGTTTTGTGCTATGAATCCTGCTTTATCGTCGTCAATTAAAGTGCAAAATTTTATTGTATCGGATTTTTACGCACGTGGCGAACAATAAGTTTTGATTGTTTGCAGTGAAATTGTGAGACGGGAAATTTTGGACTTTTTGTGCCGGTTGAAGGCAATTTAACTCCCAGTTTCCGATGTTAAACGCGGTCGTCTGGTGTGTTTAATTTGCCGAATTAATATCACAAGTAATAACTCAAAATTATCTTGTAATTATTTCGGATATAACACAATGCTTGATGGATGAGTCTGTTGATTTCATTGGCTCTCCACACAATAGCATTAGTGTGACTGTTGGCGAAAATTCGAGGTTAATCAATCTGTTTTAGCTGTATTTTACGTAGTAAGTCAGTTGAAATTGTATTGATTCCTGAATTCGCTTAGACAGGTTTCTCTTTGTGAAAGGACAACATGGTTTGCAAGTCGGGTTGCCACGCTGTTCATCGGCGTGTTGTTGTTCAGACGCTCCGTCGTTTAATTTGTGTAACGAAAGGCCCCTCCGGGACGGAGCTAGTTTGCCTCCATGACCTCCCATGGAAGTGCGAACGGGACTAATTTGGGAGCGAGGCTTTTTGAGCTGCAGGTTGCCGACGGGTGTTTGTGCGATAGCACGCCATTGAGTGGTGTTTCTGCGTGGCTTGGTTTCTGTGTTGGCTTTTCGCAGAGACAAAAGTAGGTAAGTGTTGAAACCGCATTAATGCACACGTGGCGAACAATGATTTCTTTTGTGTTTGCAATGAAAGTGCAATGCGGGCAAACCTGCACTTTCTACACCAAGACAAGGCTGGCTAGTATCCACACCTTTTATCATTTCAGATAGGAGGATGGCTGGCTAGACGGAAGGCGAGTTCTGGGCTGCAGGGTGAGCTTTGCTGCGGCGTGACAGCTGCGTACCGCTGAGTAGGAGGCGGCTTGAATCGACCCCTTCATGGTTTCACCGCTGAGGTGTTGTCTTCAGGCTTCATCTACCAGGTTCACCCCTGGTTATGAGCCTGTTATCTTATGTGGTTTGAGTGGTGTGGAGGCCTTAACGAAGGCTTCTAGATTTTAATGATGAATCGGGGAACAAAGGACCGCAAGAGTCTGTGTTCGCGATCAGTGATGATCACCCATCTGAAAAATCTCAATCTACATTGCGAATTATTCGAACCCGGGAGTAAGGGGGAAACTTTTTTTGTTGCATCTAGATGACAAATCAGCGAAAAAAAAGTCGGTCTGTCTGTCGGTCTTTCTGTCCGTCAACACAATAACTTGAGTAAATCTTGACCGATTTTCAAAAACTTTTTTTTCCTGAAAGGTAGTCGAAAAACTGACATCAAGTTCGAAGATGAGCAAAATCGGTAGAGTAGTTCAGGAGATATGGTCGAAAAGGTGTCCAAAAACGTGGTTTTTTGAAGGTCGGTGAAACTTTTTCACGCGTATCTTAGCAAGTATAGCACGTAAATTGTTCAAATTAGCGTCAAATGAAAGAATTGGATGTAACAAAACTGGGAAAAAATATTTGTGGAAATCGGTTGAGTGGTTTGGGCACTGGAACCCACGAAATGGAGAAAATTTTATTTCTCAGCCATATACAATACGAGATGGGTTTTCATCAACCTATGGTTTATTATGATTATGAAACATATAGAGACTTACTCCCGAAGACAAAGATGTAGAGAATTAAATTTTAGCGAACACGTTTTTCAGGGTTTCCCCGATAAATGTCCCTGGGATTCACACACTTCTAGAGTTCAGAGGGATGACTCATATCTCTAGAACTATGGCAGTTAGAGAGTTGCTTCCAAAGACAAAGTTGTAGAGAATTAAATTTTAAACGTACTTCGGGAGGGCTTTCAACATTACCTTGGGTAATTTTTATGAGTCATTCAAACTTTCAAACTATTCAAACGCAATATTTACTTAAATACGTTCCAGTCTTTTCGTAACATCAACTCTATTTGCCGCATTTATTCTGATACGTACGGGTCCCTTCATATGTTTTATTTTTAGATCTCCACTTTTTACTGAAAAACGTTTTCAGATTAAAAATACGTTTGTTAATTGACAAAATAAATTTGGTCCGAATTTAATAAACGAAAAGCGTTGGTTTAATCAACTCTCCATGATATTGCAATTTGTATCCGAGCCATTAATTGGTGTGAGGAAGCTCACAGTTTCACGCATGTTAATAAAAGATTCCTTCAATTTCGTGAAAAAACTGAACAAAAGAATCGACCGAATTATCTAAATGATTAAACAAATGAAAAAATACGAAATACCCAACCGTTCTGAGTCGGGCTCTTTTACAATCAACAAAAAGTCAATATTGTCTACTCAACGTTATACATTTTCCTTGTTTTGTTTAGACAAATCATTATTTCGGTCGTTCAATAAATGATTGTTAAATAAAATTTAAGCGACAAAATTTGTGATATCTCTAATAATTAGCTGACATCGTTACACTTGTGTCGATGAATTAGAAGTAGAGTAATTTATACGTTTGTGTCACAGCGACGCTTAGTCAGGACTTAATAAGGGGATGAAGGTATAAGGTAGATAAACTGAATATTTATTAACATTGGTGCCATTTGACCAAGACACTGACGATCAACCGAACTGACATGTGTTTAACACTACGTTTGTAACCAGTCGATTTGACGGGGAAGTAGGGGAAAAGCATCGATCATAGACCCTAGATGCCGAATCTGCAAAAAAAAAAATTTGTCCGTCCGTTCGTCTGTCAACACGATAACTCGAGTTGTTGTTGACTGATTTTCAAAAGAATGTTTTTTGCCCTGAAAGGTAGTATACGAAAAGCGATTTTAGGATTACAGATTTGCATTTTTGGATGATGTGTCACTGCCTAGGGCCGCCTAAGTGGTTTTGGGTACATAACTCAAACAAATATCTTCTGATTTTCAAAAATATTTTTTTGTTCCAAAGGTCTGAAACTTATCGACAATTTATTAAAGAAAATTTTTTTGATTTTGAGCCCTTGCACTCAGTCAGGGATATAAAATTGTGTGTCTACTTGGGCACAACTTGTTTATTCTACATACTTACTTACTTACTTAACCGGCCCTACAACCCATTAAGGGTCTTGGCCTTCTGCAACATGCTTCTCCAACCGGACCTATCCTCAGCTAACGTCTTCCAGCTGGTTACTCCCGCAGTTCTCAGGTTGGAAAAAGCTGCATCGCACCATCTGGATTTCGGTCTGCCTGCACTTCTTTTGCCTTCCGATTTGGTGATAAAAAGTTTCTTCCTTTCTTTCGAACGTGAGCAGCGATTGTTCGTCTTTCTGAGTCATGCACCACGACTCCGACCCATACGTAACTATTGGTCTTATCACAGATTTGTACAGTGCGCATTTTGAGTTTCGCCTTACTGATTTGGACTTTAAAATTTTTATCAGGCTGTAATAACTCCGGTTGCCAAGAGTTATCCGTCTTTTGATTTCGTCCATGATTACGTTGTCAGAATTAAGCAGAAATCCAAGATTTACGAACTTGTCTACCACCTTAAATGTGTGTGTGTCAATTGTTACGCTGTGGTCGTGTTGTCGATTCGATGGGGAGACAATCATGTATTCGGTCTTTGTGTCATTAACCTTCAACCCGAGGTCGGTACCTTTTCTGTCCAAAGCCGTGAACTTTTCCTTAACAGCTTCCATGTTTCGGCCCAAGATATCCAAGTCATCAGCGAAGCCCAGCAATTGACTGGATTTGGTGAAAATGGTGCTGCTGGTGTCGATGTCCAAGTCCATGGTTCTCACTGCTGCTTCAAGGGTCAAATTAAAAAGCAGCGTCGCGAGCGGATCACCTTGACGTAGTCCTTCCTCAATGTCGAAAGCGTCTGACAATTTGCTTCGGATTCTTATTTCTTACTCGGCTGTTAGCTCCATCCATTGTCAACTTTGTTAGCGAGATTAGTTTTTTGGGAACCCCTAATTCCTCCATCACTCTCCATAACTTCCTCCTGTTGACACTGTCGTATGCTGCTTTGAAGTCTACGAACAAATGGTGTATTTCCACGTTGTACTCCTTACACTTCTCCAAGATCTGTCTAACGCTAAACAGCTGGTCCGTTGTTGAACGACCTACACGAAAACCACCTTGATATTCACCAACAGTAGATTCCATGTATGGAAGAAGGCGTTTGTATAGAATATTCGCAAATATCTTGTAGGCGATATTCAAAAGCGAAATTCCGCCTTCCAATTTGTCGCCTTTCTTGTACAAAGGGCAGATGATGCTAGTCTTCCACTCTTCCGGCAACTCCTCGACATTCCAGATGCGCTTGATAAGCTCGTGCATCTCCATACATAATGCGTTACCACCGTGCTTGAAAAGTTCTCCAGGTATGTTGTCGGTTCCTGGGGCTTTGAAATTTTTGAGCTTTAAAATTTCATGCTCCACTTCCTGTAGCGTTGGTTCTGCAATATGTCGCTGCGCGGTCTGAAATGGTAAGTTGTTGTTGGTGTCGTTTCGGTTCGGTGGTCTGTTCGGGTTCAGCAGTTCCTTATAGTACTCCGCCCATCGTCTGATGCACCTTTCCTCATCTGCTAAGACCAACCCATCCTTGTCCTTGCACAATAAAGGTTGTTGACTGTAACCTTTCCTCGATTCGTTTACTTTCCGGTAAAAATTCCGCGTCTCTTTTCGATTACCAAACCTTTCAATTTCGATTAAAACCTCCTTGTCATGGTGTCGCTTTTTTCTTCGGAATAGTTTTTTCTCGAAATTTGTCTTCGAACGGTACTCTGCCATGCCAGCTCGAGTGCATCTATTTAGATTTCTCGCTCGAGCCGCATTTTTGTCATCCAGTGCTTTTCTGCATTCGTCATCGAACCAGTCATTTCTTTTCTTTCCCGTTCTCGTTCCTATCGTCTCTGCTGCGGCTTGCTCTACGTTTCGTCTAATTTGATTCCATGCAACGTCTACGTTTCGTTGTTCGCTTTCCATTCCGTCAATAATTTTCTTCTCCAAACTATCCACATATTGTCGTTTAATATTTTCGTCCTGCAGTTTCTCGACGTTCCACTTTTCCAATGCCGGCTGTCGATTGTGTGAAATCGAAACTCGAGCCCTAACAACCACCTTTACCAAGTAGTGATCTGAATCGAAGTTCGGTCCCCTACAACTTTTGACATCCAAAACATTTGAACAGTGACGCCCATCTGTGAACACGTGGTCAATCTGGTTTTTGGTTCGTCAATCAGGTGATACCCATGTCGCTTTGTGGATGTCTTTATGTTCGAAATAGGTACTGCAGACAACCATGTTCCTTGACGCTGCGAAATCAATTGCCAACGTTCCATTTTCGCTTGTCTTTTCGTGGAGGCTATATTTACCAATAGTGGGACGGTAGTAGACTTCGCGACCTATCTTGGCATTCAAATCCCCAAGTATGATTTTGATGTCTCGATTCGGTGCTCCATCATTTCTAGATTTATCAGCTTGGGACGATCGTTTTACCAATCTTGAAACACAGATCTGACGATCCTTTGTTCCTTTCCCGTTTATCATTTAAATCATCTTCCCTACTCAAGTTAGTTAAACCTCCCGGTCGCCTCCAAGAACTTGCTCAAAGTAGCTGGTTCTAGGTTAGCAACTTCGGACGGTCTTACAACATACCCTCCCAGCAGCCTGCGCCTCAGTTGGAAGAAACTGGGACATTCACATAATACGTGAAATCCCTTTTCCTCCTCTAAGCCGCACGCACACATAGAGGTCGCCGAGAGCCTAAGCTTTTTCATGTGCCCATTCAGCCCGCAATGTCCAGTGATCGCATCCACCACTCTCCTGATATGCGACTCTTGTCCATCCCTAGCAGAGATTTGGCCCATTTCACATTAGGTTTCGGGAAAAAGCGCTTGGTGTGGATACCACCATAGTATCCTTCCCAGCGCTCCACATGCTTCCTCATCACCCAGCTCCCCAGCGCTTCTACACGTGCAGGTCGAGTAATCGGCAAAAACGGCTCAGGGCCGTGACCGAGAGCTTCGGCACCCGCCTTGACCCGCCTTGGCTAGCTCATCAGCTTTTTCATTCCCCTCCACGTCAGAGTGCCCAGGTACCCAAACTAAAGTGATCTGATTCCTCAGACCCATTTCGTTCAGGTAATCTCTGCACTCTTTCACTAGCTTGGAAGTCACTCTAGGCGACATCAGCGCCTTGATCATTTCCTTACTGTCCGAACAGATAAGCACCCTCTTGTCGTGTGTTCCAACAGGCAGAGTCTCACGAGCTGCTGACAGCACCGCGAAGATCTCCGCTTGGAGCACACTAGCAAGAGCCCCCAGATAGAAGCAATTTCCCTCTCCAGAGCCCATGCCGTATACACCAGCACCTACTCCTTCACGAGATTTCGATCCATCTGTAAATCTAACCACGCAGTTCCCGGGAACACTCGCTGGCCATCCCCTAAGCCATTCTTGCCTACTGGGAACTTTCGCTTCAAAATTCCTGTCGAAACAGGTTACCACAGCCATGTCGTCTCTCGGCATTTCAAACACCGGGATCGATATTATCGTTGCAATCTTACCATGCTCAATGTGAAAATTTGGAGTCCACATGCCATTCTGCATCAGCCTATCAGCCGTGGCAAAAGCTTTCGCTTTAACCACAATATCGATAGGAGGCAGAGCCAGCAGCGTCTCCATCGCTAGGGTTGAGGTGGTTTTCATAGCGCCCGTGGTACAAATACACACTAGCCTTTGAATCTCACTTGACAGTTTCCTGCAGAGTTCCTGCAAAGCCAAAAAGCCGCTACCGCCTTCTGCGCCTTATCCTTGACATGAGCAATCCAATTTAGTTTGCTATCAAGCGTCACTCCTAAGTATTTCACCTGCGGAGCTAAATCCAGCACCTTATCGAAGAGCCTGATTTCACCGACCAAATTTGATCCATCATACACTTTCACCAGTTTCTCGTAAAATAGCTCCTTCGCTTCATTATCTTTTTCCTCCGTTGGAGCGTAGACGTTAATAAGAGTATAATTGAAAAATTTGCCTCTTATCCGTAGAGTGCATATTCGTTCGTTGACAGGAGTGAAACCAATCACCGCGTTTCTGGCTCTACCGAAGACCATGAAGCCTGTTCCGTATCCTCTTGGGCTGTCGTTGCTCTTGCCGCTGTAATAAAACGTAAAGTCTCTACTGATCATAGAATCCTTCCCAGGCCATCTAATTTCCTGTACTGCTGTAATGTCAAGTTTAGTCGCCCTTAGCGCACTAGTGAGTGATCTCAACCCTCCTGGCCGTAACAGAGATCTAACATTCCATGTTCCTAATTGTAAATCGTTGTTCTTTTTCCGTTGCCTAAGTCGTTGCCGTTTATCCTGTCCAATCTGAGGCTCTGTTGTTGAATTCATAACCATATTGCTTTTTTTGAGTGTGGTATGGTGGCTAGCCACACGCACTACCCACTAATCCGTTTCCCCGATGACCCGTGGGCAAGTCATCAGGTAGCACTCTTAAGTTTAGCACAAAACTCCGAAGAGAATTGAGGTCCCGGGACTACGACGTGGACGTAAAAAGAGCACTTGATAGTTAGACAGTTTCACGTCTGGCACATGACACGGACTACCACACTCCGCTCATATGCAATCAGGCGCTACCCTATCTAACTACCCAATCCCCGTTTGTTCTACATAAATCGGGCAAATCTTATCTCATTTGCAAAATCTTTTTTTTTTCCTGAAGGGTATCGGAAAACTGAATACCGAATTGAATTTGGTCAATGTCGGTCGAGAACTTTTAATGTTAAGGTTAAAAAAATGTTTCAAAACGTGGTTTTTTGAAGGTCTGTGAAACTTTTTGACTTAATTTCTGCAAAAATTAACACGGAAATCGCTCTACAAAGTTTTTAATGAACGATATGGATCTCAGAAAATCACGAAAATTAACTTAGTGAAAATCTGTCCAGACTCTAGGGTCATCTTTGAGTATGATGTGTTGTAGAGAAAAAGGAAGCGAACGTTTTTGTCCCTAGAAGTATGGCTCAGAGGCCTCTACTATGTACTCTAGGTCCGTTCTAAGATCAGCCCTAGTCATCTTCATCATCGTACTTTATAGACCAGTAAGTATTACTTTTCGGTGTGAGGTCTATAAGCCGCAACCCTAGGACGATGGATGAACCACCCTCCTCCATGCCCTCCTATCCCCTGCCAAGGAGATGGTTTGTCCGTACAGTGAAAGTCCCCTAACTCCTAAGTCTGACTAGATTGAATCTATAAACCTTCTCCTTGGCCTACCCCTAGGTTTTTGAAATTTTGGGCTTTATTAAGGATTTGGAGAGGGTTTTTGTGCCCTTTCTGCAATTTCTAATTCAGTTTAATGTGGACATAATTTCATACACTTATGAGTCAAGGCAATATTTACTTACGAGTGTGGATCGATAAGTCCTTAGAATCAGATTTTAAGCGTACATGTATGTTAGAATGCAATTCATTTTTGAAAAGTACAATCCTTTCTAGGATTCCAGAAAAATTTTCAGCTTTAAATCTGATTCTAAGACTTAGCGACCCACCCCCGACCTCGTAGATACGTTCGAGTCTTTTGCAACAACTATTGTGTTTGCCACATCTGATCTGATGCATACGGATCCCTTGCATATATTGTAATTATGATTTGGATCCTAAAATCGGTGGGAGGAATCACTTCGATCCAAAATTCAAATTTGACAGCTGTCAAAATTTGACAGTTGTATACTTACATCCTTTGACGAATGGAAACGACAAATTCGTTCATAAAAACGTTAAATTTTTATTTGCATGAGCTCAATCAAAATGAGAAAAATGATTTACTTTGGGATGAGACAAAAACGAATAATCAAAAAGTGTGGAACCATTGGCGCCTTTTTCCTTCAATATTTTCTACATTTTCAAACACAATCTACATTTGGCAATACTTTTGACATGTGTGAAACAGCTGTTTGTATGTCATACAATTGTATTTTTCTGTAGAGTGTTGTGAGTTGTAAAGAATTTTAAATTTCTGAAATAGTTAATTTTCCGTCCACACATAACAAAATAATGGATGGAGAAAGTAAACAACTCATAGGAGACTGTTTTCTGCGACCCATCGCCGATGCTAGATCCACGTAAGTCAAATTGCATTCTGTTGCTCAATATTGCGAAACCGAGGCTCGTTTCAATAAATACAAATATTCTCTTACTTAGTAATGCATCCATCGAACCCGCCCCATCAAAAGTACCACTGAAAACCGAGCTGCAAGTGTTGCGACTCTCGGAAGAAGGACAGGCCGCCGTCTTGGATACTTTACGCTACATACATGGTCAGGATTATCAATTAGCTGACAAATCCTCATATGTGGACAAAGGGACAAGGTACAAGAATGGGTACTGGCAGGAGCGCGGTAACTTAGTCGTGCAAGGTGGATGCGATTATTCGAACATACAAAAATCCGGCTGTGATTCGATCGATCGGTATCGCATGTTTGCAATACTGAAATTGGAAAGTTACGGTTTTCACAAAAGTCACTGCATCGAAGCCTTAGATTGCTGTAAAGGCGATGTGGAAGAAGCATTGATTTTATTGTTTTCCAAGTATTTTCCATCATATGTGAGATTAGAGAAACCCGCAATTGATTACGAAGAAAATGAGATCTTGGAACTTCGCAACGACGAAATATCCGCATTGGAGTCGATTTATGATAGCGCTTTCGAAGTGAAAGAACAAAATAAAGTTTGGCAGTTGAAATTGAAAATCGACCATCTTTTGGTGCATAGTCCATCGGAGCAAAGGAAAAAAGTGGTGGCGAAAAAAGAAAAGGAAAAGGAACAACGCCTAGGGAAGAGCAAGTTGGAAAAGTGCAAAAATCTAATGAAAGGACACTGTAAATATGGCGATCGATGTAGATATTCGCACAAGATCGACTCAGATTGTAATGATAAACCATTGGATCCGACCTTAGATCCGAACTGGTTTTACTTAGAAATTCGATTTCCTGCTGGTAATATTTACCCGTACGAACCTCCTTTAGTTTTCTTGAAAACCACCTGTCCGGATATACCCAACTCATTGTGCCTGCGATTGACGAGACGAATAGCCGAAGAAGCTAATCGATTTGCTGAAGATCAGATTCCCAGTGTATATACAATATCAGAACTCCTTCAGATGGACGAAGAAATATCTCTGTTCCTTAAGAGTGATCGCTATGAACTTCTCGATGGCAAAAGATCATTATTTTACGTTAGCATCGATGACGAAATACGTCTATCTGATTGTAAGGATCTACCAACGCATTACGCTAAAGGATCAACGCGAAATTCGGACAAGTCTTCTTACTCATCGGCGCAAATGCTGAAAGACGATTTGAATTTGGTTACGAAATTCATGAGCAAACAAAATCAAAAAAATTATCAAGATATGCTACGAACGAGGAAACAGTTACCAGCCTGGCACATGATGTCGAATATTTTGGAAGCCATTGAAATGTCACCAGTAAGTCTCACATTTTTTGTTGTATACGTTTGGTGTGCCTCAAGGAAGCGTTATGATCATGCCGTTTCAATAATGACGCAAATGAATGCGTTCAATAAGCTTGAAACATTAAACTAAACATGTCCAAGATGTGCATTAGAATAGATGTTGCAAACAGAATAGATGTTCCCGAGTAAAAAAAACCATGCGATTTGAGACTGAAATTGAGACTGTTTTTGTGTATGGCACTGAGTACTGTATTTTCGAACGTTTTAGACTGTTTTGAGACCGTCATCATCATTAAAAATGATGAGTATGTTCATTTTTGCCTCAATTTATAGACAATTTTCTGGTGTTTGAGACTGTTGAGACCGATGAGTATGCTCATTTTGAGACTATTTGAGACTGTTGAGTATACTCATTTTGAGACTATTTAAGACTGTTGAGTATGTTCATTTTGATGCTATTTGAGATTCTTGAGTATGCTAATTTTGAATTGGAGTTTGAGACTATTTGAGACTGTTGAGTATGTTCATTTTGAGACTATTTGAGACTGTTGAGTATGCTCATTTTGAGACTATTCGAGACTGTTGAGTATACTTATTTTGAGACTATTTAAGACTGTTGAGTAAGTTCATTTTTAGACTATTTGAGACTGTTGAGTATACTAATTTTGAGACTATTTCAGACTGTTGAGTATGTTCATTTTGATGCTATATGAGATTCTTGAGTATGCTAATTTTGAATTGCAGTTTGAGATGCTTTTTTGCCGCCAATGATACTGAACTTTTTCATTTTGTTCGTAGATGCCGCCACGTACTCTTTTCTTCACAATTCACGATTAATCTGAAATTATATTAGAAAGTTATTTTTTTTATTTTTACTTACTTTTTCTGGTCACCCATCCAAGTACTAACCGCGCCGAATGATGCTTAACTTTGCTTGTGGACCGCCAACGACGTAACTCATGTTGCTAAATTGCACATGCGTATTTGTAGTCTTATTTTGAACCGTTGTTACGAAAGGATATGAGACTGTTGAGTGTACTCGTTTTCGACAAAAATATTTTTCACAATCTTATTGAGGCTTTTGAGACTGTTGAGCATGCTCAATTGTGAAAAATATTTTCTTTAGCCAATGAGACTGTTGAGTGTACTCATTTTCGACAAAAATATTTTTCACAATTTCATTGAGGCTTTTGAGACTGTTGAGCATGCTCAATTGTGAAAAATATTTTTTTTAGCCAATGAGACTGTTGAGTGTACTAATTTTCGACAAAAATATTTTTCACAATTTCATTGAGGCTTTTGAGACTGTTGAGCATGCTCAATTGTTAAAAATATTTTTTTTAGCCAGTGAGACTGTTCTACAAAAAGACTCGAACGTATCTGACTAATTTTTTCAGAAATGAAATTACGTCGACATTACATTGGATTGGAAATTGCCGAAAATGCAAAATGGAAAAACCAGTCCGAAGCAACGGGTAAAAAAACCTCTAGTCTCTAAAAGAGCTTAAAACTTTTAGAAAAGTTTGAAAACATTTTGTTAACTCAAAATTAAAGAAAATGTTTTGTACTAGGGCCGATCATAGAACCGGCCTAGAGCACTTAAAAGAGCCCTCCGACCACCACACCAGTCGATTTATGTAGAAAAAACACGTTGAACCTTAGTAGAGATCCAGTTTTATGGCTCTGGCTGTGTCCAAACTCTTGACTTGACTTGACTTGACGACATAAGAGCTGGTGCTTTCAAAAATTGTCGAGCATTCCCAGACTACTTCGTCCAAAAACCCCATCAGCAATCCCAAACCCACCTTTGAGGGGGGAATTTTTTTTAAATCGGTCAACATTTACTCGAGTTAACCGGACGGAAGGACGGATAAATTTTTTTTTTGCAGATTCGGCATCTTGGTTCCATGATTGGTGCTCCCACTCTACTCCTCCTTCTCAAATCGACTGGTTACAAACGTAGTGGTAAACGCATAGACCCTCGTACTTCGTACGGGTCCAAAAAGATTACTTCCGGCGACTAAAAAGTTGCAAATAATAGAAATATTTCTTCTTTCAGGTGGTTGTGATCAGCGGCGAAACTGGTTGTGGTAAATCGACCCAAATACCACAATTTATTCTCGACGATTGGTTACTTAAATTAGCAAATAGCAACAACAAAGCCACAAATCACGTGGAAATAATTTGTACACAGCCTAGGCGAATCTCAGCTATTGGTGTCGCCGAACGTGTAGCAGACGAACGTGTAGAAAAGGTTATCGGTAAATCGAATCGTCTTCCGAACAATTCATCTAACTGCGTCTAATATTCAGATTGGTAACACCGTCGGTTATCAAATTCGTTTGGAAAACAAAATTTCTTCATCAACTCGCCTAACATTTTGTACCACTGGCATTCTTCTGAGACGATTGCAATCCGATCCATTGCTGGAGTCAGTTTCACATATAATTGTGGATGAAGTACACGAACGTAGTGAGGAATCAGACTTTTTGCTGTTAATTTTGAAAGAATTGCTGGTCAAACGACCGAAGCTAAAAGTCATTCTAATGTCAGCTACATTGAACGCGATTCTCTTTTCGGATTACTTCAAAGATGCTCCTGTAATGGAAATCCCAGGTAGAACATTCCCAGTTGAACAGATTTTCTTAGAGGACATCCTTGGACGATGTAATTTTGTTTTGGAAGCCGATTCACAAGTAAATCCATTCTACAGTCAGGTTAATTGTTTGGCCTTACACTAAGACTTTCACTGAATCGAATAAAATTGACTTGGTCTGCAATGTGTAGGGCCAAAGAATTGTAACCGCTGAGAATGACAGAACTCTTCTAAAATAACATTTTGGTCGCAGTATTGCAGAAAATTGAAGAAAAATGAGGAACAACAGCTGATTAATGAGCTGGAATTTTCTGATGTTATTGCTGCCAATTGTGCACCTCCAAAGTCAATACGCGATGAAAATTTGTCAATGGCAGACTTGTTTGCACGATATAGTGGTAAGTGCAGCAAAAGTTTTTGTGGCTACTATTTTAGGAGTTTCTTCCCTGTCCCAGATTGTTCCAAGGCGACGTGCAAAACATTATTCCTGATGGATCCACTTCGCATTAATCCTGAGCTTATTGAATCCATTCTTCAATATATCGTCGATGGCGACCATAAATGGCCCCGTGTCGGTTCAATCGTCATTTTTCTTCCTGGTCTGGCAGAAATTCAAACAATCCACGATGCACTCAGCGACAATGCGACATTCAGTCCGCGAACTGGCAAATACGTTCTTGTCCCGCTGCACTCAACGTTGACAAACGAAGAGCAGGCATTGGTTTTCAAACCTGCTCCTCAAGGCAAAAGAAAAATCGTATTAAGCACAAACATAGCCGAAACATCGGTCACCATAGACGATTGCGTTTTCGTCGTTGACTGTGGACAAATGAAGGAGAAACGTTTCGATGCGAACCGAAACATGGAATCATTGGATTTGGTGTGGGTGTCCCGGGCGAATGCAAATCAACGTAAAGGAAGAGCCGGTCGTGTCATGCCGGGTGTTGCTATTCATTTGTTCACAAAACATCGTTTTACCAATCATTTCAGCAGTCAACCGGTACCGGAAATTCATCGTGTTCCTTTGGAACAGTTACTTTTACGTATCAAAACGTTACCGAATTTCCAGTCGAGAAATGTCAATAGTGTTATCGGTAAGTTTCCCCATTCTCAATCTCCAAGATGATAAATCCAATTTCTGTTTCAACAGCAAATACATTGGAGCCACCATCGGAGGAGGCAATATCGTCAGCTGTTAAACGTTTACAAGATGTTGGAGCCTTCGATTCTAATGATAATCTAACGCCTCTTGGTCATCATTTAGCTGCACTTCCTGTTGATGTTCGGATAGGGAAACTTATGTTGCTTGGTGCCATTTTTCAGGTATACACGCAAGCGTTGTGTTTGATGCCCTCATTCGCATTCTTATAAATTAATTTTTTTAGTGTGTCGATAGTGTGTTGACGATAGCAGCTTGTTTGAGTTACAAATCGCCATTTGTTTCCCCATTTTCTAAGCGAAACGAAGCTGATTCAAAGAAGAAGGAATTCGCTATGTGCAACAGTGACCATTTGACGGTTTTGAAAGCCTATAGGGTAAGCTTACAGATTCAGGAAAATGGTCAAAGTTCTAGATTGACTTCATGTGTACTGCTCTTGTGACACAAATGAGCATTTTGCAGCCCATGTCGTCTTCTCTTCTTACTTCTTTTCATTCTAACTTGAAAACAAAGAATTTCGTTTTTGTTATACTTTGCTAATGGAAATGTCTTTTCAATGCATTTCGTTCTTTCGTTTCTTTTCAGGCCTGGCTGGAAGCCAGTAAAAAAAGCAAATATGCTGGCAAATGCTACGCCGAACAATCATATCTGTCAATTAAAACACTTGAAACTCTGGTGGAAATCAAGCAACAGTTCTTAGAACTTCTTGTGTCTATAGGTTTCGTACCAGCTGACATTGGTAGACGCAGACAAAGGTTCAAAGACAATGTTTCTGAGTTAACCGGCTCCGAAATGAATGTTAACGGTGAAAACAATCGCCTTTTATCTGCCTTACTTTGCGCTGCTCTGTATCCGAATGTCGTAAAAGTTTTAACACCAGAGAAAAGTTTTGTTATGAGTGCTGCTGGCGCTGTACCACGTCAACCTTTGCCAAGTGAATTGCGCTTTAAAACGAGTCAGGATGGCTATGTTTTCATACATCCATCGTCGGTGAATTCGGTGGTTGGCCACTTTCCGTCACCGTTTCTGGTGTTTCAGGAAAAAGTCAAAACGTCCAAAATTTTTATACGTGAATGTACCATGGTGCCAATTCTTCCATTAGTACTGTTTTCTGGTAGCAATATTGACATTGAACTTCATGGCGGTGAATTCATTTTGTTGCTGCGAGGCGGGTGGATAATGTTGCAGGCATCGTCGCACGCCGTACGTCAAAGTCCATACATTTTTTTAAAATAAATTTTACTTTAGTTCTAATTGTGCAGGTGGCGGAAATGGTCAAGTGTTTACGGTTGGAGTTAGCCACATTGTTGGAAGAAAAGATTCGCGATCCGTGCTTGAACCTTTTACACCATGACAATGGCAAGAAGATTATATCGACCATCGTCTATCTAATATCAAAAGAATGAATGTTCGAGTGATAAATTATTTTAAAATTTGTGAAATAAATTTCTATTTATTTTAATATTTAACGAATTTTGTTTTTCTGGTGGTCACATCGAAACAAATTGACTTAAAAAAAAAAATTTCAAAGAAAAAAATTCTTCAAAAAAAATTTCCCAAAAAAAAAATTTCTACGAAAGAAATTTTTTCAAAGTCAAGAAAGCAATTTTTTTCGGTAAATTTATTGTCTCATTAAACAAAACTTCTTTCGTGAAATTTAGTTTTTGAATTTTTCCAAAAAAATTTTCTAAAACAAAATTTTTCTTCGAAAAAAATTTTCCAAAAAAAAATTTTTTGCGAAAAAATTTTTTTTCGCACCAAATCTCTATAACTTTCCCGAAGAAACCAACTGTCAATTTTTCTCAAAAAAAAAAAATTCTTTGAACACAAATTTTTCTCAAAAAACATTTTTCTTCGTAAAAAAAATTTTTCCGAAAAAAATTTCTCTGAAAACAACTTTTGCAAAAAAATTTCTCTGAAAAACTTTAGCAAAAAAAAGTTTTTCGCCACCAATCTCTATACCTTTTCCGAAGCAAAACTAACTTCAATTTGGCTCAAAAAACCAATTCTCTCTAAAAATAAAACTTTCTCAAAAAAAACATTTTCTCCAAACAAATTTTTCTTCGAAAAAAACTTTCTCCAAAAAAAAAAGTTCTCTGAAAAAAATTTCGGAGAAAAATGGTTTCAGAGAAAAAATTTTTTTTTGAGATGCAAACAAAATTGGAAGAAAATTTTTTTTAGAAACAGGTTTTTTTCGGTGAGAATTTTTTGGCTGGGATTTTTTTTAAGTAAATTTTTTCGGAGAAAAGAAATATGTTCTCAATCAACAGAACAATTTTTTTCGAAAACATTTAGTTTTTTCAATTTTTCCCAACAATTTTTCTCCAAAAGAATTTTTCTCCAAAAAAATTTTTCTCCGAAAAAAATTTTCTCAGAAAAGAAAATTTTCTTTGAAAAAATTTTTTCGCATCAATCTTTATAACTTTCCCGAAGAAACCAACTGTCTAGCTATTCTAATTCAGAAGATAGCAAAAAATCCAAGTTAGAGTCACTTTGACAGCTGGCTGCCATTTTCTTAGGATCGCAAAAAAATTCTACTCAAAAATCTGCTATAACTTTCCCGAAGAAACCAAATATCTACGTATTCAGAAGACAGCACTTTTGAGCATTCACAAAATTCAAGATGGCGCCGCTTTGACAGTTGGCAGACATTTTCTTAAGAGTGAATTTGCCAGAACTTCGCACGGTTTGTATGAAACACGAATCCAACGTGTCGCGGAATCTCGATCTCTATGGCTTATTCGATTCTTCATTCCAATAGAAGACTTTCGTAGAAGAACAGTTTTTTTTTCAAAAAATTATTTTGTATTTTTGAACTCTCCGAAAACTGGTCTGCACAGAGGTCAAAAAAATAGTTTTTGATGAATATCTTGGACAAGACCAAATCGATTCCAGGCAAATTATGTACGATTAAGTAGTCCAATGATACAAAGCTTTTGGCTATGGCAACACTCCTGACAAGTGCAAGTACCTGGCTAGAGAAGTCAAAAACGTCGAAAAAATGGTTATTTTCAAAGAGTCGTGGAAGGGACGATATAAAATTTTTTCCCAAACCCAAAGCGGGAGGCTGTAGTCATTGCCCTTAGCTTTCAAATGAATGTCTAAGTAGAACTTTGTGACGCGTAGAAAAAAAATGGAGTTGATTTAAGTAAAAATTTTGAAAAAATTGAAAATCCGTAACTTTACGTACCTCCACAAATGGAATAAAAAACTTAACCCAAATGAAAAGGAAGTTCCTATGTGTGAAAAACAAAAATTATAAAAAAGGAAAAATGTTTATAAGAGGAAATTCCAAATTGTTCACGAAAAACTCACATTCGAGGTACGTTTTTTGGTTCTAAGTGTTACAAACTCGTCCAGAATTTTCACTAATTATGCTAGTTTCACTTCTAGACGCGTAGTCTTTCAGGTAAATACCTTATTTGTTGCAATTCATTTGGAAACCACACATTCAACGTCATATAATTATAAGGCCTTCAGTTCTTTCCGCAAATATCGTTCGAATTTTGTGTTTAGCCTGTTAGCCTTTATTATTATTACCAGCTTACGTCCTGATATGATGCTAACGGTTAATTTCAAATGTTTTCTATACAAAAATATTGTAACAAAAACTACACGATCTTGAAATTACTAGGGTATTGTTTTCTGTACTATTGTTTTTGGTTGTTTGCTCTTTATTTAAAAAAAGTGTTTTGAATAATCATGGATGGTGCAGAAAATTGTCAGCTAGGGCTCCACACCATGTGGAAATATTTCAAATTCAAAATCGAATATTAAAACTTTATTCAAACTAAAAGAACTAAATGATAACGTCGCGGCAATGTTCGGTGCTGATATTGTACTACGCGAATTTGAAATGATTCGAATGCGAAGCGCGACTCGTTTGGATAACAACGGGGTAAAATTGCACTTTAGTGCTTTTGACAAGAGGGGGATAGAAGTGGGGGGGGGGAATTGTGAGGGACCATACCCACATCACAAATATACAATGAATAGGTGGCGGTCGGATCAGTTGGGGAGGGGGAGGAGTTCAAGGTTTTTATATGGAGAATTGTATTTAACGTATTTACACCAAAAAGGAGTGTAGGGTGATGGGAGTTGTTGGATGGAAATTGTAGGGGACGTATGCCAGACAACAGGTAAGTACATTGTAGGTGGCGCTGGTGTGTTATGTATTGTGTAAACATTCGCTAAGTATATACTTACCCAGGATACGCAACGAAGAGGCTGTCTACGTGTATCCCGTTGGTCCTGAAATGGACCACAATTCCCCACCTCTCCTTCGCCCCTCTTGTCAAAAGCACTAAAGTGCAATTTTACCCTTCACTCCATACTTAACATTTAATGTTTTCATTTCCCATCAAGAAAGGTAACTTTTTTAAGGGTGGTATCGAAGGAGTATGCACGACTACGTCTTTCTGCCCCAAGAATTGGGTCATCAAAATAACTATAACGAATTATGTTGCGCCTTAAAAAATGTTAGGTGACCGACTGATGATCCCTTTTACGAAATGTTACGTAAGCGACTGATGATTGTACATATGGGTCCGAGATTTTTTTTACCTCTGTGGTCTGTGCAGACCATTTTTCGGAGAGTTCAAAACTACAAAATAATTTTTTGAAAAAAACATAGAAGGGACCCGTACGTATCAGAATAGATGCGGCAAACAGAGTTGATGTTACGAAAAGACTGGGACGTATTTAAGTAAATATTGCGTTCACATTAAATTGTGTTAGAATTGCCGAAGGGGTAATATGGAAAAACCCTCCTCAATTTTGTCTACAACATAGCAAAAAACTATTTTTTGGGCTAGGGCCGACTTTAGTACTGACCTAGGGCCTTAAATAGAGGCCTCGGATACATACTTCCATAGACAAAAATGTTTCCCTCAATTTGCTCTGCAACATAACAAAAAACATTTTTT
>CM055405.1:12941081-12952695 GCA_029228625.1 Pseudolycoriella hygida | reverse complement strand
GTTGACGGACAGACAGACCGACAGACAGACAGACAGACCGACAGACAGACCGACAGACCGACAGACCGACAGACCGACAGACCGACAGACCGACAGACGGACATTGTTTTTTTCGCTGATTAGTCATCTGGAGGCAACAAAAAAAGTTTCCCCCTTACTCCCGGGTTCGAATTCGCAATGTAACAAACGTGGTAGTAAACGCATCAGACCTACGTACTTCGAAATTCCGCGACACGTTGGATCATGACCGTGCGAAGTTCTGGCAAATTCACTCTTAAGATTCAAAAAAATTCTCCTGATCAAACTCTTTCACCGTTGCGAAGGCAGCAACTCTCTAATTATTCTCATTCCGGAGCTAAAATTCGAAAACCTAAATAAGCATAATTTATTCCTTACAAAAATCCAAGATGGCGTCACCTTGGCAGTTGGCAGACACTTTTTGAACATCCCAAAAAATTTGCCTGACGAAACTCTATAACTTTGTAGAAGACATCAACTCTCAATGTTTTATCATTCCAGAGCTAAAATTCGAAAACCCATAGAGGCATATTTTATTGCTCACAAAAATTCAAGATGGCGCCACTTTGTCTGCTGGCAGCCATTTTCATAAGATCCCAAGAAATTTTCCTGATCAAACTCTAAACCTTTTCCGAAGAAACCAACTCTCTACGTATTGTCACAACTAAAATTCGAAAACTCCGAGCATTACCTAAAAAACCCTCAAAATTGACCACTTTTTCCCATGCCACGACTTTTCCAGAATTTTCCCGAAAAAGCGGCTTATGAAATTTTACATTTGGGGCCGAGGCTGACGTTCCCTGAAAATTTCAGGAAGATCGGCTGTCTAGTTCTCGAGATCGAAAATTATTAATAGATAGAACATAGAAACCGATGGATCAGAAAAAAAGTTTTCATAATGATGAAAAACATAACCAAAGATCCGTACGTATCAGAATAGATGTAACAAACAGAATAGATGTGGCAAAGAGACTCGAACGTATCTAAATATACAAATAAGCAAACAATCCAACGTTTTCTGTTCTCTTATAACTGTAAGAATTTCAAAAATCCATAGAAATCACCCAAGGTAATGTCAAAGGCCCTACCGAAGTACGTCTCACACCATTCAAATCTAGAAAATCTTATATCCAAGGACTAAGTCTTTTTCCCTAAAACCCAGGAACACGTGTTATCTAAAATTTTATTGTCTACAACTTTGTCCTTGGAAGCAGCTTTCTACCTCTCATAGTTCTGGAGATCTGGGTCATCCTGCCCAATTATGGAAGAGGCCATATACCAGTATTGGGCCATATTTTCCCAAAACCCTGAAACACGTGTTCGCACAACTTTGCCTTTGACACTAAATCTCCATATTGCATAGTTAATGAAATATAGACGAAAAACTGTTTTCGTTTATGGCCAAGAATCTCAATTTCGTCCATTCCATTGGTCGCAGTGCCCAGACCCCTGTACCGATTCCCACAAAATTTTTTTCCCAGTTTTGTGACATCAAATGCTTTCATTTGACACCAAAAAGAAGAATTTCCGTGCTATACTTGCTGAAATATTTGCGAAAAAGTTTCACCGACCTTCGAAAACCGTGTCACTTCCTCGACCATATCTCCGGAACCACTTGATCGATTTTGCTCATCTTCGAATCATGGGAGGCATGTACCTTTCAGGGAAAAAAAAGTTTAGGCTGATCGGTTGAGCCGTTTGGAAAAAAAATTGGAAACGGACAGACGGACGGGCATTTTTTTTATTGCTGATTCGTCATATTTAGACGATAATAGATGCATTCCCCCAACTCCCACCTCGACCTACCCCATGTTACAATAAAATTGTTTGTAGTAAACGTATAGGACCTTTGTACTTCGTAAGGGTCCAATAATAGAAAAAATCCAATTCCATACAAAAATGTCATTTTCAAACCTCGATATCTCAGCCAATTTTCAACCGATTTTGATGAGTGTGTACTCGTTGGAAAGCTGCTGCGACGTTTTTTTTAATTAATTTGGAGGGGGAGGGGGCGAGGGGAAAAAACTCAAAAGTTCGCCTATATATGGCTCCTTGTCCCAAAGGTTTTTGTATGGAGTTTTTTGGGTTTGTGGACGTTCTTTTTGGGGTGTGGTTATGATGATGATTATTATCACATACAGAGTAAGTTGAAGGATTTTTAAAGTTTGGAAAAACTTGTTTTGGTGCAGTTTCTGTGGAAATTCGTGAACTTTGAAATGCCATATCTCAGCCAATTTCCAACAGATTTTAATGAGTCTGGGCTTGTTTGAAAGCTGCTGCGACGTACTTTTTTTTAAAATAATTTTAGGGGCGAAGGGGATAAATTGAAAAATTTGAAAAGTTCACCTGTTCCTTGTCCTCCAAAGGTTTTGTATGAGTGTTTTGGGTTTGTGGACTTCTTTCTGGGGCGACTGTGTCACGCCCTCCGGTACCGCTACGGGCATGATCAAAAACAATTTTTCCAAACGAAAATAGATGGCAGAACATTCTATACACTTGAACCGATTATCTTCAATTCATGATATCGATGTTGCGTGGATAATAGATGTCGCACTTTTCATTGAGAATGGCCTATAAAGTAATTTTAAAACTCATGTCAAAAATGTTCAACAGTACTAGATTTATGAAGACAATGATAGCAATTTCCCCTACTGTGCGGAGTACCTCTCAATTTCCAACGGCAAAACTCCTAAGCTCCTAAGCTTTCCGTCGTTGCTAATATATTTACACTTCGTTTACTAAGCGATTGTGCACGTTTGTTCAGCACCTGCATGACCGAAATGCGCACATTTGTTTACTAGACCTAATGTATCGCATTGCTTCTTACCTTCTTTATGCCCCTCACGCCAGAAGTTCCTCAAGTCGTAAATCAGACAACCACATAAACCTCCCCAGTCGATTGATGTAATTTATTGAAAAAAGCAAATGTGAAATTATGTTCGTATAATTTATTTTTCTTTAAATTTGTATCTAATATTAAAATTTGTTAACATAAGTAATATCTCTCTAACAATTTTCATCTTTTTTTTATTTATTTTAACCTAGAAACGTAAATTATCTTACTTTTGTATTATTTGTATTATTTTAAGGTCAAATTTGACTGATACTTAAGAAAAAATAATAAATTTTTGGTAATAAAAATAGTTAAATTACACATCATGTTGTTATATAGTACAATACAGTTTGTTTATTGAATTAAATTTACTTAATTTTGATTGATTGAAGTACTCTGGTAAATACTTTGCTTATATCGATTCAGGGATTTAATGAAATAAATTAATCGCTGAATTTTGTTTAAATGCAGATTTTTGTCCCGGGAAAATGGGTATTGCTTTCCAATTTATCCGATTTTCTCCCTTTCTTCTGATTAGGAATCGGACTGCAAACATTAGAATTGTTTCATGAAAATGTAAAAGAATTATATGCAATGGGAAAAAGCGAATGAATGGACAGAGCGGGTATGGCTAGAAATACTTATGGTACAAAAATTAAGGCAAGATTTATCTTTTATCAATAAAAAATTAAAAAAATAAAATCGGCAACGTAAAGTAACAATGGTTTGACCATGTTTTAAGCGCTACAAAAATGAATTTATAATTTAGAGACTAGAAGAGATAGAAATGTAGAAAGAAAACAATTTGAAATTGTGGAAGGTAAAGTAAACATTGGAAGGCGACTATAATGTTCGCCGGAGGAGTGGACACAGCTTCACAACCTCTTCCTTAATCCAATCCCTTCAAAATTAATTTCTTCCAACTAGCTGTTGGATATGTAGAAAAAAGTCTCTGCCTTCAATGTTTACTTATCAGAATCGTTTTGGAAGTCCAGTTTCCAATGATTGTCATAATCTCTTGAATAAACAGAATGCCAAAAAATTTCCGTTGAAAAATCACTTACCTACTAACGCAAAGGCTAATTAGTGAAAAAATCGAATCCTTTTCGTTGTCCTATAGATGTCTGTCAGGTTGACGCAAAGCTTGAACTTGTTAAAAAACGTCGAAAATAAAAATTGATTCTAAAGTTACCGGGAAGACAATCACTTACAAGTAATTCAACTTAAAACGTCCATTTCACACGAAAAGTTCGAAGTCAACAAAACTATGTTCATTCAAGAAATAATTCCATCTTCAGAAGTGGAGACTACGTGAAACTTTTAATTAATTTTTTTTACACAAAGTTTGAACAAATTTTTAAGTTTTTATATTAAAATTTTCTTCATCAGTTTTTGATATAATGACGTTTCTTAATATGTACAAAAATTGACATCGATGCATGCATTTTGTTTTTGAAGAAATTCTGTAGAAAAAGTTCTGCACGTCCTGGACGTGTTAAACTGACAATGGAATACATTCACAGTTTAATCTGATTAGTTCGCGTGCAAGAAACCAGTTAAATTAACTGGTCGTTTGTAGGTAATGTCAAAATTTCCATGAAAAAGTTTGACAGTGACTACAACATAATCAGTTTAATTAGCTGGGACTCGCTCACCGGGTAAACAGTCAATTCTTTTGATACGCAATCGCAATCATATTTATTTACCACAAACAAAGACAAAATATGGCGGCTGGGTTCCCCAAAAGATTAAAAAATTAATGTGACAGCGAATTCCCAGTAAATAAATAATTAACTTCAAATGCCTTCAGAATCCTGTGATGGCCTTTAAATGAAACACAGTTTGAAGTGCTGTGTGAGTAAATATGACACATTTATATCATGTTAGCCCCAGGCAGGGCCGTGACAGTTCTTTGTTTCGATATATTTGCAAGTAATACTCAGCGTGAAGTTAGCAGCAATTGCAACCGAAGCTAATTTCATTGCAAAAAACTCAGCCGATTTTATTCATAAATTTACCAAAATCAGCTGACCTCATTGAAAAGTTCAAAAATCAGCCGATCTTTTTGCAACTGCAGCTAACTTCACGTTGAATATTACTTGCAAAGATCAAAACAAAAGACTGTCACGCCCCTGGCACCAGGGGGTGACACTCCTTTGTTCTGAACCGTGCAAATGCTCTTCAGAGTGAAGTTAGCTACATTTGGGATCGTAGCTAACTTCATTACAAACAAATCAGCTGATCCCATTCACAAATTTACCAAAATCAGCTGACTTCATTGACAAAATCAAAAAATCAGCTGATTTGTTTGCAATGAAGTTAGCTACGATCGCAACCGCAGCTAACTTCAGTCTGAATAGCATTTACACGTTTCAGAACAAAGGACTGTCATCGACCTGTGTTAGACTGAGTGGAGCACTAAAAGTTACATCACACTTGCAAGGAGTCGATCACGCTATGAGCAATCGGACGAGGGCTGCTCATACAACTATAAAAAAATCCATCATGCAGTGAACTCGAGTGATGCATATCCTGCCACCAAAAATGTATGCTGGGAAGGGATTCTAACCGCTTAATAGCGAGAGGCATTTGAGAAATTATTTGCAGGGTTCAGTCATCAAAATCTAGTACATCTAGTCATTCTAGGGAATCCAGCCGCCTCTAACCGCAAAATATCTGATACAGTTGTAGTTTTTGGTAAATAAGTACAACTGCACCGAAAAATTCACAGTACCTGAAAAAATACCTACCACAGGTAGATTTTTCTAAATTTTACCAATGGCCATAAGAGAGCTTTCAAGTAATTTGTATATCCATTCCCACATTTAAACACTTCAGACGTACAACTTTTTTTTTGATGTGGGTAAAAAGAATGGTCAGGTTCTACGGAATTCTACAGGGCAATAAAATGCATTTTGTTTTATCATTTTTACGTAAAGACATTTTTCATAAGAACATTTGAAAACAATAAACTTTTAACAACAATAACCTTAAATTTGTTGGTGTTGCGTCTCGAATTACTCACTAAATGAATTTGTCTCATAATTATTACGAAAGTCCAAAACAAATTATCCATCAAGGAAATTAACTTCAACTTATTTTCTACGAATTTATCTTCTACTTTTTCTTCACAAATTGTTAGCATTTTATTAACAAATGTTGTTGACTAAATTCAACGTTTACTTAAATATTATTGCTAATGAAAGGATTCCTATGGTGTTTTATCAATTGCATTGAACGCGATAAGTTCGTATCATAAGTTCTTATCATGTCGATAGTTCAGTTCGGAGCTCATTTTATGTGAATGTAAAAGCTTTAACGAGCTTTTTGAAGCCGAGCTTTTCTTATTGGAAAGTGTTTAGTCCAAAAAAATTATGTAAAAACTCGTAAGGCAGTTCAAAAATCAGTACAAGAAAAATATTTTTAAGAAAAAAAATTGAAAGTTTTGAGTCGAAAAATTACGTACGTTTTCAATGAGTTCCAGTCGAACGATTAAATCGTTTGTAGCAGAGATTTACAGATTCACCAACTATGAAACCTTTTTACAAATGTGAAGCTATGACAGTTTCGCAAAAAATATAATAATAAAGTAGGAGGCCACCGCTAAAGAATGTTGTGTGGCCGAAAAGCTTCGATAGATAGTTCTAGTATCAATTCACGTTATGTGAAAATGTTAAAAATTAATTCACTTATCTCAACCATTCACAAGTCATTTAATAGTTATTTACGCGGTAAAGCGTCAATTACATTGGGCGCGATGCGAATCGCACCGTCTAAGGTTGGTGTGAAAGCTCAACTTGACAAAATTATTTTTATTTCTGTCAAGTTGAGCTTTCACACAAACCTTAAGCGATTCAGTTCGCATCGCGTCCAATATAATTAACGCTTCTGAGATGAAAAGTTGGAAATTCCATATTTCGTGTGAAGTGTGGTCAATAATTACACGAAAGTATGACCTTTCATTTACATCCCAGGTGATGTAATCAATTTTACATGCATTTTAACTTTCCTCCCTAGTTCTGATATTTTAACATTTTGGGATGGATAAAAAAGATATCATTGAGAATGAAAACACAGAGGCCAAAATTTCGGTCGAAAAAATCCGGGAGTTATGAAATCCGGACGATGAAAAATCCGGAGGATTCAAAATCCAGATGAAAATCCGGAAGAAAACATTTGTAAAAATTGTCCGATTTTGAACGTATGGTGTTGATACAAGGGTGGACTTTAAACCACTGTAAGTACCGCAGTTGTTGAAGACCAATTTTCTTCAAGTGCAATAGTACCAAAAAACCTTTTTACTTTTATGGTGTGGATGCTGTTGATTCGCCGAAAGAGTATCCCCCAAATTTTATATATTAGAAGAAATACACAACGTAAACTGTCCACTTTGCGAAGGGCAGAGTCCAATTTATGAAGAACAGAGCCCCCATTTGCGAAGGGCAGAGTCCACTTTGTAAAGGGCAGATTCCACTTTGCGAAGGGCAGAGTCCACGTCGCGAAGGGCAGAGTCCACTTTGCGAAGGGCAGAGTCTACTTTGTGAAGGGTAGGGTCCACTTTGCGAAGGGCCGAGTCCACTTTGTAAAGGGCAGAGTCCACTTTGTAAAGGGCAGAGTCCACTTTGTAAAGGAAGAGTCCTCTTTGCGAAGGGCAGAGTCAACATTGTGAAGGGCAGAGTCCCCTTTATGAAAAGTAGAGTCCACTTTGCGAAGGGCAGAGCCCCATTTGCGAAGGGCAGAGCCCCATTTGCGAAGGGCACAGTCCACTTTGTGAAGGGCAGAGCCCATTTGCGAATGGCACAGTCCACTTTGTGAAGGGCAGAGCCCCATTTGCGGAAGGTAGAGCTCTTTATACACGCAAGTAAGAGAAAATTCCGGAATCTTGATTTATCCGTAATTTGAATTATTTGGATTTTGTCAACGGGATTTATGGCCTCTGGACTTTCATTTTCTGGATTTTGATAGGTCACCATAAAAATGTTGTATAAAATCGATCGAGAAAAATTTCTTAAAGAAGAAATTGGTTTTCAACGTAACCTGAAAGCGCTCAGATTTTTGTAACTTTTTGAAATGCTGGCTACTTTTGGTATGTATCACTTCGAGAACAGCCCATTGTCGGGTCATGTCACTGAACAATTCTTCGCCAGTAAAAAAATTCCAAACCAATTTCATGAGATGTCATAGACGCTACGATCTTGCGTACTATTTCATTCGCTCATTAGAACGGTTTTTTTGTGAGTTTATTCTAACAACTGTGTGATTCCATGTACGATGTAGGGTGACGTGTACACTTAGAGAATTTTAAGTATGTGACTCGCATTTACACCCAGCAGCTTTGTTTGGTTTTCGCTACGAGCTGACATGCGACGCACATATTCAAAGATCTCTATGTGAAATTTTAAAATATTAAAAAATCAGTCTCCGTTTTACAATCTGACGCAAAATGTACATCACATCGTAATTACAAGTTTTTGTTTTTACCTAGGAGTAACACTTTTCGCCACAGAACTGTCAAATGTATTTACTCGTGGGAAAAACAAAAGTATGCAAAACTTCGTATGGTCACTAAAAGTGGAAAAGTATTTTATCACTTGGGTGAATCGTATTCCTTACCTTCGGCTCAGAATGGCAAACTCACCAATTGTGAGGAAATATTTTTTGGCTCTCGGGCTATTTACGTCTATTGTCCAAAATAATTGAAATTTTTCAGATTGATCTGATTGTCAAGGCTGAACACAATTATGCCGAAAAATCATTCTAACGCCACAATCACACGAATTTTATAAAATAGTTTCGCTCATGTAGCGGACTAAGGTCTAAACCTTCGAAATAAATTTGTCATTCCTATGCATGTAAATGTCTGGAATATTTTCTAAGAAAAATGTTAAGAAACTTGTAATTCATTGAAGTGAAAAGTTTGAAACATTCAAAATATCTTCAAATATTGAGGGGAAAATAGTAAACTTGAATTATAAAGAATTCAATCAAGTCAAATAAAAACTGATATTCAAGGTAGGAAAACGGAAGTTTTGTAGACACAGCTAATTATTTCCTTTTGTTGTTTGCACCAATCTGTGGAACATTTCTCTGTTGAACCGGTCGACCAGAGTTCGTACCGCTGTATTGATATTTTGCTTTCTTTTCCGATGGTTTTAAAATCTGAAAGCAGTAATTCCATTAGCTGGAACGTCAAGTAGTGAAGAAAAATTGGCTTTGTGTTTTTACGCATGTGACAGAGAGGAACTTTAAACATTTCAAAAGAGTGGCAACTGTATTTTGGGGTACCTACACATACACAAATATAACTCACCTGAAACGAACACATAAGCGACGCATCGACCGTCATCATTCCACCAGCATTGTCAAATTCACCACAATAATTTGGTGCCGAAAACAACGTCACTAATTGTCGTTTTGCAAAGAACTCGTAACCATCTTCTACCACCTAGTTGAATGTGTCGTTCATTTTAGAAATTTTCCAAGAAAAAACTCAAACGAAATACTTACTTGATGGGCCCGACAAATTAAATCCAAATCATATCGATTTAAGAATTTGATAACCACATCCGTTCCGAATGTGAAACTAACGCCTCGATCGTTTTCACCCCAGCCCTAAATTTACGTTTAAAATTGACGATCATTTGCAATGGTAATCATTGACAACATATACCTGCACATCTTTGTCCGGATCGCTCCACAGTAGATCGCACAGCAGTCCGGTGTCTGGTACATCTGTCGGTCTTGATATTCGGCGAATTTGATCCATGCCCTGCAAATCGGGACTCAAACCTCCGTGACAGCAAAATATTTTTTCATCGATTATAGCGGCTATCGGCAGACAGTTGAAACAGTCTGTAAATGTCTTCCACAGCTTTATGTTGAATCGACGTTTGCACTCATCGTAAAATCCTGATTGTTAGGATGTTTGTATTAAATTGATGGTTACATTCAGAAACTATTCCAATTACCGTAAATTCTGTTGATGCTTGCGCATTCATGATTGCCTCGTAGGAGGAAGAAATTTTCTGGATATTTGATTTTGTATGCCAATAATAAACATATTGTTTCCAAGGATTGTTTGCCTCTATCCACATAGTCTCCGAGGAATAAATAGTTTGTGAATGGTGGGAATCCACCGTAATCAAATAGTCGTAATAAGTCTGTGTATTGTCCATGTATATCGCCTGATAATATGAAGGTAAAACATTTACTGTTTACATTTTATGTTGTAGTAAATTTGAAAAGGAAAATTGAACGGATATATATGCCGATAGACCGTGTCTAGCATCAGATTTCATCAGGCAATGTTCGGGCTTTTGATAAGTAGCGACATCTACCTTTTTTCATGCATTCATACGATTCAACACAAAAGCTGAGTCGTTTTTATCCAGTCGCGCCACCATTGTTCCATTTATAATTATAAAATTCAAAACTTTGTCTGTTTGTCTGTTTGTTTGTAAATTGTCGGTCACAAATTTCCAGCGTGAACCAACATAGGTCCGACCTGCTTGAAGAGTTCCGAGGAACTGAAGCAAAAAGTCGTTTTGCATTGCCTTTTATAAGCCGAAAGCCAAAGAAAAGGCAATGCAATAGTAGATTCTTTTGCATTGCCGCCTTCTATTATTCAAAAAAAGGCAATGCAAAAGAAGATTCCCATGCGAATCTATCTACGTCCGACCTGCTTGAAGAGTTCCGAGGAACTAAAGCAAAAATTCGTTTTGCATTGCCTTATATGACTCAAAAAAAGGCAATGCAAAAGGAGATTCCCATACGAATCTATCTACGCCCGACCTGCTTGAAGAGTTCCGAGGAACTAAACCCTTTTGCATTGCTTTTTTTAATCCAAAAAAGCAATGCAAACCTAATTTCGAAGGGGAAGAGAAAACCACAAGGGAAACCTAGAGACAGAGAACGAAATATGTTCCTTTTGACCGCAATGAAGCAGTCCAACAAAAATAAAGCGCTCTTATTATGGGTACAGTCTCCCATAATAAGAACAGTATCGCCATCCGCACCTAGCATCGTTTTGCAACGACGCTTAGCGCTGGACATCACCAACCGGCGATACTTTCAAGCGAATTGAAAAGTGGTATTTCTACATTTAAAACTGAGTACTTTCTGTGAAGTATAACATTTATACAACGAAAAATGATTAGAAATTTTGTATGAGAAATTTGTTCAAGTAATTTCAGGGAGAATATATTGTTATGTGTGTGTGTATATAAATGTAAAAAGGAAGAAACGAAAAAACTATTTTATGCACGTGGCTTCATTCAGTAATATTCTCAATGTATTTACGTTTGTTTATTAAGTGGCGTATTCAAATATTTTTTTTTATTTGTATGAAATGAAGTCATGTGGCGTATTCAAATATTTTCTTTGTAAGGGATTATTTGTATGGAACGAAATGATGCATTGATTTCCTTTATACATTTTTTTGGTTGGTTTCTTCGGCAAAGTCTTAGAGTTTTATTAGTAAAAGTCACCAGCATTGGTGAAAATGTCGGGCAGTTGGACATTGGGTCAATTTCTATGTTTTTAAAAATATCTTGGAATGTATGGGAGTTGGGCGATTGGTTTCTTTGGCAAAGTCTTAGAGTTTAGTGAGTAGAAATCACCAGCATTGGTGAAAATGTCGGGCAGCCGTCAAAGTGACGCCATCTTGGATTTTTGCTATCTTCTGAATTAGAATAGTTACGCGTTTGGTTTATTCGGGAAAGTTGTTGATGTTGATGAGTAGAATCTTTATGAATCCTAAGAAAA
>CM055405.1:12904616-12940581 GCA_029228625.1 Pseudolycoriella hygida | reverse complement strand
CGGGGGAAACGGTTGTACGCGAAGCAGTGGAAACGGTGGAAACGGTTGTGAGGGGGAAATGGTAGTACGGTGGAAACGGTTGTACGGGAAAAACAGTAGTGCGGGGGAAACGGTTATACGGGGAAAACAGTAGTGCGGGGGAAACGGTTGTACGGGGAAAACAGTAGTGCGGGGGGCACGGTTGTGCGGAGGAAATGGTAGTACGGTGGAAACGGTTGTACGAGGAAAGCAGTAGTGCGGGGGAAACGGTTTTACGGGGAAAACAGTAGTGCGGGGGAAACGGTAGTATGGAGAAAATCGTGGTACGGGGAAACGGTTGTGCGGGGGAAATGGTAGTACGGAGGAAATGTTAGTACGGGGGAAATGTTAGTACGGGGAAATGGCAGTACGGGGAAATTGTAGGACGGGAGAAACGGTTGTACGGAGAAAAAGTAGCACGGTGCTAACGTTTGTACGTGGAAACGGTAGTACGGAGAAAATGACACACTCTTACATACATTTTAGTATTAATGTCCCAAATCTCCGACCTAGCGGACAAGAATGCTTAATGCCCGTATAGCCCCTAGGGGCGGGGGTATTTACTAGTTGATAAATACGGTTCAGTAGAAAACAAATGACACCATTTATTGATAATTAGAAAAAGCCAGAGTAAAAGCAAACATGGCACGAGATGCAAGTACATGGCTTAGTGTTCTACCCTAGTTTCTTTGTTAGATAATCAGTCATTTCGAATTGCAGCTTCTTTACGGCTGGGCTTATCTGTCTGTCACTTGTGTATGTGGAATAGACGTGGTAAAGTTTGGCCGCCATGGATTAGAATGCAAAAAAAGCTATGACAGAAAGGCTAGGCATGAAACAATCAACGATTTGATCAAACGCGCTCTGCTGACTTGTGGTGTAACGGCGTTACGAGAACCAACAGGCTGTAACAAATCTGACGTCAAAAAACCTGACGGTTTGACGCTGGTTCTATGGAAATTCGGAAAGCCTTTATTGTGGGATTTTACTTGCGCCGACGCAACGTGTCAATCCAAATAATCAGTATTGCTAACCAGAGAGGCAATACAGCGTCAATACTAGGGGCGATACCCCAAGTTATGAACAAATTGGATGAAATTTATTATATAGTGAAATAAAATTTGTAACTTGTAGTTGAAAAGATTCAAGGTTTTACAGGTCGCAGTGACGGTCTAGCTCGAGCACCTTTCCTTGACTATTATTGGAATAATAAAAAGAAAATTTATTAAGGTAAAAATTGAGAAAATTCTCGTTTTGGTACAATTGCACCCATAGAAGTAATATTTCACTATGGCTGCTGTAAATTCGGCAGATTAAAGTCCACCCGCTTGAATCAACATTTAAAAGCTACTCACAATTCTTAATCCTTCTATGGGTGCAATTGTACCAAAACGAGAATTTTCTCAATTTTTACCTTGATTGCAAGTTTGTGTACTTCTTTGCACAGAGGGTATGGTTAGCCCCTTGGAGCCGAAATATTCAACGTAAATACTACCTTCGATAGTCGTTGAATTGTGGTAATCTGCTTAGCAGAATAATCCAAATTAAGAAATAACCGAAACAAACTCTCAGTTCTTTTACTTCCAAATTGTTCAAACGAAATGGCATGCATCCAATCGTAGGATCTGGATTGTGTAAAAGGCGAGTTGACATAGTCTGAGTATCATTCTATGGCCATCGTTTCTGATATACACATGGTGTTAAGAGTAATATCACGAAATCTTCGAACAGTCTCGGAACAAGGGTCGTCAGAATTGGTCGAGTCATATCTCATTTTTTTCGTTGCACTTTTGTGACGAAAGTAATTTTTCACTTTTGCAAAAAAATGTCTCGTCTTGGAGATGGAGCTCATTGAGTAAGGTCGTGCAAGGAAGTGCTGAAAATCGTTTTTTAGCTATAACTCGAACGAGGTTGATTCGAATCAAAACATTTTTTGGCACGATTTTAGGTCTTGCAACGACAAAAATTTTTACTATATACTTGACTAGGTAGGAGTTGATGGTCGGCCGTTATTAGCCGATATAGGCGAAAAAATAGGCAATTTTCGGAAGTCTCTGGCCAGTTGCAATAGAAAGATTCAAAGACATGTCATATACGGTTGGAAAGCCTACCATATGTACCTTGACCTTGACCTTGCACGACCTTACTCAATGAGCTCTATCTCCAAGACGAGACATTTTTTTGCAAAAGTGAAAAATTACTTTCGTCACAAAAGTGCAACGAAAAAAATGAGATATGACTCGACCAATTCTGACGACCCTTGTTCCGCAAAGTCTGAATATTGTTCGAAGTTTTCGCGATATTGTTCTTAAGACAAGGTGTTTACGACTCATCAAACGACGAAATCAGCATTTTTAGTTTTTCGATTTTTGTTAAACAATTGGAAGTAGGATTAAGAATTTTGACGGGCTTTTAAATGAAAATTTATTGATAGTGTCTTGTCTCCGAACCACAAGTAGTGACACCTATGCTATTTTCAAAGCCTCAACATAGAACTAGTCCCTTTTTTCCCAGTGGCGCCATCCATGCTTTCATAGCTAAATACGGGCTAACTTTGAACTAATTCCTTACTCAATTGAGTTTTTTGAGATCAAAAGTAAAACTGACATTTTAAACGTTAAAGCTATAAAGCAAAGGGGAAGCTTGGGAATAGATTGTGTCGCTAATGCAGACCTCCCACTACTACAAAATTCCGACATTTTACCTACGAAATTTCAGATATTTTATCAAAGAATTTCGGACATTTAATTTAAAAAATTGCAAACAATTTATCAAAAAATTTCGGACACTCGTTCTATGAAGTGTCCAATTTTTCGACCAACCGTCAGGCAAAAAGGGTCAACATCTGTTTAAACAGTAACGTTTTGCTGTACCCTCCCCTCTTCTATTAATCCAATTTTCCGACACACCGTCAGACAAAAATGTTCAAAATTGACCTCAATTTGCTTAGCTTGTCACGTTTTGCTGTATCCTCTCTTCTTCCCTTAGGCATGACGAATTTTCCAACGGCTTCATTAGTTACAATGAAGAATACCTTACCCCTGAGATTGTTTTCTTTTCATTTTTTTTCTAAAATTGCGTATTTTCTGTTTTCAACTAAATGTGAGTTTTTTTGAGAAATTTTTAAACCTTCCGTCACACTTTTATGACTTTTACTCTTTGAAAATGCTATTTACTTTTTTACCTTTCATCACGCTCCGTAGAGCGGATTTTCCATATTGCAACTTTAGGCGATGATTCGAATTTCAAATAAGAAGAACTTGGTAACACTGGATTAAGAAAAATAAATGCGCCGCAGGCGTTTTTTCGTATTAAAAAAGCTGGATTTTGAATGTTTTTCGCAAAAAATTTCGGACATTTTTAATGAAAAAATTCGGACATTTCGGACAAATTTTCAAAATTTCGGACAAGTGGGACCCCTACCCTACGTTTATATTAATGTATTTGATCAAAACAGAATCCCAGAAGAAAGAAAAATGCATTTATTTGACGAACTATTTGACGTTTAAAATGTCATTTTGACAGTTGGAATAGATTAGGTCGCGTATTTATTCAAATCCAGACAGTTTTACATTATGGGTTGACAAAATATGTCCGGACTTAATAACCCCCGGTTACCCAGAAAAGTCGAAGAAAGTGCGAATATTCTATACAAACGCCTTCTTCCATACATGGAATCTACTATTGGTGAATATCAAGGTGGTTTTCGTATAGGTCGTTCAACAACGGACCAGCTGTTTAGCATTAGACAGATCTTGGAGAAGTGTAAGGAGTACAACTTGGAAATACACCATTTGTTCGTAGACTTCAAAGCAGCATACGACAGTGTCAACAGGAGGAAGTTATGGAGAGTGATGGAGGAATTAGGGGTTCCCAAAAAACTAATCTCGCTAACAAAGTTGACAATGGATGGAGCTAACAGCCGAGTAAGAATCCGAAGCAAATTGTCAGACGCTTTCGACATTGAGGAAGGACTACGTCAAGGTGAGCCGCTCGCGACGCTGCTTTTTATTTTGACCCTTGAAGCAGCAGTGAGAACCATGGACATCGACACCAGCAGCACCATTTTCACCAAATCCAGTCAATTGCTGGGCTTCGCTGATGACTTGGATATCTTGGGCCGAAACATGGAAGCTGTTAAGGAAAAGTTCACGGCTTTGGACAGAAAAGGTACCGACCTCGGGTTAAAGGTTAATGACACAAAGACCGAATACATGATTGTATCCCCATCGAATCGACAACACGACCAAAGCGTAACAATTGACACACACACATTTAAGGTGGTAGACAAGTTCGTATATCTTGGATCTCTGCTTAATTCTGACAACGTAATCATGGACGAAATCAAAAGACGGATAACTCTTGGCACCGGAGTTATTACAGCCTGATAAAAATTTTAAAGTCCAAATCAGTAAGCAGAAACTCTAAATGCGCACTGTACAAATCTGTGATAAGACCAATAGTTACGTATGGGTCGGAGTCGTGGTGCATGACTCAGAAAGACGAACAATCGCTGCTCACGTTCGAAAGAAAGGTACTGCGGATAATTTTCGGACCAGTATATGACGAAAATATGAACAGATGGCGCAGACGATTTAATCATAAGCTTATGCAGCTTTATGGAGAGCCGGACATAGTTAGAACAACAAAAATTAATAGACTACGATGCCTTGGTCATGTACAGCGTATGGACGACAATCGTATCCCGAAGAAAGAAGGCAAAAGAAGTGCAGGCAGACCAAAATCCAGATGGTGCGATGCAGCTTTTGCCAACCTGAGAACTGCGGGAGTAACCAGCTGGAAGACGTTAGCTGAGGATAGGTCCGGTTGGAGAAGCATGTTAGAGAAGGCCAAGACCCTTAATGGGTTGTAGGGCCGGTTAAGTAAGTATGTAAGTAAGCCAGAAAAGTCGAGTCAACCCCCCACCAGAGTTAGTTTCATGTCTCTAGATATCTCTGTATAATTGAAATGAAATTTTATAATTCTCGCACTCTCTTTAATATATAATTTACTCCTGTATATACCATGGCGAGTTCGTTTGAGTCTGAAGGCTGTTTGGAATGTAATTGGAAGCAAAGCTAAAAGTGTATCTGAAAGATTTCAATCTCATGCCGCGCCGTCAGCGTATGAGCATTCACATGTGCGTTGTGCATGACGTGTGTTTAATTCACGCGTCTAGTGCGGCGTCGGCTTATGTCAAAGTATGCAAAATTTCATAACGAATTTCATAATATGTCAAGCAACGAAAAATGGTGTGTTTTCATACCTTGACATAAGTAAACGTTGCATTAAATGCATAGATTCTGTGACTGACATTTCGAAATAACTTCCCCTTCACTTACCACATATAATTAACGGTGCTTCAAGTTCCAGAAGAATTGGTTGCTGCATAAATATTTCACGGGATTTCAAACACAATCCTCGAACTTCCTGCTCGGTCATTTGGACTTGCTTTCCCGGAGTACATCCTCGCACTAAAAATGAAGCAAATAAGTTGTAAGACTTTAAATAATATTGTGATGATAGTAAAGAATATTGAAAAAAAAAATAGTTAAAAAAAGCAGCAAAAAACTGGCACAATTGCTACGAGTAAAGTTGCATGCATTACATTTTGTGTGGACAGTTTCAATGAAAAATGGAGTATGTGAGTGTGTGTGTCAAAACGACGTCGGACATTCAGCCAAAAATCTACAAACTAAAACAAAATTATGTATTGTGTGTTTGGCAATATTGCCTTGACCTTAAAACATTCATAGCTCGACTTTTCCAAATCTTCTTCGGCGTCGTTCCTTAATACCAAATTTATGTGTCAAACGATTAAATAAAACCTTAAATCATATGCGTCATTCGGAGCTTACATTCTTCATTATTTAATAAAAATCTAATTTCAATTTACAATTTTTGTTATATAATTCTTCTAAAAATAGATCGCTTTCCATGTCCCGCTTTATATACTTTTCTAATATATTTTTGATTTTCAAACAAATAAAACCTCAATATGTTCTCTACTCGCTCACAAAATATCGTTCTTAGTTTATCCAAAAATATTTAGAGAACAACAATTTATGGTCTACATAACGTACAAAAGCATCGCAATTCGCCAAGTAAAGGTAGAACGTGACTCTGTTTGAAAACTTATAAAAATTCATGGATTGGAATATTTTATGAACATTTTTCTTCGCTTTTTTCATTATTATTTTGTGTAACGATACTTTACATCATGTCTGTACGCAATAAGAATATCGATAAACTGCAGCCAAATTAGTATTGTAGATCGCTGTATACGCAATTACTCATCAACGTTCATTTTGAGCAAATTAATTTTGTTTTGTTTAAAAGAATTTGTTCAATTCAATGGAAATACTGATTCACCACTTAAACCGAATGGAAAATTACTTAGAGATCTTCCTAGTATGTAGTAGGACGACTCTGCTAGAGCTAAGTCCATTGAGGACAATCGAATTTGGACGCCGGTGCCGGTTTTTCATTTTGAGGTCAAAATAAGAGAGAGATGGCCGTCTGTCTGTCAATCAAGACGATAACTCGAGTGAAAATTGAACAATTTTTTCATTTTCCCCCTGAAAGGTAATCGAAAAAGTGATAAAAAACGTCGCTGTCGGTGAAATATTTTTTTGGGAAAATCGGTTGAGTGGTTTGGCCTAACTCGCAGTGCCTTTTATAAGGATTTAGGTCTGGGAAGGGGAGCAACTTATTGGTCATCAAAATCGGTTAATTACAACAAGACAAAGTTTCAAGGATTCTAGAGTTTCTTTCATAAGTATTTCACTAATCAAATTTTCGAGGAGAAAGCGCCGCGTCCGCCGCGCCGTAGACGAATTTGTAATTTGCTAATTTTTTTCTATGTAAATCGAAATATTTCCTTAAGCGCTGCAGGCTAAAATTTGGAATTCATGAAAAACGGAGCATTTCGGTCTTTTTTTATTTTCGCCCAAGCAACGAGCCCTGAAAATAACCGGACCCTTTTCTCTGGAAAAAAAATCCCTACCCCACTCTGATCGGGTCTGTGCACTATAGATTACCTCGAAAGAATTTGTACGAAAGCTTTTTATCTCTTATAGCTTTGTATAGCTTGGATTTTTGACCAAAAATATTTGAGTGCACGAATTAAATAAAAGGGATTTTTTACTTTCCATCTTTTATGAACTGACGAAACAACGGACAATAAGAAAATGCTGATTTCGGCGTATCACGCCCTGACATACCAGTGTATGTGATTTCATCAGTACACCTATGTCATGTCACCGCTATTAGTACTTACAATATTAATAGCTATCTCTTGAAATAAAGAAAGCTAAACAACATGCTTTCAAACTGTTCTTTGTGAGAGTGTTACGGTGTGTGTCAAGCCACCTGATATTCGTCGCGAGGGCGCTCTAGCAAGAGAATGGACGAAAATTGTGGAAAATGAAACGCTCCCAATTCATCAAGACCTCATCTCCGCTCCTCTCGCTCCAAGGCTGAAGTCAAGGAAACCCATTTGGACAGAGCCCTTCTTCAGAAACGCACACCATGACGTTTTAGATGCAAAGGAGAAATGGAGAGAATCCTGGGAATCAGAAAACCTGCGCAACCATCACCTAGTGAGCGACCCGACGAAGAAAGTGGGAGGTATGAATGGTGCGCGAAAAATCTGGTGTCAGCTAAATAGAATCAGAACTGGTCATGGTCGCTGTGCGTATATGCTCCACAAATGGAACCCAAACAACACACCAAACTGTGACTGTTCCAATGTAGCACAGACTATCAATCACATTATAAACGATTGTCCATCGAGGAAATTTGCTGGTGGGCTAACCGAGTTACATGAGGTCACACTAAACGCTGTGCAATGGCTACAACTAATGGACATAAATCTATAAGGAGAATCTGTGACAACAATACTGAATTGGCTTTTTGTGCAATTTCATTTATGTTTTATATTTCTTATTTAATCTAATTGACGTAAAGTTACTAACTTCTTTGAAATTCAATCTCACGTGATGATGTGATATTGTAAACGATGTTCACTTAATGCCATACGAAACAATAAAACGGTGTGAGAGTATTAAGTCGGAAGTAACAACCCCGGTATTGCAAAATTATTGCTAGAAGTAACGAATCTAGCATACAAAATTATCGAAAGTGAAGTCTAGTGCTTCAACTAAAGTAACCGCTTAGAAACAAGTGTATTTAAGCAAAGGTAATTCGAATGGTAACTCGATAGCGTAGTGGTTAACACGTCTGCTTGCTACTATGAGATTGAGTTGTCAGTGCGTTGGTTCGAAACTCAACCGCAGACTGATTTGTAACGATTGTTAGATTTGTAAATAAAACAAAACTGATTGAATCGTTCAAGTCAAGTGAAGTTGAGTGAAGTGCCATCGTACGGCTTATCGGAAAAGGCATTGTTGGGAGAACCGGTATTCTACTCCTACTAGTTTCGCTCCTAGTTACATCTCATAGATGGCACTGGGTTTGTCGCACAGCTTACAACTGGCACAGTAAAACTTTACGGTAATGAAAGGATCTCAAAAAAAAGTAGAACCACAAACAGCGAAACTAGTAAATAATGATCTTATCTAGCCTCTAACCCAAGGGTTGTAAGGCATTATTACTATTATTAATTCGAATAGTTGCTCATTCTGCCTTTATGTCTGCTGATATACACATGGTCATGACATGACATAGGTGTACTGATGAAATCACACACCCTGGTATGTGATGGCTCGACACGCCGAAATCAGCATTTTGTTATTGTCCATTGTTTCGTCCCTTATATCGCATCGTGCCCTTCATAAAAGATGGAAAGTAAAAAATCCAAAAAAATCAACAAATGAAAATATTGAGTTGAAAAATTCTTTCGAAATTTCTAGGAGCGCCCAAGACCCCCAAGAGGGGAGCGAGCATATGTGGTAAAGATAGATTGAGGCGATCATTTTTGTCCATGAAACTGGGGTCGCACTCAATAGCTCTCAAATAATTTGTTTGAGACTTTGCACCACGAATGAAACTTTTGAAATACCGCAGTAATGACACAGTTTTTGAAGAAGGTACTATGTGCCATGGAGTTTTTTCACTGTGCTGCCGTAATTTGCATAAGAAACTTTGTGATGACATTTTGAGAGAGAATTTCATATATTTTCTCTCTCAAAATGACGTCAATAAGTTTCTTAAGCAAATTACGGCAGTGTGGTGCATCTATAAAAAGTGGGGTGTACTGACATAGGACTGGTGTGCACTTTTCTTCCGAGTTACGATATTACGATATTACGATATCGTGAATTAAATGAATGGGTTACGGCATGGTGGTGGATTACAGGAGGGTTAGGAGGAGAAGAATTAGTGAGACGGATTGGGTTGGGTTTTCGTACTTGGTCTGTGTAGGTTTTGTTTGTTTTATTTATTTAAAAACAAAACATTAAGCTTTAGGTCTTATCATGTCGCGTACACAACAATCAATTAGGTTTGTCAATAAATCGTACAATTAATTTTAACTGACAAAGTTTGTTGCTTTTGAATTTAGGTTTCATTCAATGATATAACACATTTGTTTCTGAAATGTTAGTGTTAGATGGTCTTCGTCTTCGTTTTCTTATTAAATCAGGTTTCGGATCAGACCAGGTAACTCAGGTCGCTTTGACCTGACTTGATTCCGATATTGTCACTTGAAGGATTGTCAGCATTTCGTAGGCTGTCCTTCAGACTAAAAATACGTTTGTTGCGACGGACAATTATGTTGCGTATGATCGGAATCTCATACATAAATCTAAAATTAAAACCAATATGGAAAAATCACTTGCTCGCACATTTCATTTCGTCGAAAACCGCGACTATAAAACGAATAATAAACAAGAAAGTAAAAACGACGGAAAACGTTGATCGAATAATCAATTTGTTTTCATAATCAACTTCCTATTGCACTATAGCAGCTGCGAATCAATTAGAAGTGATGCTGTGTACACAAACAAATAATTAAATTGATGGATAAACGTTTTAATGTTTCGATATCGTCAATTAAAGTATATGTGACTTATATCACTTCGGGATGTATAATTGTTTCTTCAACGAAATTGTATCTATTACGACAACATCGTTTCGTTGGAACTGAATCAGTTCGGTATTCACAAGATTGTATTAATTGTTCGCTTGCTGTGAGACGAAGTCTTCAATTAAGCTTGGATTTCATTTGTCGGTTGAGTTATTCTCGTTATCATCATAACAATTACTCACACATTTTTAGGCATGGGATAATAAATTAACAAATTATTTTCAAAACAAAAAAGGAGAGGGGTTCGAACATTAGGCCAACGTACACACCACATTTAAAATTCTTGAAAAAGAATAGGAAATTTTAGTTATTATTCATTGGTTGTGTATCAATGCAAGTGTTGTTTGAAGAGTATAGCGAGTATGGAGTTATAAAGAGAACCTTTAAATAGGGGTACACCAAGTAGGGGCAACTGGAAGTTCGCTGAAATGGTAATAAAGAAAGGAAAAGTGAAATTTGCGATTCACAAATTTTACTCTTTCAAATCAGCGGGACCAGATGGCATCTTTCCAGCCTTACTGAAGGAAGGAATGGAACTACTTCTCCACCGATTGGTTGGTATTTTCATGAGTTCCATCGCACTGACCTATATACCCAAGGATTGGGAAAGGGTCAGAGTAGCCTTCATACCCAAACCTGGGAGAACGAGCCACTGCGAAGCTAAGGACTTCAGGCCCATTAGCCTTATGTTCTTTCTGCTAAAGTCAGCCGAAAGGCTTCTCGACTTTTACCTGAGGAAAGAAGTCCTAAGGAATTTCCCACTCCATGCAAACCAGCATGCTTATCAGACGGGAAAATCTACGGATACGGCACTTCACCAGATGACCCAAAAAATTGAAAGCATGCTGGGTAATAATCGAGTGGCCTTGGGCTGTTTCATGGACATAGAAGGGGCTTTTGATAACACAGGCTTCGATGTAATAGAGAAAGCTGTCAGAGAAAGGCAAACAGAGGACATAGCGGCAAGATGGATTGTCAGAATGCTGGGTTGCAGAACTGTGGAAGCAAGTATTTGCGGAACCACAACCAGTCTGGGAGTGACCAGGGGATGCCCTCAAGGAGGGATTTTATCACCTATACTGTGGTGTATGGTAATAGAATCTCTATTGGTCAGGCTCAATCATTCTGGGATTTTCACCCAAGGTTATTCTGATGATGTCTCTGTCCTCATTGGTGGAATTTGCCCTACAACACTGGGGGACCTGATGAGAGAGGCGTTGAAAATAGTAGAAGGATGGTGTAGGGAAAAAGAAATCCGTGTAAACCCAGGAAAAACAAAATTAATTCTTTTCAAAAGAAAACATAAGATTAATGAACTGGAGCTAGGAAGTTTCAGCCTCTTTAGGGAAACTATCAACCTACGGGTGATGGTAAAATACCTAGGGGTTACCTTCGACCATAGGATGACATGGATAATGCATCTAAATGACAGGCTAGATAAGGCAATAGGAATCTTCTGGATGTGCAGAAATGCCTTTGGAAGTACCTGGGGCCTATCTCCAAGAGCTATATGGTGGATTTATACAGCTGTCATAAGGCCAATGTTTTGTCATGGGTGTATTGTTTGGTGGTCCATGGTGGAGCTAGGAACTACGAAAAAGAGATTAGACAAACTCCAGAGATTAGCATGTTTGTGCATGACTGGAGTGAAAGTTACCACGGCCACAAGAGCCCTTGAAGCACTTCTATCGATCCCACCACTAGACCTTTACGTAAAATCCACAGCCTGTAGCTCAGCACTCAATATTCAATGCAATGGCTGTTGGGCACCGATCTTGACTAAGGGGCACATGGAAATAATGAAACTAATAAAGGATGAAACTCTTCTGATGAGTAGTGACCAGATCTCGACTATCTTGATGCTGGATGATAACTTTAGGTGTGTTATACCGAGTAGGGATAAATGGTTAGGGGGGGGATAAAATCTATCCTCCCGAAGATGGTCTAGTGAGCTACCCAGACGGATCCAAGAAAGAAGGACTGTCTGGGGCTGGCTACATCAGTGAACAAGCAGGAATCGAAAGTTCTATACCACTCGGATACTTCACTACTGTAATGCAAGATGAGCTCATAGCAATACTTGAACTGATTAGTACCGAGACTTTCAAAGAGCTTCAGCACAGAAGACTTTATATCTGCTCGGATAGCCAGGCTTCAATTGAAGCTCTGGAATCCCCCATCGTCAGATCGGCAACGGTGCGCCAATGCAAAGAAGCTCTCAATGAGCTAGGAAACAAGAACAGCGAGGTGACGATCCTGTGGGTTCCGGGTCATTCTGGTATTCAGGGCAACGAGAAAGCTGACGAATTAGCAGACAAGGGAGCCAATGAGCGTCCGATAGGGCCAGAACCCTTCTGCGGTATATCGATATCAGAGAGAAAACGCATCATCAAAAGCTGGCTAGGTAAACAGCATGGGATTGCGTGGGAGAGGTACGAAGGGGGGAAGCACACAAAAATCTTTTGTCAGAAACCTCTAAAGGAGTTCAGTGATTGCTTACTGAACCTTGACAGACCTAACATCAAGAGAGTTGTTGAAGTTCTGACAGGACACTGCGGACTCAACAAATATCTCAATGTTATAGGATATGCAGAGGACCCTAAATGTGCCTGCAGACACGGCGAAGAAACTGGTTTCCACATCATTAGTGATTGCCCAAGATACAGAAGCCACAGACAACAGATCTTGGGTAAACCAGAATTAGGCCTATCAGAACTGACCATCGATAAATTGAAAGTTCATGACCTGGCTCTCTTCCTCAAAAAGGCAGGTAGGCTGGAATGGTAATAGACTGGCACAAAGGTTCAAACACGGATATGGATATGGACATAACACATTACAACATATACAACAATACACATATATTTTAACACTGATGCGACAATCACACAACTTTTCAAATTTTAAATTTATCTTTGCTTGGTCTAATGTTTCTTTCTTTGTACAACTACAATTTATTTGTTCAATAAACGAAGAAAGGAGGGGGCACGGGAACAAAGGACAATTTGTCTAGGTTCCTGTCAAATTTGAATAATTTGACCCCCCTCACACGTTCAATCTAATCTAATCTAATCAATGCAAGTGTTGTTTGAAGAGTATAGCGAGTATGGAGTTATAAGAGGATCTTTCGAAGTGAAATAGCAGCTTGAATAAGCTTCTTAGTTTAAAAATTTCTTGAATATGGAATCCGAGAAAAGAAAATAACGATTCAGGAAAACTGACATGAGAAAAAACGATAAAAGGATGTTTAATGGTCGCATCAGGTCAAAATTAAGTTCAGGTTATGCCAGGTCAACTTAGAATGACCAGATCTTACCTGAAGTTCAAGATCACACGCTTTTCTTCCGCGTTAAACTGTTCCAAGCTTTCAAAAAATGGTAGTCAGATAAGCTATAAATGGATTTTAATAACACTAGTGTTCTTTGAGTACAGTGTATTTCACTCTGTCAAATTTTTCACTGCGAGTTTCCATCTGTTGTAAATCTTTTTCCATCTTCGATCCATCTCTTTTCATCTTCTATCCATCTATTTTCATCTTCCATACATCTGTTTCCATCTTCGATCCATATGTTATGAATTGACACGTGTATCAGGATTTGTCCTTCATTGGAAGTAAAAATAGGACAAATGTTGCTTGAAGTCCACTCTCACACGTGTATATCCATTCATAACAGGTGGATCGAAGATGGAAATAGATAGATCGAGGATGGAAACAGATGGATCCAAGATGGAAATAGGTAGATCAAGGATGGAAATAGATGGATCGAAGATGGAAAATGATTTAAAACAGATGGAAATTCGCAGTGAAAAATTTAGCAGTTTATAATTTATGAAATAAATGAAATGAACTCTTTGGGTAAGTCTTCCTTGTTCGTTAAATGGGCAATTCCAGCGTTACTCACGTAAAGAGTAAAGAGTTAAGTATTTTGTCATTTCAACGATACAATTTCTACAATTTTACAAGTAATTTACACAAATCACCACAAATTAACATCATGTGCGGTCAATATGACTTTAGCATACAAATGAAAACAATCAGAACGTTTTATTCGTGTTGTTGTGATGACGAAAATAGCGTTTTCAAGCAAACATAGAGAAAGAGGATAACATTTTGTATTCGAATTGAATAATACGAAATGGAAAATAGACAGAAGCCAAACAAAATAAAACACTAGAATTCGATGTTTTTCTATATTTTTTTGTTGAAATGGTTAAATCGTTAGCTGATGATATTGATGTCAACAATGTAAAAAAAATGTAAGACCGAAAATAGGTAAAATGAATGGTGTAAGGTATCTTGAAGGTCTTAAGTATTTGTTTTAACGAAAATAAATCTCAACAATGTCATTTAAAATATTATCTACAGTTCAGCTCAAACGACTAATAGAAGTCTACGATCATATGCAATTTTATTATTTGTTTATTTTTTGTTAATTTTTACCAAAATCTGGTGTTGATGAAAAAAATTCTTTTAGTTTGCCTTTTTTCTTGTGGGTTGACTCCTCCGAACTTTCTTGCTGTGGCTTGTTAACTTGTTCGTTCCATTTGAGTTAGCAATTTCAAACGAACCGGCCGTTCATTCACAATTCAAAGTTAAAAGCGCATGATAAATCAAAGCAATGTTTTAGTATATCATTTCACCATACGCCACGACACCATTTTAGTAAATTATTTTTTCGTTGAAATCATTTCATCATCATTTTACAATTTAATATTGGGATCGGATGATGTTGATACAGGAAGATTAAATCGAAACCAAAACACACGACATTTAGAAGACACGTACGCATGAAGACATAAAGCAGCATAATTTTAGAAAAAAAAATTAAATCAAAATTAGTTCATTGTACACTCACAAAAAAAATATGCAACATTGCAGACTACTTGGCTTCTAAATTATTAGACTAAGAGAATTTTGACTTTGCAAGAAATGAGTTTATGCAACTGAGTGTCATAATAGTAATTTATACAATTTCGTTGCGAATATAGAACTTTTTCGTTTTTTTGGTTACGAAGTGGGGAACTCTTCTTAACTTAAAAACCCGTTTTTTATGGAATTCACCAAAAAACACGCTTCTTCGTGCGCTTTTTTGGTGCCGCATGTGGTCACTTTTCGCACTAGTGCGACACACAACTAATAAAATTTTATCGCACTAGTAGCAAACGTAACGTGTATCAAACAATATTTTTTGCAATTCACCAACAAAAAAAGGCAAAAATACACTTTAAGAGCGTGTCAGATATTTTGACAGTTCTATGTTTTGCGATGTTTTTTCATTGCATATTTCTAAGGTATTGATCATCAATTTCATAGATTCTCTGAATCAGAATATAATAATTATTGAGTCTTAGTGTCAAAATTTGATCTGAAAAAACATCGCAAAGTACTCGGCTGCATAATACAATACGATGTTTTTTCAGATCAAATTTTGACACTAAGACTCAATAATTATATATTCTGATTCAGAGAATCTATAAAGGGATGTGTTATGCAAACAGTAGATGTTTCGGAATTTAAAATTAATGATCACTGCCTTAGAAATATGCAATGAAAAAACATCGCAAAACAAAGAACTGTCATAGCCGAGTACTTTGCGATGCTTTTTCAGATCAAATTTTGAAACTTAGACTCAATAATTATTTATTCTGATTCAGAGAATCTATAAAGGGATGTGTTATGCAAACAGTAGATGTTTCGGAATTTAGAATTAATGATCATTGCCTTAGAAATATGCAGTGAAAAAACATCGCAAAATATAGAACTGTCAAAATATTTGATACGCTCTTAATGGAACAGCTGGGATTTGATTCTTTTTATTGGGATGGGTGCAGGGGTGTCACTAGATGACAGTACAACAAGAATTGGGGCGCGGAGATCCTTCCTGGCCCCTTCCCGGGCCTTCAAAAAAATTTTTTTTTGCATATATTTTGTTGGGATGGGTGCGGATGGGTCACTGGATGACTGTACAACAAGAATCGGGGACGCAGAACCCTTTACGGCCCCTCATATGATTTTTCATTTGAATTTATTTTATATGTTTCGTTGCGGTATATTAACTACAATCAATGTATTCCGTGTCGCTGACGGAGTCTTCGTCGGTGTCTTCGTTGATAGCTATGTCATCAGTCGAGTCGTCGTCTGGATTTGTGGTGGTGGCATCATACTATTCGTAAAATTTCCATAGGAAACAGGTTATGTTTTTAAATGGTGATGTAAGAAAGTTCGGTCGCCGTGTAAGTGGCCAATGAGTGATGTTTTGTAACAGTTTAGTCGTCGCCATTTTGTACAAGGAGAATGAAGTTCATTGAAGATGTAAAGTTAGTCGTCGACAAGGAAAATAAATTGTTGCGCCCTGCACCCACTTCAACAAAATATATGCAACAAAAATTTTTTTGAAAGCCCGGGGAGTGACCAGGAAGGGCTTCCGCGCCCTAATTCTTGTTCTACTGTCATCTAGTGACCCCCTGCACCCATCCCAACAAAATATATGCAAAAAAAAAATTTTTTGAGGGCCCGGGGAGGGACCAGGAAGGTCTTCTGCGCCCCAATTCTTGTTGTAATGTTGTCTAGTGATCCCCCTGCACCCATCCCAATAAAAAAATCAAATCCCAGCTATTCCCTTAAGAGCGTGTCAGATATTTTGACAGTTCTATGTTTTGCGATGTTTTTTCATTGCATATTTCTAAGGTATTGATAATCAATTTTAAATTCCGAAACATCAACTGTTTGCATAACACATCCCTCCATGGATTCTCTGAATCAGAATATATAATTATTGAGTCTTAGTGTCAAAATTTGATCTGAAAAAACATCGTATTGTATTATGCAGCCGAGTACTTTGCGATGTTTTTTCAGATCAAATTTTGACACTAAGACTCAATAATTATATATTCTGATTCAGAGAATCTATAAAGGGATGTGTCATGCAAACAGTAGATGTTTCGGAATTTAGAATTAATGATCATTGCCTTAGAAATATGCAGTGAAAAAACATCGCAAAATATAGAACTGTCAAAATATTTGACACGCTCTTAAAGTGCATTTTAGCCAAAAAAGGGCTTTTCCCTGCGTGTTTCCATTTGCGAAAATTGTTCAAATTTCCATTATTTTTCCGCACACGCACTGAAACAACCTTTTTGTCGGTGAATTGCAAAAAACGTTGTTTGATACACGTTACGTATGCTGGTACTTTAGCGCACTGAATGAAAATAGACGCAAATTTTAGTAGATTTTTTTAAAATAATTAAAAAAAATTGTAACAAATTTGAAAAAAATTAAAAAAAGCTCTTTTTTGAAGGGGAATTGCGAAAAAAGAAATTGCATAAAACGTACTATGAAACACGTTACGACTAGATGTTGAATCGTGTGACAAAAACACCTTGCACAATTCGTTTTATAAAATTTCGAAACGTCTGTTTGGTAACTTAAAAGTAGTGACAAAAAGCTGTTTTCGCAACTCAAAAGTAGTGACAACAAAACTGCATTTTAGTTACCCATTTCGAAACGTATAACAGAACGTCAAAGTTCTATATTCCTAACGAAATTGCATAAAGTTATTTAAGAAACCGATTGCAAAGTACCGAGTGTCACAATACACATTGTGTGCCTCGGTTACATAAATAACTATTACGTGAAAAGTCGAAATTGTGTCGCTAATACTTATTTGCGTGTCTGTTTTGGACGATTGATTTTAGGCAATTTCGCGAGTTTTAGACCGAGGTCTACATGTGAAAATGCCTAAAATCAATCGTCCAAACAGATACACAAAAAATGTTTCACACAAAGGACCAAAGTCGAGGGAAAATTCAAAAAATTGCCCTCTATTTTGGCCCCGAAGCATGGAAAATAATATTATTTATAAGGACATTTGAAAAAGGTAACATTTTCCGGTCTAAAATTTCAAATTTGAAGTTTCTTCGTAGAACCATTTTTTGCTAAAAAAAAATGTCAAACGAAACTTGAAGAAAATCGCTGAATAAATTTTCTCGTTGATTTCCGCGATTCGTTTTTGTTTTATAAATGAGAAATCGAAGAGTGAATCGAAGGCTACTTCCACTGTACATTTAGATCAATAACTGATAAACTTACTGCACCAAAAAGATCGAATTCCTCAAAATAATAGAATGTCCTGAGAGAACGCAACAAACGGAACACAATCCAGAGATCATGATATTTTTAACAAAAAGGCAATACGAACAACGATGCCTTTCACGTTAGGTCAATTTTACTTTATATGAACTTCTACTACTCTTAGACGATCCCCTCTCTTTGGTGCGTAATCGTTCTGATAAAACTTGGATCGATTCCTATAACAATCAACGCAACCGGTTACGAGCCGAATGTGCCGCATACGAGCCGTGTTATTTGAAAAATTTAATAAAATTTGCATCAAAACTATACGCACCGATGAGGAGCCCCCGAGAATGATCCCCTAAACAAAAGAATTTTGGGGGGCTCGTATCTAACGCACCACCTGCTCGTATCCGGGTATTTGACCTTATAGTGTGGCGTCGGCTTATGTCAAAGTAAGGCTCGGAACCAGGTCAAAATCCCATAAAAAATTCACAGGTCTAACCCGTCGACCTGAATTTAATTTTTCGACTCAATTCGTTCTGCGAAATTTAAATAAAATTATGAAAAACAAATAATTTTCTTTTGACCTGCCGCAAGTCTTATGTCGCGTAGTGAGAGTATACGAATTTCTCTAATATGTCAAACGAACAAAAATTGTGTCGTGAAATGAAATTTCATGTACTTTGACATTTGCCGAGGTCCCACTAAACGCGTGGATGGATGCGATCCACTCTTCAATTTAAACTTTACTCAAAGCCAAAAAAATTTTTGAAGTAACAGATTTCAGTAATATTTTTATTTTGAGTTATGTTTTGATGTTTGCAAAGTGATTTCGTCATTAAGCTACTGCTGAAGTAAGATGTAGTCGTAGGACTTGATCCACTTGATTGTAACCAAAAATCAATAGAAATGTCGACTCCCTAATTCGAAACGACTATCAAGAATAAAGAACCGTGGTATGTATGTATTTGTCATCAATTTGAGAAGAAAAAAATGTTCATATCTATCAACGAAACCAACGAAGCAAATTTTCGATATTGAAGAGATCTTTTCTTCTTAATCAAAAATTGTTTACTTTATCGCAATTTAACACCCAATTTAAACTCTACGTAAGAAATTGCTATGTAAACATAATAAGAACATAGAGAAATATTAATAAATTAACGATGACATGCTAAGTTCTTTGTGTGCGACGTCGATTGATTTCTTTTGCTATATTCGTTGTGTAGTAAGAAATTTTGAAGTATACCTCGTTATTTAATTCCGTCCCATTAACTTCATTTAACACCGAAATCATCTCAGTGTTCCATCTGTTCGAGCGAATACAACTTAATATATACAACCGAATCGGGTAATAAATTCTAAAATGTTTGAACTACAAATCTAGGGCAATAAAATTTACCACTAGCTGCAAACAAACTAGTACGATGCTATGAAATTTTCTGCTTTACGATATGAAATTGTCGACTTAGAAGCCATTGGTAAACAAATGAAATTTTTAAAACAGAATCATTTTATATTTCCGTTTGTTAACGCAAGAAAACTCTTTCATATCACAATAACAAAATGTTTTTCACAACGTTGCAAAATCCAATCCCCATCACCTGTTTGATTCCATTATTGACAATCAGCAAGACAAAGAAAGTGCATATGAAAACATAACCAAAGACCCGTACGTATCAGAATAGATGTGACAAACAGAATAGATGTGGCAAAGTAGCTCGAACGTACCTAAATATACAAATAAGCAAACAATCCAACGTTTTCTGTTCTATTATAACTGTAAGAATTTCAAAGATCCATAGAAATTACCCAAGGTAATGTCAAAGGCCCTACCGAAGTACGTCTCAGACCATTCACATCTAGAAAAGTTTATATCCAAGGACTAAGTCGTTTTTCCCTAAAACCCAGAAAAACGTGTTATCTAAAATTTTATTATCTACAACTTTGTTCTTGGAAGCAACTTTCTAAGTCTCGTAGTTCTGGAGATCTGGGTCATCCTGCCCAATTATGGAAGTGGCCATATACCAGGATTGGACCATATTTCCCCAAAACCCTGAAATACGTGTTCGCTTAAATTTAATTCCCTACAACTTTGCCTTTGACAGTAAATCTCCATATAGCATAGTTAAGGAAATATAGACGAAAAACTGTTTTCGTGTAAGGCCAAGAATCCCAATTTCGTCCATTCCATTGGTCCCAGTGCCCATACCCCTGACCCGACGGACGGACGGACGGACGGACATTTTTTTATTGCTGATTCGTCATCTCTAGACGATAATAGATGCATCCCCCCACTCCCACCTCGATCTACCCCATGTTACAATAAAATTGTTTGTAGTAAACGTATACGACCTCTTGTACTTCGTACGGGTCCAAACAATTAGAAAGCTTGTCAATTGAATCAAGTACGCGTGAGAATGTTGTTCGCATTTACTTGCAATTCCATCACAAACAATAGTGACTCAAACTACATGAATTAGGATCAAGGAAGGTAAAGAGAAATTAGTTTCAGAGAGCAAAGTGGGTACTTAGATATCGAGGGCAACGTGAAAATATTATATATTTTTATATGTATTTTACATATTAGAGGAGGGCAAACTTAGGATTTTATGGATTTGAGAGAGAAATTCTTGGAAACATAGCGCTCTTGAAAGTATCTAATGAGGATTTCATGCGTTGGAATGATGTAGAACGTTCAGTTTGTCAAGTGAAGAGAGGTGTGGCAATCATCCAATGTCTAAAACTTGACTGATCTTAGAATCCCTGAAAAGTAATCGAAATATTGTTTATGTGATTGAATCTAAGCACTGTCGGGCTAAGGGCCGCTAGATAGGGCCGTTTAAGTGGTTTTTGGTCTTGTGATTTTCAAAATTATTTTTAATCGGAAGGTCTAGGAATACCCAACAACTTATGGAAGAAAATTTTTGATCATAAGCCAGGGTCCTAAAACTAAGTCTCTACTAGGGCCCACGTGTTTTTTCTACAGAAATCAGCAAACCCTTATCTGATTTTAATTTCTTTCCTGAAAGATAATCGAAACATATGAAGGGACCCGTACGTATCAGAAGAGATACGGCAAACAGAGTTGATGTTACGAAAAGACTGGAACTTATTTGAGTAAATATTGCGTTCACATTAAATTGTGTTAGAATTGCCGAAGGGGTAATATGGAAAAACCCGTACGAAGAAACGGTTTAAAAAAATTCTCCGAACGCACAAAATTGATCTCCAAATAGAGAAAATATTCTCCTCAATTTTACCTACAACATAGCAAAAAACCATTTTTTGGGCTAGGGCCGACCTTATACTGACCTAGAGCCCTAAGTAGAGGCCTCGGACACATAATTCCATAGACAAAAATTTTTCCCTCAATTTGCTCTGCAACATAGCAAAAACAATTTTTTTTTTTGGTTAGGGCCGACCTTAGGACCGACATGAGGCCCACTTGTTCCATCAGTTTTTCTATCAATTGTCGGCCGTGCCGAGATCTTTCAAACTAAAAAAGTTTTACTTAGAAAAGACCAAAAAACACTTAAACGCCCCTAGCTCGGCGGCCCTTGGGCCGACAGCGCCCAGATTCAATCCCATAAAAGATTTTTCGATTACCTTTCAGGGGACTGGTTACAAACGTCGTGGTAAACGCAATAGATCCATTTTCGAAGCACTGCGTTCTTCGTACGGGTCTAAAAATTGATTATTGGATTGAATTTGAGCAAAATCGGTCGAAAACTTTCGAAGTTACGGTCAAAAACGTGGTTTTTCGAAAGTCGATGAAGCTTTTTGACTTATATCTCTGCGAAATTAGCACGGAAATCGCTCTTCAAGGTTTTGAATGAAAAATATCCTGAAATCCCGACAAAAAAGTAGTGAAAATCGCTTTAGGTTCGGGCTGTTGGGTCCTTAGTTGTTGTAGAGCAAAAAGAGACGAACCATTTTAAACATGCAAGTATTGGTCCGAGGCCACTCCTTAGGGCCATAAGTCGGTCCTAAGGTCGACCCCACCTCGAAATTGTTTTTTTTGCTATGCTGTTGTCTATGCTGTGGAGTAAATCGAGTGGATTTTTTTTTTGGTCCACGGAAGTATGGGCCAGAGGCCTCTTTTAGGTGCTCTAGGTCGGTTTTAAGATCTACCCTGGTGCAAAAAAAACTTTTTTTTCGAGAATTTGTTTGGAAATTTGATTTTAATCGCAATTAGGTATCGAGTGTTTTTAATTACAATAACCGAGATTTAACTTTATACTTGTGCGCAGGTTTTTGCGGAGTTAAAAACAGCGAATGTACAAAGTTCTCATTAAAATCTCAGTCATTGTAGACTAGTTAGTTAGGGGCTGTTCACAAAGTACGCACGCCCTAGAGAAGGGAGGGGGATGTTCTTGAAAAGCGTACGAATGAGTGCGAAGGGGAATGGCATTCTCTAAATTTTAGGGCGAACAAAGTCAGTCAAATTAGGTTTAGGTGAGTTCAAGTTTTTTATGACCTGATCTGAACGGAATCAGGTAAATCGTTTTCAGGTTCAGGTCACGTATGGTCGACATATTCCGAACATTAGTCGAAGTGATTAGGTACATTACGGGGCAGTGAATGTTGTGAATAGAACAGAATAATCTGCTTTTACAACCCATGGAGGGTTAGGGGCTAAATGATTAGAACTTCACTAGTTTAACGGTTTTGTGATTCTTCTTTGAGATCCTTTCATTTCCGAGTAAGTCAGTGGTAAGCTGTGTACCAAGCCTAAGTCACCTATAAGATTATTAGTGAAATTAGTAGGAAATTGCCGGTTAGCCGTGCCAAGGGTTCCACACCCAACTTTCACATGATATTCAATCAGGATTTTTTTATCTGTCTACGGTTGAGTTGCGAACTCTCGCGCTATCAAGTCATCATGTAAGTCATTGGCTCCTAAGTGTTGAGACCTTGTGTATAACTTTTCTATAACTATCTTATACTGATTTCTCAACTTTGAGATTCAAAACGTCACTTTGACAGTTGTATCCATTTTGAATATGTATTAGTCTCGCATGAGAGATGAACGTTTACAATGACTTCTAACAGCTAATGTTTTTCGTTGATATTTGTTCGTGCAGATCTGAAAAATCTACCATTGGGCAACTGACTGACTCCACATATGAAATTTTATGTCACTCTATAATGATTTAATCCAGACGTGTCAGTTTTGATGGATAAAATTTGAAGCGCGACAAATTGAACAATGCACAACTTTCGGTAAGTACACTACTCCATGAATTCCGGTATAAATGTCCCTTTTATATAATAGTAGGTCATTTGAGTCTATAGCACAGAAATCACTATTTATATTCCTTCCGCTTTTATTGCTGTATAACCGTAAACAGCAAATAAATATATATAACTCCAACATCTCCGATAATTATTTGCCTGACATTGCCAACATGAGTCGAACTATCTACAACGTTTTGTATATGAATATAAAGTTACCTCTACCATCTAAACATGAAAATGATAAGAAAAAAATTATTCGAAAATAGATTTTGAATCATAGAGAGTTGTTTGATGTTTATTACGAGGATGCATAAAATTTCTAATAACATTTTCTGTTTGATTAATAAATTTGTTTTTCTTTTTCTCATTAGAATGAGCAAATTAACGAGATCACTTAAAAAGGGTAATACATTGGGTATGGGTATTTACAGTTTGTATGTTCCATTTTCGGTCAAATTTCACAGATGTGAACACTTTTTTTGAATTTTATTCAAATTAAAGCATTCAGCATGATAGTAAACACGACTATTCTATTTCGGTTGCGTGTGCGAAAATATTTGATTAATCATTTATTGTTCGAAAAAGAAGGAATATTGACTGTTTTCTGTATACACACATGTGCCTCTTCTTGATGAGTTGTCTGATAAGATAACACCACTTTTAAAGTATAGTAAAGTCTTAGGAAAAGAATTTTTCTGTCTGTTGCATAGACACTGTCAATGGTTTGACGGAGACAATTCGAACAAAGCAACATATCATCCCTTTGAAACTGCCTTTGTTTGAAAATCATTTCAATTGTTTTCAAATAGTTGCAATGAATTCAAAAGGATGTGAAAGTCTATCATTTCTGGAGTTAACTACAATCTTTGTACAAAATAGCTAGGAAAAAATTAGTTTTTTAATCTCAAGACATTTAATGAATGGAAGAAGAGTGAATATTTGTATAGAACGCATACTTTGGACAGTTGATCAGCAATAGTTGATAGCAGTTTCATCAGTCAAACATAGGATTAGCTCCGTGTCATTGACTTTTCATATCCAACCCACACTCTGTCCCCATGAAAGCGTTTAGAAAGTGGGTAGGGCTTCGCTGGTCATTTTACAGCTACGCGAAAGCACTATTTCACTGTGTCCGACAGGTAATGGACCCAGGGAATTGCTTAGCATGGATAGGAGTCGCAGAATGCGGATAGTTGTTGCGACTATCGGGCACTGTGGTTTGAATAAGCATTTGGTTAAGATGGGACAATAATATTCTTAGCTGCAAGCTGCACCTGTGGCCTCGGCGTGTAGGAGAACATTGACATTATATGTGAATTACCTTAGTTCTCCTCCCAGAGGGCTTGTACTCGGGGAGGTCACACGGTTCAACCCTTGGCTTGGACCTGTCGCTTCAGGTTCCTGGTATGTATCAGGAGGTTTGCATGATTTACACGATGAAATGAAGAAAGAACAAAAGATAACCAGATCTGTATTTCGTAGTCCAACTTTACATGCAGAGTGACGAAAGTCTTAGACACTTTTTTGTCCCTAGCGATCATTATAACCTCTTCTTGAGATGAGCAGTATAGAAATAGTTATTTACGTCACAAGGACAACAGCCGAAAGTGCTTTTCCGAGTGACGTATTGAGTTTGCTAAGAGTGCCTGCTCTGTTAGCTAGCATACAAAAATAATTCGTGAAAAACGAAATTTGTGTTAGGAAAAGGGATGTTAGAAAATCAATGACTGGTTGCAAAAATAGCTTTTACATGTAACTGGGGCTTTCCACCAAGAATACCCAGGTTCAATCCTGGTTTGAGAAACTCTGCAAAGGATTTTTCTTCAACTTGTAGCATGAAAGTGTCGTTCGTAAGCATACCCAAGCTTCGAATTCAGGGTAGTTGTGGTGTTTGGTGTCTATACAGAAGAATGACATGCATGACGTCTCCCATGTACGAAGAATTCTGTGTACACATATCTGAGCCTATCTCAAGGCGTAGATATAATTAACACCAGATAAAAATCCTACATGCAGCTACAATATAGGCGTGGTTCGGAACTCACGTTAAGCATATGGCCCAACAATTAGATTAATGGTTACTCATACAAATGCCCCACAAAAAGGTATCTTGGATGTGTACGATACACTGCAGGGGCCGTATAGAATAAACAATAGTTGTGGCTAGTAGGCAAGAAGACGTATCGTAGTGTGTGCACAAACGGCGAGACTTATTTATTTATTTATTTTGTTTTGGTTATTTATTTATTTTTCATTACTCGGGCTCCATTTGAAAACCGAAAATAGAAAAATTCAACTTATGTGTTGTCTACTTATATTGACATAACACGAAAGTCAAGGCAGATAAGGCGAAAGTCGAAGTACACGATGTTAAAGTCAATAGTGAAGTAGTGTACTTTGATCGCTTATTTCTATGCTAGAATCGGAAATTGCTATTTTCTTCATTATAATTTACGTAAAATTTTACAAAAATCGCGCGGGTATTCGAGAATTGACAGTTGCATACACCTCTTGAACAGGAAAAACCAATTGATGTCGTTACAGTTAACAGAAAAAAATTCTCTAAGTGTTTTATTGTTTTCTATTGTTTAGAAAATGTAAATGGTATAAGAGAGATGTAGCGAACGTCATCGCCAACGACTACTTTTGTTCCATGTAGAATAGAATGGAAATTATACCGTAGGCCAATGTCAATGCCAATTACGGTTATTGCAATAATTTATGGTCTTTTATTTGGTTTATTGATCAATTAGATGAATGATCAGCTATTTACATTTGGGTAATAACTTGTAGTTTTGTTTAAAAAAAATCGAGAGCGAAACACGAATATCCGATTCGGTGAGTCTATTTTCCCTTGATAAACATGGTCCACATAGGAGCAACATTTGGTTTGATTTCTTACACAAATATTGGTTGAAATCAATTCGCCTTAGAATGTGGTCTAAATTGAAAATCCATTTATGGAATCATGACTAAAATTAGACACAAATCACTTTGCAATCATCAATTAATTATGTGCGTATACATTTTGCCAGCATGAAACATAAAGTTTCTACGAAATTGTTACAATGTTATAGCATCGTTAAAAATCATTCCGCGGAAGCTGAGCAACCAAAATTAATTCCAAAAAGTAGCTAAAGTTATCCATGCCTTTTGTTATTTTTTTATCGGAATGAAAATATTAAAAAAAAAAATTTCAATCGCTTCAGTTGCGATGTGCAATATTTTCTATGTTAAAATTATTAATCAAAAAAAAAATTACGCAAAGGCAAATGAATTTTCTTTGAGGTAATTATTGAATGTTGTAAGTCTCACCTTCTAATAATCTTTGAATGAGACTATCAATATTTAATTCGTATTCTGCCATTTTCACTGAACAAAATATTTTTTCACAATACTAGCTATTCAAACATGGCGCAAACAGAAGTTGACACTGAGAGTTCTTTTGAACATCAGTGTATTGGAGTGCCTACCGCTGGCAGTGGTGAAGTCTTTCAGAGTCAGTGTTGTAAACATTTAACACAAAATGTCATTCGAATCGCAAAAATCATCTTTGTATCTGCGGACATTTTTATTTTTTCTATCAATCAGTAAGTTGCAAATTGTGCTTGCTGTGTGATACACCCACTATTGTGGTGTATGGTCGTGGACTCCCTCATCAGGAGGCTGAACGACGAGGGAATTTTCGCCCAAGGGTATTCGGATGACCTGACGATTTTGATCAGAGGTTATTGAGGTTTTTGTATTTAATTTACAGTCATTGTAAAAATTCGAGAAGTCCATAAGTCATATTTTCCACATGGAAACTAAGGTGAAGTCTCAGCCATGCTGAATCGCTGTATGCGTTTTTCGAAAATAGTTGTTGACTGATTGGGACGTCTCACTTTCAAAATTACAGCAAAAGAATTTTTAAACTCGGCTCGTTAGATGATTCATAGGACTCGAGCAAGAATACACACAACATGCAATACAACAAAAGACAAATGTTGGAGGAAATGCCGTTGGACACTTTTAATGGTTGTTAGGCATCTCAGCAAACAAGAAAATGAATCAAACACTGAAAATAAAATCAACCCAAATATTGTCCAATTATTTGTAAAAATTTGTTACGATTACATGCATACCAATTACAGGCTATTATACATATTGGAGCATTACGGAGCAGATGTTGGGAAAACCGCAACTGATATTGACAGATCTGATGGTTTTCTGCTTTGTCATTATACCTTACAGCGCCACCTATTTAACATTTCTCTGCTTTCGGTGTATCCGTCATCTCACTGCGAAAGAGTCGGTGCCTAGCGGAAAAATATTCAAATACCCATTTGACGTAGAAAGTAGAGCCATGACGGGGATAGTGGCGAAAATATTAACTAGTAAAATGCAATTTCAGCAAAGAAAGTGCTTCCATCTCTTGAAATAATTTTTGTCCAATATTCTTCAAGCTGAACTACAGCTTACGGAAGAAAACCTTAGAGAGTTTTTTTTTCGATAGAGAAATTGTAAGAAATTCTCTTTTCCACACCACTCGCCAATTCTTACGTTGTAGGACACACCTCCACAAACCCTTGCCCTCCGCAGAAATAATTTGATAGTCTAATGGAAGCCCCTACCTTCTGCTGCCGTCATATGGAAAAAACAGAGAAAATCAGCGAAGATTTTTACCGAAATTCGTCGAAAAAAATCAATTTAGCTATTGTGAATCCGACTAAAAGTGCTCACAATGCAACAATACATGTCTTGATGCTATCTCTTTTCGTTTCATGTGGACCAAATGGCGGAAATATTTTTTGCGGCGATATATTGACGCTTTTTGTGCATTGTCAGACGCAGCCGCCATACAAAATTAAACGAAAATAATCTCGTCAATTGTTTAATTTATTTTTGTCGCTGATTCTTCGCTGATTTTCTCTAAGTTTTGTTCCAGGTGCAAGATTAGTGATTTTACAAACTTTGAGTTTCTTACTTTTAGGGCCGATTCACACTTATTTCAGGCGATTCACCTATTCCAAATGTCCCATGAACGGAGAGAAAAATTTGTTAAAATAAATGCGAATCTACCCTTAGCATTTGTAAAGAGCTTGCATCAGTGCAAAATTATTTGCTGGGACTCAACACGTGAACCACGAGCAACACTGCAACAAATACCGACAACTTCATCATTTTCGCTGTCAAATTCCAAACAAAAATATCAATATTGAGGTTATACCTTGATTTGACTTGACAAAACGATATTTGAAAAGTTATTTGTTCAAAAAAGTAAACCGAATTTCCACATGAAAGCAAATTTTTTGCTCAAAAATTTCCTTGAATATTTCTAAGAGATTTGTTTCATAGTCGCATTATGTTCATATTTGTAAGAAAAACTTTGTGGTGATTTTGATGTGCGTTGATTGTTTACACTATTCGAAAGCGATTTTTCGGTTGGATGTCTGTTTTGTTTATAAATACAATATTCGTAGAGCAAATGCAAAACAAACATGGATCAATTACAAGATGAAATGAAAGGTGTACGTCAACGTAAAAAGCAATCCGAACCAATTAGATGTCCTGTATGCAGCATTACTGTACGGCCGAATGAAATGGAATATCATACTTCATTGGAGATCGAGCGACTGCAAAAGATTCACAACACTGGCAATCGTAGCAAGAAAATTCCAACAAACAGCAAAGACACTCCTAGTTGTTCGTCAGTGAGTAATGCAGAACCTACCGACGCGAAAGCATGTTGGAGCACATATCAAAAGATAAAGAACAATCGACAAGCGAGACTAAAGGTAACAAACTTAGATGTGAATGGGGAACAAGTGCACTTCTTCCACTCAACGGTGGAAACAGAAGTGCGTTTATTCCTTCCTAGGCCTGTAAAGCGTTTTTATGAACAATTTGGAAATGGCTTGTTATTACATCCCAGGTGAAAACACGCAAAAGAAAGGCTGACGCTGATGGTATTCATTGTCCCATTTGCAATGAGACCACCGCCGATGACATCAATGCTCATGTGGAAATATGTTTACGAAGAGCTGAAGGTAGTAACAACAGCATAGGCAGCGACGACGAAAGCATAGATGTCGAAGCTGAATCCTATGACGAATATGAATGGGCAGGTCAAACTCGTATTAGGGCGTCTAGTTTGTTGGAAGGTGGTTATTCAGGAACAGGTATTTAGATGTTATTTCTATTAGTTTTAAGCCACAGATGCCACCGACCGACATGGGTGCTTTCGTGGCTGAAATTTAAGTAAGGGGCCATTCACAAAAGCAGTTTCTTCCCTCCCCCTCGCACGCCTATTTTCATACATTAGGATGTATGGCAGCAAGCTATTTTCGAACCCCACCCCTCTCCCCTTAGTAGCGTGCGTACTTTGTGAATTGTCCCTAACGCAAGAGAGAAATTTGTGAACGTCCGCTTTCGAAAGGTAAAATTATAACAATGTCGATGTCTTAGGTTTGGGCACATCGGTTGTTAACTGCTCGAATGCTGACGAAGATGAAGATTTAAACGTTGATGTAGATGATACACAAATTTATGGTGAATCACAATTTTCCGAACGTGATGTCATCGTTCCTACCGCAGCGACGAATAAAGAAACCAGCGAAAATATGTATCTGCGACAGTTGGTGGTAGGAGAAGATTTAACACGACCCGACGCAAATACATCACGAAGCAAAGATGACGCAGTGAATGGAAAATGGGGTGAATCAAGTGAATCGCTCAAAATATGCGTAAAAAACGATGCTGGCGAAGTGACATCTATAGCCTCAGATCCGTGTAATGCGAACAGCAATCAACAGCAAATTATAGAATCGTTGAAAGAGAAAATTCGCGAATACGAGGGACAGATAAACAATAAATGCAAATGTTTAATTTGTATGGATTCATACGTTGATCCGGTGGTGTCAATATGTTGTTGGCATGTGCATTGTGAAGAATGTTGGCTACGAACATTGGGAGCTAGAAAGTTATGCCCACAGTGTAATATGATAACATCACCCACTGATCTGCGTCGCATTTACATGTGATGTTGTTTAATTATTAATAAAATTCTACGTTTATTTTTATATAATGCATAAGAGCACTGTAGCTGATAAATGAGCAACTTAAAAATTGAATAAAATTTGACTTTTACAAATTTAGCGCCCGCATTTATATCTGTTATTGATAGCAAACGATTGTCGAACAATGGAATTCCCTCCTTTTCAACCCTCTCAATCAAATCGAGGAAATACTTTGGTTGATTATTGCAATCCGTTGTTTCGAATTTGCTAATAATTGCACGATGTCAGCGGCACGTAATGAAACAAATAAATTTAAAGAAATATACATTTATGGCGACATGGAATTGTATATTTACGAAGAGTACCCAGGGAGTTTCTCCCAATTGCATCACTGGTCTTGGTTGGTTGGTTTCTGTTTTGAGGCTTTTACATAAACAATTCTGATTTTTCATGCCGTGGCATGGGAAAAAGTGGTCAATTTTGAGGGTTTTTTAGGTAATGCTCGGAGTTTTCGAATTTTAGCTCCGGAGTGACAATAGCTAGAGAGTTGGTTTCTTCGGGAAAGTTATAGAGTTTGGTCAGGATAATTTTTTGGGATCTTAAGAAAATGGCTGCCAGCAGTCAAACCGGCGCCATCTTGAATTTTCCCAAGCAATAAATTAGGGATTTTTCGGTCTTCGTATTTTAGCTCCGTAATGACACTACTTAGAGAGACGGTTTCATCTAGAAAGTTATAGAGATTCATCAGGAGAATTTTTTGGGATCATAAGAAAGTAACTGCCAGCTGTCATAGCGGCGTCATCTTGGATTTTCGTTTATGATTTTTCGGTTTTCGAATTTTAGCTCCAGAATGACACTACCTAGAGAGATGGTTTCTTCTAGAACGTTATAGAGATTCATCAGGAGAATTTTTTGGGATCATAAGAAAATGGCTGCCAGCTGTCATAGCGGCGCCATCTTGGATTTTCGTTTATGCTTTTTCGGTTTTCGAATTTTAGCTCCGGAATGGCACTACTTAGAGAGACGTTTTCTTCTAGAAAGTTATAGAGATTCATCAGGAGAATTTTTTGGGATCATAAGAAAATGGCTGCCAGCTGTCATAGCGGCGTCATCTTGGATTTTCGTTTATGCTTTTTCAGTTTTCGAATTTTAGCTCCGGAATGACACTACCTAGAGAGATGGTTTCTTATAGAAAGTTATAGAGTTTCATCAGGAGAACTTTTTGGGATCATAAGAAAATGGCTGTCAAGTATCAAAGTGACACCAACTTGGATTTTTTGCTAAATTCCGAATAAGAATACCTAGACACTTGGTTTCTTCAGGAAAGTTATATGAATCAGTGAGAAGAATTGGTGCCACGAAGTGTTCCGAAGGAAGTTGAAGATGACACGAACTGTTCCGAAGGTAGCCGAAGGGGACACGAAGTATTCCGACGGTAGCCAAAGGTGACACAAAGTGATCCGAAGGTGACACGAAGTGTTTCGAAGGTAGCCGAAAGTGACACGAAGTACTTCGAAGGCAGCCGAAGGTGACACGATGTGTTCCGAAGGCAGCCGAAGGTGACACGAAGTGTTCCGAAGGCAGGCGAAAGTGCTACAAAATATTCCGAAGGTAGCCGAAGGTGATACGAAGTGTTCCGATGGTAGCCAAAGGTGTAGGAGAACAATTTTTTTCGAAGAAATTTTTTTTTCTTAGAAAATTTTCTTTTCTGAAAATAGAAATAAGAAAATAGAATAGAGAATAGAAATAGACAATTTTTCACATGAATTTTACTTATAAGAACTGAAAACTTCCAAAACTACTGATATCGCATACAAAAACCTCTTAAAAGGTAGAGTGTGACGCAGTCCGTAAGTCCGCTTCCAAAATTAATGATATCGCTTGAGGTGACGCTTTCGCTGATAATACGCAGAGTTTGTTTGAAGGGAACCTTGTGTTCAAAGTTTTAATTTCCTGAAAAAATTACAGCTCTTTTTTTTAAAACAAAATTACGTTGTGTTAAAAAATTGCGTCATAAATGCCGGACCCACCAGCGGAATAATTTTTCAACACTTGCAGTTTTCACACGCAAAAATTTAAATTTACTCTAAAAAATCTACGCAATAAGGTATGGGCCAGAAAAAATCCGGGTGACTTTGAAGATGAATAACTTTTTTTCGTTTACACGAAATTAGCTGAAATTTATAGGTTTTGGAGTGGGATATGTTGCAATGATGTCTTGTTAATATTGCTTCATAAAAGTTTTAACTGACTGAAATATCCGTGATTGCGTAAAAGTGCCGCCAAAAAAATTGGCACAAACTTGAAAAACTCATTTGTCTCTCCACGATGCCATGCATAAAACGTTTTTTGTCTTTTTTTGACAGAAGAAAATGTATTTTCGAATATTCTTTGATTCCTGACCGATAGAATTCTGTTTGATGAAGTTGTGGAGGATCAAGTACTTTGAACTCTCTATCTACAATTTCGAATTGACTGTCACTCTTCCCCTAAAATAATGTTTTTAGGCTACTGTGTCAGACAAAACAAGATAAAGTTAGTGTAAATAACTAGTATTTTCTCAAATATATGTCAAACTGTTCCCAGAGATGTTTTTCGACACTTATCCTATCGATGCTTAGCGATAAGTTTCATGAAAGCAAACATTTTTGACAAACTGTGCATTTTTGCCCCAAAATAATCAAGACTTTTAATATTTGCCCAGTTCTTCGTATTGAAATTTATCAAGGGCATTCAGACGCATGTTCTGAATAAAACTGTTTAAATTAGAAATAATGTGCACTTCCATGTTGAGAAACTTTTGTTTAACCGAAAAAAACCTTACATAAAATTTGGTCAACGAATAGTTAAACTACTTTCAGTGATTTCTCTCGGCTATTACATATCGATAGCAGCCAGGATCGAGTAATAATAAAAATTTGTGAGCCTAAAGCATTCTACCTTTGCATCCCTCGTTCGATTTTATTTCATTTGAAAAAAAAATTGGCCCTTTGCCTTAATGAGTGCACCTGAAAATTTTCAGTGAATGGCACTATTTTCAAAGTGAATCTTCGTGTTAGATGGACTCGTTTTTTCGCGGCACACAAACATTCATTTTATCGAGCTCATACATTTGTGGCAGCAGATTTTGCAATTATCGCTGTTTTTGGATTAATCGAAATTTACTTTAGTGGATTTTGCGAATATTTGTGCAGATTTTTTTGGCTGTAGATTTACTCAATCGCGGATATTTCAGTCAGTTAAAACTTTTATGAAGCAATATTAACAAGACATCATAGCAACATATCCCACTCCAAAACCTATAAATTTCAGGTAATTTCGTGTAAACGAAAAAAAGTTATTCATCTTTAAAGTTACCCGGATTTTTTCTGACCCATACCTTATACACAATTCAGAATGCATGGCATTCTACATTTTATTAAATTTGATTTGATTGTTATGGGTTTCTATGATGCCGCCACATACCTCCCCCCTAGTGGAGTCGAACGGAATGAATTCTTTTGTATTTTTATTGGTTGGCAAGATCTTCTGATAAATCGTCCATGTCTAAGGTGGTTGATATGGTTCTTGCTGCTATGATGTTCTTTTTTCCTTTGTGGCGTTTTTCAATCCATTTGTTGTATAGGACTTGCTGGGGTGAATGATAGTGTTTGGACCATGGATCGTGGTTTTTCTTTCGTCTGGTCAGGTCCGAGTATCGATTGGTTGAAATTTCGGTGATATTAGCTGATGTTACTTTATATTTGGGTTGTTGATTGGTTGAGAGACTCAAGTAGAGTTGTTTGAAATTGTGAAATTTCAGTAGGTTTTGTTTTGAAGACAATTGTTTCAACGATGGTGTTGTTATGTCTTTTGGTATAAGTGATTGTTGGAATTTGTAATACTTGTGTAAGAATTCCTGGGTTGATTTTTGTAAAGTGACTTGTTATTAGAGTGAAAAGTTTGTTTTGACTCTAGGTTGATTCGATTCTAAAAAAATTGTTTTTTTTTTGTTTGTTTGAAGTTTGATATGGTGGTGAAAATACTTTGTCTCGATATTGAGTATTTTTGGATCTAATATTTAAGCAATTGGGTTGTAGAGACTTTAGAGACATGTGCTTGGGATATTAGATGGTTTGATAAATTACTTATAATCGCCACAATTATAAGTTGAATTTATTTTGGTTGTACGAAAGTTATTTGTTCAGGTGAACTGTGTAAATAAAAGGGTTTCGTAAAGTTGGTACAAAAGTTATTTGTTTTTGTAGGAACAAATAAAGGATTCGTAAGGTTGAAGTTGTTAAATGATTTTGTCAAGTGTATACGACATTTTTGTTCTCATTTTTGCTCTATGTGGCGAATGGGCTTGTACAAGCGATGGTATGTGGTTGTTTGAGAAAATGTAGCGTATATTGCTTGAAAAAAAAACGTTTCCGTAAAGAAAATTTTAGTGTTTTGTTAGTACAAAGGGAAATTTGAGCAAAAATGATTTGATCAAATAGCAGCTGTTTGTACAGTGTGCAATAGAGGTTATGTGTCTTCGGCTTGTGCTTGATAGTAAGTTTAATACTTTTCTATCTACAAGAATCGAAGTGGTCATAAACAGCTCTATTGTCAATCGTAGATTGAAATGAATTTCGAATGTTGAGAAATTCGTTTACTTAAATTTTCTTCAGTTCGAGTCGCCGGTCATGTAAGAAGAGATGGCTACATACACACGGTTCTCGAATCCAGAAGTGTTATGCCGAAATTCAATAAAAAAAGCGATTCTCACACGTAACTCAAATGAATTTGTAATAAAAGAAGTAATAATATATAAATATTCTATCGAAGATCAGTTTTCTTAAATTTCAAATTTTCATAGAAAATTACAGTACATCATATTATCACACCTGGAGTCAATGATTGCAAACCTTTTCGACCAATTATTTTTTTTTAAATTCTACATGAAAATAGCTTTCTAACGAGCTATCACACTCAAAGTTCCATTCAGTATTGGTACCTTTTTTGAAAATTTGAAGTTAAATATTTTCTTCTAATAGTCACAATTGGGAACTTTGACCTCCAGCCGAAAATCAAAAAACGAAAATTTTTCCCTATCTTTCATTTTTCTATACCAGAGTAGACCCTAAAGATTCGCATAGGACTAAATCTTACTGAAAAAATTTTTAAAATCGATCTTTGGCAACCTCGAGAGTGTGACAATGTACCGCTACTCGCATATTTACAGACTTCGATTTTACGCTGAATAAATTTACTCACAGCTAATTTTTCTAACGTGCTTTTCGACATCCTGGGGTGACTAGAATTTTTTGTGGATAAGTCCATTCCGCGATTTCAGAGTAGCGACCACCCCTATTCTCTATGTCATAGTCTTAGAATGGTCAAATAATTTGGTAAAGCATAGGCTGTAAATTTAAGTTAATCTTCATTGCCCAATTATTTTTATAACCTTTTTTGAAAATAGAATGACAATAAAAAAAGAAAGAGACTATTTGCACATTGTGCAAATAGTCTCTTCTATATATTGTTGGCTATTTGCACATTGTGCAAATAGTCTCTTCTATATATTGTTGGCTATTTGCACATTGTGCAAATAGTCTCTTC
>CM055405.1:12885630-12900887 GCA_029228625.1 Pseudolycoriella hygida | reverse complement strand
TGTCACTCCGGAGCTAAAATTCGAAAACTCCGAGCACTACGTGAAAAACCATGAAAATTGACCACTTTTCCACACTTTCCGACTTTTCCAGAGTTTTCCCGGACCATTTTCCATTTTGGACCGATTCTGACGTTCCCTGAAAATTTGATGCAAATCGGCTGTCTAGTTCTCGAGATCGAAAATTATTAATAGAACATAGATAGATCCAGATAGATAGATAGATAGGTAGATAGATAGATAGATAGATAGATAGAAACCGACAGATCAGGAAAAAAGTTTTCATAATAATGAGAACAATGGATTTTGGTAAGATGTATGGAAAAGTACCATCTTCAAACCTCCACATCTCAGCCAATTTCAACCGATTTTGATGAGTGAGGGCTTGTTGGAAAGCTGCTGCGACGTAGTTTTTTTTAAAAATAGTTTGGAGGGGAAGAGGGGCGAGGGGAAAAAACTCAAAACTTCGCCTATATATGGCTCCTTGTCCCAAAGTTTTTGTATGGAGTTTTTTGGGTTTGTGGACGTTTTTTTTGGGGTGTGGGGACTGCGTCACGCTCTCCGCTACCGCTCCGAGCATGATATTTCAATGCGAAATCCGGAGACCATTCTTTGTAGAAAATTGTCTTCATTTGAGTATGTAACCATCTTTAATTTGTATAGTCGAGCATGTCTCATACTTAGCGATTCCAGATTTTTTGGAAAATAGAAAAAACACCGTAGACTCAAGAAAACTTTCTTCGATCGACGAATTTCGAATTTCGTTCTATTTTATTCAAAAGTTTGTTAGGCTGAGCATTTTCAAAAACATTTGTTTTGATGGTCAACGAATCATAGCAGTGAACGCGTGTTTCATTTGGTTTGAAAATGCTGCACCTTAAATTCTAAAACTTTTTCATGTATTGAGGAGCTTCTAATACCGGTATTCGAGATTGTGAAAATGGTCCGGGATACCGGGATCGCGGTATTTGGGATTCCTGTATTACAAACCCTATTCTAAATACGTCGCTGGCGAAAAGCTTTTAATGTTTCAATAGAATTAGATGTCGAATGGTATCTTTGAAGACGATGCAGCTGTTAATTTTGTTTTTCTATTATTCTTTTCATTCGTTCATAGATGATCTGTTTTTCTGATAGTCCGAAACATTCCTAACCGGTTGACTGTTGACCACACGGTAAAACGGCTGTTTTTTAATAAAAAAAACGGTTGACGACATCTATTGTCTACTAGGACCTTACGAACCCATTTGAACACAGTAACTGCTCAATTTTCAATGTATTTCAAGTATTTTTCGAAATGTATCTATTAGTTTTGCAGCAATTCTTCGAAAAACTATCCAAAATAAATCGTTCAAAATAACATTGGCACTAATTCCGGTCGAATTAAATGGAAATTCAAATATTTATTACTTGAAAATAAATATGTTCCACTTAAACCATAATATGACTGCGTACGTTCATAACATCAAAAATCCCCTTACGTTGAAAACTATAACCGTATTAACACGCGGTTAAATATACAAACATTGTAAACTTCAATTGAATATTTGCCAATGATGATTCTCTTGTATGGTAGACACACGACCCAGACACGCGCACACAATGTCATGAATTGTTGGTTGTGGCCTGTTTTTATCCAAAAAAATAAATCACTGCAAATAAAGCGCAAATAGATGGTTTGGACGGGAAGTAACTAAGGGCGTTCGGAAATAAGTAGTGTGGAAAATTAGATATTGATTAATTGGCCGTATACAAATTATACGCCGTGAACATATTGTTCTTTCTCTTCAACTACATTTCTGAACACATTTCTGGTGAGAAAATATTAAATTTGGTAGGTGACGAAAGAATATGCTTCTAAGTGATTTCGAGATAGATGGTCCTTATCAGTTTCCCGGAAAGTTTGCAGGTTCAGATAATTCTTTTTAAACCTTTTATTCAATGTAGTAACTCACCACCAATGGCATACTAGACTAGCAGTCTTTGACAAAAAATTAACACAAATTGGAGCAAAAGCGAATTGAGAAATGTTTAGTAGTGTTGGTAAATTACGTAAAATTTATGTGTATTGCGTATTTTCATCAAAACAGATTAGAGTAAATTGTGTATGTGTTAGTCAAGGTTGTGCTCGCTAGTCATTTTTTTTATCGACGCTAACGCTAACGCTAGTTTCAAAAAATACTAGCGTCGCTAACTGATTCGCTAGTCTAAAAAAAACTAGCGCGCTAGTAGCGGCCGCTACTAGCGGTCGCTAGTAATCCAAAATTTGGAATAGAAAAAACACCAAAAATTTTTGAAAAACTGGCATTCGGTCGAAAATAGACTGATGACTTGTGATGAACAGCTCCATATTTTAGCGAATCCATTAGCGATTAGCGAAAAATATTCGCTAATCGGATTTTAGCGAGCGCTAATCGCTACTAGCGAGCAGTCTTGAATTTTAGCGTCGCTAGCGCATCACAAATTGAGCATTTTCATTTTTGCTTTCAGCTAATGGTTACGTAAGCCCAGTCTGTCTATATATTATTGTCACTGTATTGAACGAGATGCAGCTATAGTCGCCCAAGGTTCACTTTGGTAAAACACTCTTTACGGGTTGTTTAGTGAAGAAGAACCGAATTGATCGGGTGTCCTCTGTAATTTTCTTTTTATTTCAATAAAACAAATGATTTTAAGGCAAACATTGTTCTGCGACATATCTTGAAAATGTTTATATTTTTTTTAAATTCAATTTCAGTTTTATACATTCAAATAATTTGGGCGAATATTCACTTACAGCAGTATCATTATTATTATTTATCGTATGGCGTTAACAATCCACTAGTAAGCAAAAATTTACAAAGACTTAAATTTCTCATCTCAAATCATAGTCGGAAAGCAAATCAAAATCAGAGGTCCAAATCGAGATTGCAAAGCCACTTACTGGCCCCTTCGGCCAAACGGTTAAGTCCATTTATTCCACCCCAAAACTTCCTGTTAGGGCGGTCTTTCGTGATGTGTCGCATTATTTGATCTGTCACACCACAGTCACAAGTTGTCGAGTTCACCAGATCCCAAAGATGCAAGAAGTGAGCGCAATTGCCATGTCCTGTGCGTAGTCGGTTTAAGGTAACCCAAGCTTTTCTCGGAATTTCAAAGCCGGCTTGCCTTGTTATGGGGTCGTCAACGAGGTCGTGATAGCGGACATTACCCTGTTCCTAAATCGCTTTCCAATGATCAGCTGGGCAGTACGGGTAGTCGATTTGCTCGTGAATCAGCCAGGGCGATTTACGGCAAGAAAGTCGCAGCCGTGGCAGATTTCTCAGGTCATTCTGGATTGGTAATTCGTCCAAGCTCATTAACTTGTTCCATTGCCGTAGGAAAGCCTTCATTCTACCATTTTCCGGTGGTTCTATGTTAGCCAATACGCTCAGCCACTCCGTTGGTGTTGAGGTGATGATTCACAGTGATTTGTTCAATGTTACGTCAATGCGATGAGTATGTTCACTTGCAATCCAAACTGGGGCTCCATACTCAGCGGCTGAAAAAACAAGTGCGAGAACGGATATTCTTAACTCGATGGCGTCAGCCCCCCACGTCGTTCCTGCTAACTTACGTAGGAGATTAATCCTATGTTCGATCTTGGCTACAATTCGCTGACTGTTCGTATTGTACGTTAATGACCTATCCAGTGACTCCCAAATATTTTAGATAAAATTCATGTTTTAGATCCACGCCCTGGAAACGTACTCGCAGTTTACGCCATGCTTGGATTCGGGTGGAGTCTCCATTTTGCAAAATATTTTCCCATGACGTAAAGGTCAAGTCCTAGAGATACTTCCAGTTGCAGAAACGGTTTCTTGAATAAAAAATAGTATACATGACAGGACGACAGTATCATTGGTACCAACCTAATACGATAAGTTCCATACATTTCTATAGAGGTAAACTGATAACAATCCAGAGATATATGAGCGGAAAAAAATCAGAATTTTTCAAAATGTATATTTTCCTAACATGTGCCTTTAGGATGTTCTGCGAAAAAGATGTGAAAGTTGTCAACCCGATGCGAATCAGCGGTTGACAACACTTCGTTAGCGCAAAATTACATTGAAGGCATAAGTTAGGAGCAAGATTTTATGTGTGATTTTATGAGGGGATTGGGTAGTTAGATAGGGTAGCGCCTGATTGCATATGAGCGGAGTGTGGTAGTCCGTGTCATGTGCCAGGCGTGCAACTGTCTAACTATCAAATGTTCTTTTTACGTCCACGTCGTAGTCCCCGGGACCTCAATTCTCTTCGGAGTTTTGTGCTAAACTTAAGAGTGCTACCTGATGACTTGCCCACGGGTCAGAGGGGAATCGAATTAGTGGGTTGTGCGTGTGGCTAGCCACCATACCACACTCAAAAAAAGCAATATGGTTATGAATTCAACAACAGAGCCTCGGATTGGACAGGATAAACGGCAACGACTTAGGCAACGGAAAAAGGACAACGATTTACAATTAGGAACATGGAATGTTAGATCTCTGTTACGGCCAAGAGGGTTGAGATCACTCACTAGTGCGCTAAGGGCGACTAAACTTGACATTACAGCAGTACAGGAAACTAGATGGCCTGGGAAGGATTCTATGATCAGTAGAGACTTTACGTTTTATTACAGCGGCAAGAGCAACGACAGCTCCATACATGGAATCTACTGTTGGTTAATATCAAGGTGGTTTTCGTGTAGGTCGTTCAACAACGGACCAGCTGTTTAACATTAGACAGATCTTGGAGAAGTGTAAGGAGTACAACGTGGAAATACACCATTTGTTCGTAGACTTCAAGGCAGCATACGACAATGTCAACAGGAGGAAGTTATGGAGAGTGATGGAGGAATTAGGGGTTCCCAAAAAACTAATCTCGCTAACAAAGTTGACAATGGATGGAGCTAACAGCCGAGTAAGAATCCGAAGCAAATTGTCAGACGCTTTCGACATTGAGGAAGGACTACGTCAAGGTGATCCGCTCGCGACGCTGCTTTTTAATTTGACCCGTGAAGCAGCAGTGAGAACCATGGACATCGACACCAGCAGCACCATTTTCACCAAATCCAGTCAATTGCTGGGCTTCGCTGATGACTTGGATATCTTGGGCCGAAACATGGAAGCTGTTAAGGAAAAGTTCACGGCTTTGGACAGAAAAGGTACCGACCTCGGGTTGAAGGTTAATGACACAAAGACCGAATACATGATTGTCTCCCCATCGAATCGACAACACGACCAAAGCGTAACAATTGACACACACACACATTTAAGGTGGTAGACAAGTTCGTATATCTTGGATCTTTGCTTAATTCTGACAACGTAATCATGGACGAAATCAAAATACGGATAACTCTTGGCAACCGGAGTTATTACAGCCTGATAAAAATTTTAAAGTCCAAATCAGTAAGCCGAAACTCAAAATGCGCACTGTACAAATCTGTGATAAGACCAATAGTTACGTATGGGTCGGAGTCGTGGTGCATGACTCAGAAAGACGAACAATCGCTGCTCACGTTCGAAAGAAAGGTACTGCGGACAATTTTCGGACCAGTATATGACGAAAATATGAGCAGATGGCGCAGACGATTTAATCATGAGCTTATGGAGTTTTATGGAGAGCCGGATATAGTTAGAACAACAAAAGTTAATAGACTACGATGCCTTGGTCATGTACAGCGTATGGACGACAATCGTATCCCGAAGAAACTTTTTATCACCAAACCGGAAGGCAAAAGAAGTGCAGGCAGACCAAAATCAAGATGGTGCGATGCAGCTTTTGCCAACCTGAGAACTGCGGGAGTAACCAGCTGGAAGACGTTAGCTGAGGATAGGTCCGGTTGGAGAAGCATGTTGGAGAATGCCAAGACCCTTAATGGGTTGTAGGGCCGGTTAAGTAAGTAAGTACTGAAATCTTGATTTTTACGTCCTCTGACGTATTTTCGCGAAAATAGTCACTGCTTCTGTCACACACCAACGCTCCAATTTTGTATGAAAATCCACTACTTCGATCACAGTGCAGTACATAAAAACGATTTTTGATGTGTCTGTTAAGCGCTAGCTAATGGCGTGGCACTTACTTCATTCTATATTGCGTGTGTGCTTCCTTACAACCAAGTTTTGGCTCTAAATCCTGAGAGTCAAAACAAATATTGGGAAGGACTTACGTTCAATATTTTTCATTCCTAGGACGGAAAACTGCTGTTTTTCGTCCTATTTTAAAACAGAAAAGCAGTTTTCTGAACCCTCAGAATGAAAAATATTGCGCGAAGCACGGAAAAATGTATGTTTCTGACTAGTGTGATTGTAGCCCTTGGCTTCGCCGCGCTGCTAGCCTCACAATCGTCAAAAACATTATATTTTTCCTAGTTACGGAAATAACTATTACATGTTGATGCTCGGTAAATACGTTTTTCGAGTCCCTTGGTAGACTAAAATGCAAACAAATCGCTTAAACGTGTTTTTAATGTGATTCGACCCACTGACTCAAAGAACAAGAATTATTTAGTAGTTCTTCTGCGAAACCTCAAGCATACATTTCCTTGTGTTCACATTCAATTCTGTCATCGTTTCGCAAACCCTTGCGAATACTCAAAGTCAATGTCTTTCTGACATCATTTGATAGAGGCCATAAGACTAAAGTAATGGAGAAAATATTCTTAAAAATGAAAGAAAGAAGTATTCTATGGAAGTTGTCTGCTTCAAGTTACAAAATTGTCTCCCCTAACAAAGCAACGAAAATCGATTGAACACGCCCCGTATATGAAACGATGGTACATAGCAACCAATAGGAAGCGTTCTTCAGCAATATAACATAAAATGAAAAATGGAGGGTTGCATTTTATTCGACTGTATAATTCAGATACGGAAAACTGTTTTGGAAAACAATTCATTTTGAAATTGTACTTCCATTGAGTGGGTTGTGTGCTCTAAGTTTTGACAAAAAAGAAAATTCTGTGATTTTTCAGTATGGATAAAGTGAATAAAAATCAGTTACCAGACTCTTCATCTTCACCACCAATAAAGTAATTCGAAATATTTGATTTTGAAAATAGTTTTTCAGTGCTAATCATTTCATCAAAGAAAAACTTTGAAACAAGAGAATGTGATCTACAGTCACTCTTTGACTGTGGCTTCTTTCTAGATTTGTAGTTAGGTTTGGAAGAATTTACCTATTTTGTGTGGGGGAACATAACTGCCATAGCTGAAATTTTAGAAGTAACGTCACTAATAAAAACCCGAAGATTTTTAAGAATCCAGTGGCTTTTTATTTAACATTTTGCGCTTACTGTTTCTTCATTTTTTAATCAACTTTTTTGTTTTCTCTTTGCTCAATTCGACTTCATTGAACGATAGTTCAATCAATTTTCACGCATTCGACGATGATTTGGTGAACGAACTCCCTTCCTGTCTTTACGTCCAGGGAGGCCACAGTCAGCACATTAGTAATCCAAACAATGGTTTAAATTCCAACAACTTGAGGCAAATTCAACATCAGTATTTACATCATTCAGGTTAGTAACTTTTCTATATATTTTGAGTGACTTAAATATTGAATTTTCTCCTGCGTCTTAAAAAAAACTGTTTTGTGATCTGAGTCTTGTATTTTGTATTATAATAAGCAAAATTGGTGGAGATGCGACCAAAAATGTGGTCGAAGGAAAATCCAGCGTCATGATCAGTGAAATTTTTCTACGATATCTCTAGATTCCAAAAAGACTACGACTAACATTTTTAAAGAATTGATTTTCGAGATATATCGCACTCCAGGATTAAGAAACATCTAACGGACAAGACAATTTCGGATAATGATTTGCTCAAAATGCAGAGAACTGTAAATTGTCTCACAGATCACTTTTAAGTCAAGAAAGATCCAATGATGCTTTCGAAGTCTGCGGGACAGTGATTCCAACAGCGTTTGGGGCGGGGCCTGAGGAATAGTTTTTCACAAGCATTGCGACGAAAATTTCGCTGAATATATTTTTATATTTTAATCTTTTGTCCATTAGCAATTTTGTTAGTATTCATTATGGCTATAGTAGACATTTTTTCAGGGATTCAAGATCCTCCGGTTAGTGACTTTTTTGACATGAAAACAACAACCCTTTCCCCAAAAAGCGTGTGAAATACACTAGTATATTTCAGTAGCAATTAGGACAATTTAAAATAAATCACTCTACCACAGAGGCTCAGCGCACAGGGCAATATTGCCTTTGTGACAAATGTTTCATACGAGCGAATTTTTGGTGGCCATAGCTATGAGTAACACTGGGAAAAAGACTTTTTAAACGGGAAAATAGGATTTAGAAGTGTTAATCTTACCAAAAAAATGTCTATCTCCTAGAAGAACAAGGATAACATTGTTTTTCTACTACATCTATAATTAGTAGAGGAGGAAAGAGCCAATGGTCGATACAAAAGTCGTAGTGTCTGTGATGGAGGTATGTAGAGCACGATTTGGGGCTAATGTTTGGCACCTTGTAATGGACAATAGACATTTGCATGACTCTGTTGGACGGTTGATTTTAGAAAATTTCGATTTTTTTGTTTTAATTTAACCTTCCAAGCAGAGAAATGCTAAGTTGGTAGAAATTGACACGGCTCCCAGGTCATATACAAAATTCATTGCGTCTAAACCTTATAGCGTAAAAGTCTCCTTATGCAATCATACTCGTCAGAAAAAATTCACACTTATTTTCGTTTGCTAATGACCATAATTCGACGTTTTTCGTTATGGCAACTACGATCGAAAACTTAAAGTTTTTGTTAGTGTTGTTTGAGTCCGGAAAAGTACTTTTTTGCAATTCGCCGAAAAAAACTCGCTTTTTCGTGCGTCATTTCTGTGTCTCATGAAGTCATTTTGCCGCACTAGTGCGATGACGGGTTTTTTACGCACTAGTGTGATAAAGGTTTTTTTACGGACTACTTGAATTGAATTTTTATATTAACAGAAAATCTCGTTTTTGACGGTGAATGGCAAAAAACGTTGTTTGATAGGCGGGGTGCAAAATCGCTCAGTGGATTATCATCGAAGACGACAATATCGTCCACTGATACAATAATATCGTACATGAGGCGATAATATCGTCCACTGATACAATGATATCGTCCATGAGGCGATATATCGTCCACTGATACAATAACATCGTCCATGAGACAATAATATCGTCCACTGATACAATAATATCGTCCATAAGACAATAATACCGTCCACTGATACAATAATATCGTGCATGAGACAATAATATCGTCTAATGATACGATATTATCGCCCAGTGGATACTATTTTCTATGCGTTCTATACTTTTGTTAGGCGTTGTCAGCGTTTTTCAAGCTTACGATATTATTCTCCATTGGGTGATATTGTGTAATGGACAATGTTATCGTCCACTGAATGATATTATTGTCTAATTTGTAAAAGGAAAACGTCTTAGCTTGGTTAACCACCTTTAGGTGAAATTTCACAAAAGGAAAAATTTCCTAGGATCGTTAGCCACCTGCTTTTTCGTAGTGTTTCATTAAAGCGCAAATTTCATACTTTCGTTAGCCACCACGTTTTGTGACATTTTGTAAAAGGAAAATTCTTTAGCTTCGTCAACTACTAATTTTTTGTGACATTTCGTTAGACATAGCTTCTTCGTTAGCCACCTTGTTTCTTTAGCGTTTCATTAAAGCGCAAATTCCCTCGTTTCGCTAGTCTCCCTCTTTGTTTGGGATAAATGGCGGGGGCAAAATCCCCCAGTGGATTATCGTCCAAGACGATAATATCGTTCACTGATACAATAATATCGTCATGAGGCGATAATATCGTACACTGATACAATAATATCGTCCATGAGACAATAATATCGTCTAGTAATATTGTATATCATCTAATGGACAATAATACACTGTGGGATTTTGCACATTCCCGTTTGATACACGTTACGTATGCTGGTAATTTAACTCACACAATGTGTGGCCGAACTCGCCTTCGGCTCGTATCTCACATCTAGTGCGTTTCGTTTATTGGCTCAAATCTAATTACAATATATATTGCTAGTTTGATGTAATTAGGCCTCTTTTACTCGCCATAAATAATATTACACAAATAAAAGCGCATCACTTCACAATATTGGTATTCAAGAAATTGTCCCTAGAAGGTGTTTATAATTGTAGTAGGTAAGTTTTGGTGCCTGGTTGTGTCCGGTGGTATATTCCCTATGTTATACGTCCTTTATGTGCTGATTTTTGTTCACCAGAGGAAGCTCCTGTTCCTTCATTATTGCTAAAAGTTTTTCTTGCAACAGTCAGCGCAGGACAATCTAGTGCGTTAAACTGCCTTCATACGTAACTTGTATCAAAAATTACTATTTTTGTGTCGGAGATAAGAAATTAAATAACTAGTTTATGCAAATTAGAAAGTTACTTTTTTGTGATTTTATATTTGTAAATTCCTCTCATTGAATTTTTTTTTATTCACGTTAGACTGCCTAGAGTCAACCAGCACTCAGAGTGTAACATCCAATCCGTATGGGTCACATTACAAAATTCATCGACAGCAAGCAAACATACGAGAACGTAAACGTATGCTGAGGTCCGCACCGAATGGGTATCATAATTTTTTAATTATAATTCACAAATCGTATACAAATCAGTTGGGAAAGTGAAAATTCGTATTTTGATGGAACTTTCATTTCATAAGAACATGGAAAATTCCATCAAAATCCCAGCTATACTGAATCTAATTAAATTCTATACATTCGAACGTAGGCTATGTCAGTGCAAACATTTGAGAATATCGTTTCCCGATTCGCAACTAATTCTGACATGTAAAATATTCACAATTTCTTTGTTCTTCTAATTTCAGCAGCATAAATTCAGCTTTCGATGAACTACGTGTTCACGTCCCGACCTTTCCTTATGAGAAGCGGCTCAGCAAAATAGATACACTACGTTTAGCTATTGCATATATCTCACTACTGCGAGAGGTAAGTTATTTTTGTCTCGATTTTTTTATAATTTAGGAGTGAGGACTTACACGATGATAGCAAAAATTAAATCGAACCATTCAGAGTTAAAAACTAGATACGAAGACAAACGACGAAATTGCTTCTTCAGATTCTAGTTACTATGTACGTTCAAACGGTTCAAACGTTCAACAATGTTTGAAAGTTGCAAAATGAATATCAGTTGATAGCTCAACTATCAATTTTGTTGGTAGCTCACTATCAATTTATGTTGATAGCTCAACTATGCTTTTGACTTTCCGACGGTACTTTTATTATAGGAAACATTTGAAGGCGTCGCGCCCGCCGTCGGGCACCAACGGCATCGTGTATTTTCCAGTGCTCCAAGTTTTCACGCCAAAGAAGTACTTCTAAGATGTCAAGGAGTAATGTAGCAACAGCTACAGCATCAACCCGTGTCCCATTTTACCTGTTACAACACAAATAGTGTTTTTCCAACCGACGCACACTAGGCGAATCCGATATATTCATGTTCAACAATCTATATCTCGTGAAATATTCACAATTTAAATGTAGGAATTCTTAAAACGTGATTTGAGGATGTTCAAAAATGTCGGGAAAAATATTTGTGCATGTAGGCCGCAGATTAATAGTCGTATGGTTGTTAGGCAAAGTGACAGGTTCGATTTCTCCCCATACATAACCTCAAAAAAATATATTTTCCATATTTTCGTCAGAAACTTGTCGAAATCAGTTGCAAACGTTAAAGTAATTCATAATAAGTCGAAACGACCCTAGTCCGACGAAAAAAAGACACTGTCGAAACCTTTCATTTGACATCTCACTGGCCTCATTCCGGCAACTACCGGCCGAGATATTGGTTAATAAGTGCTCCAGCTCTGGCCAAAATCGCCAAAGAACGAGCTCGGGAATATGAAACTTTTTCACCCAACATTGTTCAGCAAATTTGTTGCCCCAAGCCTCCACTATCGATTGGCACTCTAAATTTATCTCTACTTTATCCAACAACAAAAGTTCCCTAACAACAAAGTGAGGAAACCCCAAAATTTTAACAGTTTTTGCTGCCTAGCTCCTCCGCATGAAGTCGGATCAAAAAACTTTCTTCTACAAAGTTGTAGGCCATCAAAAGCTTCCCCGACCAAATCTCTAAGACGTCATTTTAACTGACTTTTGGACGATTTTCAATTTCGACCCTTTCTTGATCCATAACTCCCTTATTTCAGAACAATATCTAACCCAGGAACATGTTTTCTCGACGTTTTGCACCATCCCCAACAACATATCAAAAAGAATTTTTTTTTTCTTCGCCAGTGTAAACGCAATTAAACGCAAAAATAACGGAATCGTGACAGACAGACTTATAGACGAATAAATAAATAGACACATAAATAGACGCATAAATAGACAGATAAACAGACGGACTTAAAGAATGTTTTGTATGTGTGTGTGAGTTGTATTCAAAGTATGGGTCAAATATGAGCAAAATTTTTGGACTGTGTTAGGATGAAGATAGATGTTTGTGGTGTCAAAGGAAAAGTTGATGGGTTGGGTGTGTAGTGTGTTAGGATGACCAACAAAATGGCCGACGGTGGTATGGGACGGACTTAATTTTTTTTTCGTGTCAAAGGAAATTCTTTTTGCCGCAAATTTTTTTTTCGCCAGAAATTCTTTTCGCCGGAAATTTTTTTCGCCGGAATTTTTTTTTCGCCGGAAATTTTTTTTTCGCCTGAAATTTTTTTCGCTGGAAATTTATTTTCGCTGGAATAGCGAAATAAAGTCTATTCGAACATTGTGCAAATAGCCATATAAGGACTATTAGCACATGTACGATGAGTCATGTGAGAGCTATTTGCACAATATTACACAGACAATAAAAGTAAATGCACCTTGCACGCAGAGAGAATAGTCACAGCGCAGTGCGAATAGTCTCTTCATAGTACTATGGCTATTCACCCTCATATTATCCTCTCAGGAGTAGTTAAATCAACTAAGTCAAAATGGAATGTGTTTCGTTACTCACATAGTCTTCGTGACATTTAGTAAAAGGAAAAATTCCTAAGCGTCGTCGTCAGCCACCTAGATGTTGGTGGCGTTTCATTAAAGCGTAAATTCCCTAGTTTTCTGAGCTACATGGTTGGTTGGTTTTATTTGAAAACATAATTCAGTTTGTTTATTAACAATAATACATGCTTAAATAGTAGTGAGCAATGTTAAGCGTCTATCTATGTCAATCATTTTCTGAATTAAAGCATGGAGGCCATCCTTGTTGGGCCTATTGCGCTGCATTTTCATTCTTTCAAAGCTCTAAATACCGCCTTCGGGGTCTGCTAGCCGCTTGCTTTTCGTGATAAAAGAAAGCACGTCAGCTATCTTCAGCTTGAGCTGTTCCTCGGGAGTCAGATAGAAGTCTCCTAAGAGGTTCGTTCTGAGAATCTTCAAAACCGGACAAGTGTATATGAAATGTCTTGCCGTTTCAGGCTCTAAGCCACAACTTCTGCAAGTCATGTTCTGCAGTCATTCCCATCTTGCCGAGATGGTAGTTCAAACTGTTGTGACCTGTTAAGATTCCAACTAGTTTCCTCAATTCTCTCCTGTTGAGGCTCAACAGAAACTTCGTATTCCCGGCATTACATCCGGTTAGAAACTCTCTCGATCAACTATCCCATCTATCCTGGTGGCACCGACCTGTACTAGTCTTCACTAGTGACTTGATTAGACCTACGTATCTACTGACAGCAGGTTCTGGTCCGGTGAACGCAGAACTACTGCCCTCTCTGGCCAACTGGTCAGCTTTATCGTTTCCTTGTACCCCTGTGTGCCCTAGTACCCATGTCAATATGACTTCGTTGTCTCTTGACAGAGTTTCCAGCGCTTCAAAGCACAGATGAACCAACTTCGACGAAATCTTGACTGATGACAATGCCTCGATAGACGATTCACTGTCAGAACAAATCGCAATTCTCTTATTTCTGACGCCATCTCGTTGCATCATATCCGAACTTTCACAGATAGCAATTATCTCCGACTGAAAGACGGTGGTGTATGAACCCAGAGCTATGGATACATCGTAATCCAAGTCTGCTGAGTGTACTCCTGCACGAATTTCTTCATCTGTCTTCGATCCGTCCGTGTAAATCACGACATCTGCTTTTATTTGAGGCGTTCCGAGTTCCCATTCAGATCTCGCTGGCCGGCACGTTTCAAAACTCCTTTCGAAGCAGAAACGTGCTCGCATAGAGTCTTCTGGCATATCTACTTCGCTAAACTCTTCTCTTAGTCGTGCGTGAACACTCGCGTGACCGAAATTTCGATCCTCCGCAATTCAATTTCCTCCTTTGTACACTATCATTTCAGCTTCCTGTTTTAAAAACAGGTCCAGCGGTGGCAATGAGAGTAGTATTTCCAACGCCACTGTCGGCGTCGATATCAACACTGCAGTTATGCTCAGACACGCTAGTCGCTGGATACTATCGACTTTCTTTGCCCATACCATACATCCGTAAGTCAGTATAGGCCTCACTTTGGCTCTATACATCCAATACAGAACGGATGGCCTGAGACCCCACTTTTTGCCAAACGTAGTGCGACACGTCCAGAAAATCCTCAGAGCTTTTCTGGTCCTCTCTTCCACATGCTCTTTCCAGTCTTACTTCCTATCCAAAACGACTCCAAGGTATTTCACCTTGTCTTCAGCTTAAGGACAGTCCCGAAAAGTACTGGGTTTCGCAGTGGAACCACTTTCCGCTTCTTCGTAAAAAGGATAAGCCCGGCTTTGTCTGAATTTACAGACAGCCCTGATGCTATACACCACTCTTCTACGATCCGAAATGCTTCGTCCATCAGCGATCATAAAACTTCCTCGTAAGCTCCCGAGATCAAAATTGCGATATCGTCGGCAAGGCCAACCGCTAAATATCCTGATTCGTTCAGCTTCTTTAGCAAGCTGTCTACTGTCATATTCCAGAGAATCGGCGGTAAGACGCCGCCTTGCGGGCATCCTCTGTCAACTAAACCCCTCCTGTTGGAACCGAACAAGTCTATCGACAATATTCGGTTACCTAACATGGCCATTTATTTATTTTTATTTAGCGTATGGTTTCTTACATCTATTACAATTATATATTTTTATTCTATTCTATTACAATTGCGAGTGACCGAGAGGTCATTACGACAGGTTCGGTTATTATATCTCAATTGCACATTAGATTTTAATACATTTCTATTTTTCACACTTATTCATTCGTAGTTGATTTGTTTTTCGATGCTATTGCCGGGGAGATTGGCT
>CM055405.1:12863007-12885130 GCA_029228625.1 Pseudolycoriella hygida | reverse complement strand
TAGGTCGTTCAACATCGGACCAGCTGTTTAATATCAGACAGATCTTGGAGAAGTGCAAGGAGTACAACATTGAAACACACCATTTGTTCGTTGACTTCAAGGCAGCCTATGACAGTGTTAGAAGAAGTAAGCGATGGAGAGTCATGGAGGAGTTCGGAATTCCCAACAAACTGATCTCGCTAACGAAGCTAACACTAAACGGAGCTAACAGCCGAGTAAGGATCCGCAATCAAATGTCAGAGACTTTCGACATTGAGGAAGGCCTACGTCAAGGAGATCCTCTTGCAACGCTGCTTTTCAATTTAACACTCGAAGCAGCTGTTCAAACCATGGACATAGACTCCAGCGGCACCATTTTCTCCAAGTCCAGTCAGTTGCTTGGTTTTGCAGATGACCTGGACATTATTGGCCGAACTATGGATGTTGTTAAAGATAAGTTTATGGCCTTGGAGAGGAAAGGTACCGACCTTGGGTTGAAGGTCAACGACGGAAAAACGGAATACATGATCATCCCACCTACGAATCGATATCGGGAAGATAACGTAACGATCGACACACACATTCAAAATGGTCAATAAGTTCGTATACCTTGGATCAGAGCTGAACATAAACAACGACATTGCGGACGAAATAAAAAGGCGAGTAACTTTGGGCAACCGGAGTTATTACAGCCTGCTGAAAATTCTAAAGTCCAAGTCAGTAAGCCGAAATTCAAAATGCGCACTTTATAAAATTGTGATCAGGCCGGTAGTTACGTACGGTTCGGAGTCGTGGTGCTTGACACAGAAAAATGAACAATCTCTGCATACGTTCGAGCGAAAGGTAATGCGTACAATATTTGGACCAGTATTTGACCGAAAACTGAACCGATGGCGCAGACGATATAATCAAGAGCTCATAGAGCTTTTTGGAGAGCCCGACATAGTCAGAACAGCAAAAATAAATAGACTACGTTGGCTCGGTCACGTACAACGAATGAATGAACATCGTATTCCAAAAAAAATTCTGAAGTCCAAACCTGAAGGCAAAAGGAGGGCAGGGCGACCCAAGTCCAGGTGGAGCGACGCTGCTTTTGCCAACTTAAGAACTGTGGGAGCAACCAGCTTGGAGACGTTAGCTGCAGATAGGCCCGGTTGGAGAAGCATGTTGGAGAAGGCCAAGACCCTTAATGGGTTGTAGTGCCGGTAAAGTAAGTAAGTAAGTAACTTATTCGAGCAATCTGACATTTGGAGCAGATTATCTTTAGTTCATGACATTGACGTTACGAGGATAATAGATGTCTTTTCGTTGAGAATGGCCTATGACTGAATTAAATTTTAATATATGAGGAGATTTTCCCGTACGAGGGTTCAAAAATTCGGAAAACTCGTCACTTTTGGCGTATGTTTTTTATGGATGACCCCCAACAATCCCAAATTCTTCCATAAAACAATTAATTAATAATAAATTACCTGTGAGTCACTCCTTGTAAATTGTAATAGTTGGGATTTTGTGTCAATCGTCGATACAAAAATGTCCATGTGAGATAGTCGACGGCGTCCTGTTTGTTCTCAATCGTCTTGGTAACAATTTCCGCATTGAAATGATCATGCAAGCGATGATCCAAATGACTTTCGATGGGCAAACTTTCATTCAAGAACTTTTTAAAGAAATCCTTTTTGGACGTCTGACACATGAGAATGCACTTGGCGTCATTGTCTTCCAGAGGACGATTCGCACGTCCAACCATTTGTAACACATCGGTGATTGGATAGTCTTCATACGAGTGGTTTTTTCCGTTGTAAAATTGTGTGTCCATGATAACAACGAGATGGGCTGAGATATTCAGACCCCAACTCAAATCACGAGTTACGCAAGCGACTTGGACGGCGCCTGAGTCAAATAATTGTTCAACCAATTTATGATCGGATGGAGTAAGTCCTTCGTGAATGTATGCCACACCTTGTGACAATGTTTCCTTCAACGTTTGATCCGTCATTCGATCCAAAAATGGTTTGATGTCTTCCTCCTCAGCGTGGAAGAATCGATTCGGTTGCGCTTCAGCGGCACAGTATGTGAGAATGTCAACAGCAGTAAGACGAGCATGCTTCCGAGATGACACAAACACGATGACCGGTTTGTGCGGACTGTACTTGATAATGGCATTGTACACCGGTTTCGACATGGCGGCGATGCGAGTTGCATTGTGTGTTATATTGAAACCTTGGAAATGTAGTTCTAAAGGAATTGGACGAACGCTCGGATGGAAATTGAACGAAGCATTTGTGTTGCATCCAAGCCATTGGGCGATATCGCGTCCATCGCTTAGCGATGACGACAAAGCGATGATACGAATCTGTTTCTCAATTTGTGACGAAATGTAACGCATTCTGGAGCAGACCACTTCAAGTACAGGCCCGTCTTCGCCTCCAATTAGTTGAAGTTCATCTACGATGAATAAATGAACATTTTGCACATTTTTTCTTTGTTTCCATCGTCGCGATAGCACATCCCATTTATCGGCTGTGGTTACAACTATTTGACCTTTAGCAAGTAGTTTCAAGTCTGTGCCGGTCTCGCCGGTTAATTTGACCACTTTGATTCCAAGTAGTTGGCCAAATTTGGCGTGCCAATCGTTGAATATCAAATCAGCCACGGCCTCCTTGGACACTAGATAAACACAACGGCCATCTGATTGTTGGGAAAACAATCGCAAGACCGCGAATTCAGCAATTGTCGTTTTGCCAGATCCAGTTGGCGCCCCGATGAAAATGTTATCGTCGCTGTTGTACACAGCGTTGAAAACTTGCGTCTGAATTGGATTGAATTGTGGAAAGTGGCCAGTGTATAAGGTTTCGAATTTGGCATTCCGCAATGCGGTGATCGGAAGCGGTTGCAAATCCAGTAATTCTGTCGGTGGCATGTTTTTCTCTGGTAAAATTAAATGCCTGAACGACACGGGTAGTTGGGTTTCAGCGCCGATCCAACGATCCGAAATGATGCGAAGGAAATACTGGGGTGGTAAGGGTTCGAAGACCGGTACGAAAAACTTTATTAAATGATCATCACTGGCGTATTTCGCTTTGAGAAGGAAAAATTCATTATGTAAAATGACCTCTGAGTCAACGTCTTCAATTAAAATCCAAAATCCTTCGGATTGTCCATGGATTTTTTCTTCCCACTGAAAATCCGGGGCAATCGTTAGCTCAACTCGTAACGTTGATCGCGTAATTGGTTGAATGTGTGTGGAGAGCTCGAGTTTCGGGAACTGATGCACGTAACGATGAATCGTTTTGCCCAATTTCGGCACACGAATCAATTCACCGATTTCGTTCGGCTCCAAATCGTAAAGACGCTCCCACGGGAAATTTTTCTTTTCAATTTTTTTAATTATTTCCTCCGGCATTTTCTTAAATTGTCGCAACGGTGACATTGACTGCCACATGCGACGATCGATCATTTTGCACAGCGTCAACGTCTTATCCGATAGTTGCGCCCATCCGCGATGTAAAACAATTTCAAAAATTGCGCGCATTAAACGAGACGCTGATTGGGTGACATACACCATGTCTGACATCAAAGCGAAACCTTCCAATTTCAATTGCGAAATGTATGCTTGAAGTAGGACATTCACTTTGGCTGACGGCTCCTCTATACTTTCTTTGATCGGAATGGGAACGCGTTCCATTAGCTTTTGCAATTCCAATTTTTCCTCCTCTCGAACCGTAATATTTTTAAATTCACCGGACAGCGAGAAAACTCGGAACAGTTCGATTTCACTCAGATTCGATTTCAACAATTGATTGTAAGTCATCATTGTCTCATGGGTGCAATAATAATGAGAAGCGATGCGACCGAGTTCAGTAATTTGAAATTGTCCGCTCTTTCTGTCGTATTTGATCAATCCACTTCTATCCAGATGCAACGCAGCTGTGTGGACTAAATCCGCCCGATGGAGTTCTAACAATGGATCCTCCTTGATTTTGTCAAACGAAATGCCGTACAGGGTAGGCTGCCGCCTCATTCTGATATACAAATATGTGTATCCGAGCCAATGAACTGCATCTTTGATATTTTGTATTGTTCCTAGAACAATTTCAGCATTCAACATGTCCGGCATTTTCGAAATCAGTTGGCTTTCTATTGGCAGCTGTTGGTTGAGCAACGACAAATAGAACTGCAATTCGCTGTGATTTGTGATGAGAATGCCCTCACCCTTGGTGTCATATTGCGGTCGACCAGCTCGACCTAACATCTGCAGCACATCCAAAGCGCCTAATTCTACCCAACGTCCCTTTTCCGGATTGTAGACTTGTGTTCCTTTGATGATTACCTGTTCAAGAAAATATGAGAAAATTCCACAAAGAAGAAATGTCGAGACGAAAATGTAATTTACTTACCGTGTGAGCAGGTAAATTTACACCCCAAGCTAAAGTGGCTGTGGAAACCAACACTTGAATGTGACGATCAGCAAACAAATCTTCAACTAATGTACGATCCACTCTAGTCATTCCAGCATGATGTATAGCAAATCCATACGGTAACAATTCCTTCAGTTCATGATTTTTTACTTGTTCTGCTTCTGATCTCAATACTTCCATGCTAAGTGAACCTTCACGTAGGAAGCTACCAAGCGTATCTTTCTCCAAACACATGTCTCGAATTGCTCTGGCAGTCTTTCCAGTTTCCTTCCTTGAATGCACAAAGACAAGCACCTGATTTTTGCCAGCATGTTCCATTGTCTTCTCATACACAATTTCGTTCATAACTTGGAAACGTTTCAATGCTTTCTTTTCCGTTACACCGATGTACTGCTGCTCCAAGGCAACCGGACGAAAGCTGTTATCGAAGTAGAACAATCCTTTCTCCGGCTTTATGCGGAGAAATGTTGCAACGTCTTGATAATTCGGGAGTGTAGCTGATAATCCAACTAATCGAACCTCCTCCTGTGTTGTTTCGATGTTACGAATTGTGCGCGCTACCAACGCTTCAAGTACGGGACCACGTTCGTCGTGAAGGAGATGAATTTCATCAATAATTACCAATCGAACGAGTGATGTGAATGTTTTCTCTCCGCCCTTTCGAGTGATGATATCCCATTTCTCCGGTGTACAAACGATGATCTGAGTGGCAGCGATTTGTTCGCGTGTTAATTGATGATCTCCGGTCAACTCAGAAACTGTCAAATTGTACGAAGACAATCGGCGACCAAAGTTTCCTACCATTTCCTGTACCAACGATCTCATTGGCGCAACGTAAATAATTTTAAATTCGTCCGCATTTATTGTTCCGTCATCGTTGATATGCTTGCCGATTTCTCTCATCATAGTAAGTAGTGCGACGTTCGTTTTACCAGCACCAGTAGGAGCGCAGAGCAGAAGATTTTCGTCGGTGTCTAACGCCGTCTTCCACAATCGACTCTGGATCCGATTTAATGTTCTAAAACCTTCGAAAACGGGCTGCACATACTTTGGTAGCTTTTCAATCGGTTGCAATTCTTCTTTCTCATCGAACGGCTTAGGTTTGAGTGCTGGGACATGAACTTCTTCATAACCTTTTCTCTGTTTTCTGAAACTACCGTCCGGTAACTGACATCTTTTGTTAGCCATAAAATGACTCCCTTGAGCGAAAATCATTTCTTCCAATTCCAAAATCTTTCGCTGTCCACTTACTTGACCGGCACTCGATTCAGCACTGTCTTCATTTTGTTCCTTTCGCTTATGTGAACTGGATGCTCCACCATCCATGTCATCATCATCATTTTTCCCTGTGTCCAATTGCCGCAGAATTTTTGACAAATTTCCATCGCCTCGCATACGTTCGCGGATATTTTGTCGTTCCGTTTCACTTTGGGCCTTCGCCAAGATCGTACAGTAAAGAATCATCTGTCGATTTTTCTTTAATTGTTTTATAAAGTCGAAACAATCATAACCGAGTAGCAGAACCAATTGGTTTTCACATTCACGATCATCGCTGGAATTCTTTAGGACATCTAGAACTTCTGTCGACTTTGCCTGTGATATCATAGCATCGTTGTAATATTTACTGAGACAACGTTGTAGCCAATAAGCGTCGATATCGAGAGGATGAAGGGCACGCTCCTTTTTCGCCGTTTCATCTGTATTTCCGAGCTGTAAAACGAAAATGAATTGATGAAAAATGAGCTTTATTAAGTAACGATAGCTACTTTATGTTTTCAGCCTTGCTGTTTGTACGTCCGTCTGTGTACGTTCGTCGGGGTCTCACCGGGGAATCACCAATTATTCACAGATGATTGACAAGGGAATCATCGATGATTGACAAGGGAATCATCGATGATTGACAGTGGAATCACCGATGATTGACAGTGGAATCACTGATGATTCACCAATGAATCACCGATGATTCGCCAATGAATCACCGATGATTCATCAATGAATCACCGATGGTTCACCAATGAATCACCGATGAATCGCCAATGAATCACCGATGAATCGCCAATGAATCACCGATGATTCGCCAATGAATCACCGATGATTTGCCAATGAATCACCGATGATTCGCCAATGAATCACCGATGATTCGCCAATGAATCACCGATGATTCACCAATGAATCACCGATGATTTACCAATGAATCACCGATGATTCGCCAATGAATCACCGATAATTCGCCAATGAATCACCGATGATTCGTCAATGAATCACCGATGATTCGCCAATGAATCATCGATGATTCGCCAATGAATCATCGATGATTCGCCAATGAATCACCGATGATTCGCCAATGAATCACAGATGATTTGGCAATAAGTCATAGACGATTCTCCAATGATTCGCAATGAATCACCGATGATTCACAGTGAAACCAACTATGATTCACCGAGGAATCACCGATGATTCACTGGGGAATCACCCAAAATTCACTGGGGAATCACCGATGATCCCGATGATTCACTGGTGAATCACCCGATTCGATCATAGGTGATTTGTCATCAGTGATTCGCATTAGAGAACACTCTATCGCTACTTTCCTATACCGATTTCTATTTTTAGTTCATACTAACGGAGTCCACTTACATTTTCCGAATGAAGTGTGTTGTCAATTCTTGCCTCCTCGCCTTCATCTTGTCCATCTTCATCTCTCACTTCACCATACACATCTTCGTCGCTTTCTTCTTCCGATTCCTCAAATTGAACATTAATGCCATACGTCTCATCAATTTGTTCACCTTCAGTTACACCCAATGCCGTAACAGCATCCGATCCGAAATCCGATATTTTCTTTCCTAAATTCACTAGCAATGCAAATCGTTCGTCGGCTACATTACCCAACAAACTGTCAATGTCTCTCTTCTTTTCACGCTCCTTCAATCGTTCGTTTTTCAAAACCGCTAGAATTTCATCAGCGGCACCGCACAGAATGTCTCTTGGTTGATCACCCAACGCTTCCTGAATGAAACTCAGTAAAACTTCATACGTCTGTCGCGTCTCTTGGGTTTTCGGTCGATAGACGATTCCGACCATTTCATCGATACCCTCCGAAAGTAATGTGGCACCTTTCATACGATCGAAATCGTATTGGGCTTCGTCGCGCTTCTGTCGTCTGTGAAGATTTACTTCGTTAAAAGTGAAAGACAACATCGAATGTGGTAGACACTCACTTAGCTTTACGTTCTTCCGTTTTCTCCGGCTTCGAACGTTGATATCGATCACCCATTCTTGTTCCATCGAGTTTGCCAACCAATGTGCACACCTCTCCGGTAGCTTCATCGCGACGAGGTCGTTCAATCAAACGTACATCAGCTTGTAAAACGAGATTGGAATTCTGTAATATAAAATTTGTAGTAAACGTCACAAAACGATTTGAGCGTTTAGGTTATGTTTTGAACAAATCGACTGTCCTTGTTATTACTTACGGCTTTGTACTCGTATTGCAGCTGTCTAGCTGCCGCATCAGCCATAATTTACTCGAAAGTTTTCGTGGCGTTTATTAAGTTAATTGTCCTGAAGAAACTTCCACAATTCTACTTTTCTATCGGCTTGTTGTGGTACTCTTTTCTTCAGAAACTCGACGCTCTCTTCATTCATGGAGAGAGAGATAGAGTGACAGTTCATGTCAACCCAAGTGAAAATTCTCTGTCAGAAAGACGCCAAAAATAATGCATCGGTGTTACAGTTTCGGCAGGGTTGTGAATGGACTCTCTTTTTCTTCGCTACTCTTTTCTTTCAAAACGGCGGATATTGACATGACTCTGACAGCTTCGTACATTAGAGTTTAGTATGGACATAAAAAAATTAGTTTACGAAACGTTTACACTCGAAAAGGTTGATTTGGAGACAATTTTTTAGAAGAATTCATATTTTGTAATTAAGCATCAAACATGTCGTTGTTTAAAAAACCGAAAAAAACAATCCAGCGACGAGTATTCAGTTGCGGAGATGAACATGGTGACGAGGATGAAATGCAAGCAGACCATTCAGACAAACACAAGGAAAGGGATCGTAAAAGCGATAGAAAGACTAAGGATAATGGAAAATCCCATAAGAAAACTTCTCTACTCAGTTTCGATGATGAAGGTGTGTGTAGTTTGTTGTGATTTTAGCGTTTAGTGTCATTAATTTTCTCCATTTCAAATATATTGCAGAGGAAGGTGAAGTGTTTCAAGTCAAGAAATCTTCGCACAGCAAAAAAGTTATGAAAATGATGGACAAGGAGCGAAAGAAGAAAAAATCCAAAGACTCAAACACCACGTCCAACTCATATAACGAACACCATTCTGATTTCAAACAAAGTGTTCGTTCTGCCGCTATTGATTCAGATAATAGCGGCACTCGAACTAATTCTAATAATTCCAATAGTGTCCAAACAGAAATACGCACTGACGATGGCTTTGTGGTAAGGTTATTATTGTCAATTTCTATGATTTATGAACATTTATTTTTTCGTTCTTATTCTTATGAGAAAATAAATTGTTTTCACCTTCACGTGAATGCATCGAATGGTGGAAAATTTTATTTTTTCGGAGTGGTTGTGGAAGTGAAATCAACTAACGAACTAATCGAATAATCGTCCTTCTGGGATGACATTGTCTCTCGACGAGACTATTTCTGTAAACATAAGATAATTTCTTGTACAAGTTTTCCCTAACCGACTGAGAACAAATTCAATTCAATTCCGTTTGAACAGAAATTGGGAAATTCATTATACGATTGATGTATATGGTCAAAATTTGATTTGAATTTGAATTAAATCGGTAGATTTCTTTGGGCAAAATCTTTGTTTCTATAAGGTAAGGCGTCTCTTGATACTTTTCTCTTTCATAATTGAATATATCGATATCATCAAGAAGTCACTCTTAATGAAGAACAAAAGAAAGACTTCGCTCAAAGCTCCGTTTCCTTTCGATGAGTACTTTCAACTTCGGTTCACTCCGATGATGTCAAAATTGAGAAAGTGGCGTGTCCTGTCTCGTGAAATAGAGTAATAGAAGGCAGTGTGATGCTACAACTATCTTTCTGTCAAAGTGGAACTTCTGCTTGATAGCGCAGTTTTTTTTCAACTTTTCAACTGCGACCAGAGCAAGTTAGTTCCGAGTTTAAAATATTGTGTTGTAAGTCATTCCACGTTCCACGTCCTTCCTGCCCTTCTAAATTATTTTTTAAAAATACTACGTCGTAGCAGCGTAGACTCATCAAAATCGGTTGAAATTCGGTCAGAAATTCTAAGAAAGTTGGCACCAAGTGTTAAACATTCTCAGAAAGTTATCAGCAAGTGTCAAAAAGGTGTCAGCAAGTCTTAGAAAGGTGTCAGCAAGTCTTAAAAAGTTGTCAGCAAGTGTCAAACGGTCTCATAAAGTTATCAGCAAGTTTCAGAAAGTCGCAGAAAGTTGTCAGCAAATGTCAGAAAGTCTCGAAAACTTGTCAGGAAGTGTCAGAAAGTTGTCCGTAAGTGTCAGTTAGTCACAAATTGTCAGACAGTTTCAGAAAGTTGTCAGGCAGCCTCAGAAAGTTTTCAGCAAGCGTCAGAAAGTCTCAAAAAGTTATTAACAAGTGTTGGAAAGTTGTCATCAAGTGTCAGAAAGTTGTAAGCAAGTGCCAGAAAGTTGTAAGCAAGTGTCAGAAAGTTGTCAGCAAGTGTCAGAAAGTTGACAGCAAGTGTCAGAAAGTTTGAGAAAATTATCAGCAAGTCTCAGAAAGTCTCAGGCAGTATTCGGCAAGTGTGAAAAAGTTGTTAGCAATTGCCAGAAAGTCTTGGATCATTTTTGTCCATGGTAGCATAGGTCGCAGAGCTCGCCTTACAAAACTTACAAAACTACTGATATCACAACAAAAAAACTTCTTCAAAGGTAAAGTGTGACGCAGAAGTAAGTCCACTTTCAAAATGAATGAATGAATGAATGAATGATTTCTTTATTTAGAATAACTTTCCATTTAACAACTAATACATCACAGTTAATTAATACTAAGAACTCAGCACCTGGTTCACCACATAAATCTTCAACAACTTTTCAAATTTACTTAACGAAACTTCTCCAGTGATGACCTTTGGCAATGAGTTATACAATTTTACTCCCTTATAGAACAATGAGTTCTGACTAGTCGACTTCATAGCCGTTGTTAATTTAATATCGCAAGCATTTCTTAAACTTCTAGTCTGATATTCATAATTATATTTAATTTTACTAGTCAAATAATTAGGTGCTTTGCCTATCACAATCTTATGAATGAACAATACCGTATTGTAAGTGATCAACTCATCTACACTCATCAGTCCCAGTTTCTTTAACATTTCACTCGATTCTGTCTTGCGCTTCGCCCTTAAAATATTTCTCATACATTTATTTTGCATTTTTTGCATTCTATTAATGTCACCTCGATTACACAGAAACAAAACACTGCTACAATACGTGAAATGCGGCAGGATGAGAGACTTATAAAGGTTCAACTTCTGGTGAGAGTTCAACTCGTTTCTAAGCCTCGCAAGCACTGAAACTTTCATTCCTATCTTTTTGCAAACGTAATTCACATGTTCATCGAAAACTAGACGCTCATCAATTATCACACCCAAATATTTCAATTTTTCGACCACTGACAGTTCAACACCATTCACTAAAATGTGTATTTCGTCCTTTTGAATCGTTTTGTTCGTTATCACCATCACCTTTGTTTTGTCGACATTCAACTTAAGTTTATTTTGGCAGATTTTGTTGAACAGAATGTGAAGGTCACTGTTCGCTTGCATTACTGCATCTTCAATGTTGTCAGTCACAACGTACATCAAAGTATCGTCGGCAAACAATTTGATGTCACTGTGACTCAATTCATTTCCTAGGTCATTGATGTACAGAATGAAAAGGATTGGACCGAGAACCGATCCTTGTGGTACTCCGAACTGATTGTTGATTTCTTCCGATATGACTTCACATATTTTTACAACTTGCGTTCTTCCTGTCAAGTAGCTTTCAAACCATTTCAATGCTGTTCCTCGAATGCCCAACTTGTGTAATTTCCGCAAAAGCAACGCCGGCGTAATCGTTTCGAACGCTCTTTGTAGATCCAAAAATATCGCCAGTATAACTTTCGATTGATTGAGCGCTTCTTTCCATTCATGAAGAATTTCATTGAGTGCTGTTTCGCATGAGTGTTGACTGCGAAATCCTGATTGGAAATCCTTTAATAAATTGTTGGTCGCGATGAATTCAACAAGTTGTTTTTGGGCTAATTTTTCAATCAATTTCTCCAGACAAGGTAGCGTGTGAATTGGGCGATGTTCGTTGATTTTCGTTGTTCCAGGCTTTTTCTGTATCGGAATCACTGTTGAACGTTTCAATGAATTTAGAAAAACACCTGATTGGAATGATTCATTGATGATGGTCACTAGTTGTGCTCCAAGGATAAAGCTGGCATCAAGTAGAAGAGTTGGCTTCAGAAAAAATTCGTCGGTGTTGTCTTTCATCTCTTTCAGTGCAGCTTTCATTTCTGATATTGTGATGCCACGGAATGTAAAAACTCTCAGGTTTTCGGCTAGGCCGTCTTCATATTCTACTTCTGGTATGGAAGCGTTCAACTCAACAATGCTATTGACGTAGAACTTGTTGAATTCTCTAGCAATGTCGACGTCATCTTCGAATGTCTGATTTCCATCCGTGATGTAAGCGATCTCGTTATCTTCCTTGTTAAGTATCGAGCGTAGAATTTTCCATGTTTGTTTTTGGTCTCCACTTGCCTTGTCGAGTTTTCGTTGGTTGTATTGAAACTTTTTTGTTTGAATTGTCATTTTGTATTTTCGGCGGAACGATCGGTAGTCTTGCCATGCTGTCTGTGATGTGGACGCGCCTGCCAGATATTGTGCATTTTTGTACAAGCGATTTTTTTCTTTTGATTGATTGATATCGTCAGAAGTGACACTTTCGCTGAAAAGGCGCAAACACTTCTTTGAATAGAATGTTAGCTTGTGGTCAAAGTTTTATTCTTGAAAAAATTTGCACCACTTTTTTTAAAACACAATTCAAAACACTGCGTCACAAATGCCAGACCCAACGACGAAATAATTTTTCTATACTTTTAGTTTGAATGATAAACATTAATAATCAAAGTCAAGGGAGTGTCCACATGAATAAGATGTGACCAAGTTTTATAATCAAATACTCGCCCTAACATTTTGACATGAGGAATGAGGTGTTATGACCTCAAAAACACTGAGAAAAACCTGTAAACCCAAACGTGCATAATGTCATAAGTTAAGAAGTCGAAAGACCAATCTAACCACTAGATTTGTATCAGAACGTTACAAAAAGTAGAAGTCCACCATCTTATCTACGTCCTAAAGAATGTAATCCCGAGATAAACTTCTAATAGAATGAAAATTTCTTCTCCCATTTAGCTCGTCGTTAAAAAGTCTGAACCGAGCAAAGTCATTCTAAACGGACGAGCCGCACTTTGCGCTGGTCGCGATGACATGTCATCTGAAGACGAGGATCAATCACAAAGCGATCAGCGACATCGCTTTAATAAACCTGACAATTTCAAAACGGTCTTGGAAAGTGGAGCAATTCCTGATGCAGCTATGATACATGCGGCGCGAAAACGAAGGCAAAAAGCTAGGGAACAAGGTAACACACTGAATGCCATACGTCATTTTGGTCGCAAACATTATGGAATTATGTTTACAGGAGACTTTATTCCGATTGAAGAAAAATCGCAGGAAAGTAAGAAAGGTCGATTGGTTCGAGAAGGCGATGACGACATCGACGAAGATGAAGAGCGAGTGGATATGTCAGCAATAAATGGTGCCAAGGAAAGAGAAGAACGACGCGAGAAATTTTATTCCGTTCAACAAGAATGTATGTTGTTGATTTTCATGATTCAATTGAAGACAATGCTCCCTTTATCTACCCGATGCAAGACATTGTTGATGTTTAACCATTAACCAAACTGGCTATTTATTATGTTTCACAGACTCCGGAGATGACTCCGACACTGAGATAAATGAATGGGAAAATCAACAAATTCGTAAAGGTGTTACTGGTGCACAGGTACTTATTAGTTACACCTAAGGAAAATGTCTTCAGTTAAGATTTTTTTGTTTAATTTTTTTTTATCGTTCCAATCAGCTTGTCACTGCTCAACAGGAGTCATCCATTTATTCTCAATATCTTATTAAATCGACCGCTGATAGTTGTAATGACGTTCAATTGTCAACCGGTGACCTGCTAGAACAAGCTTACGCCAAGAGTTGTTTGGAAAAACCGAGACAAATGATTTTATCAACGCAGAAAAAGTCTAATAAGCCAAGTGGCCCAAGGATGCCAAAGGAGGTGGTGAATAAAATGAGAGAAAGGTGACATTTTCTTTTCATGCCAACCAAGAATTTTTCACAAACATTTTGAACAACCGACAGATTGGTACAAGTCCGGGATCTTCACAACAAACATTTGGATGACATTGACCAATTAACACGAGATTTGCGATTGGTTAAAATGGACGAATTAAATTGCGAGCAGAATGCACCGATTGCAGCGATAAGATATCGATTTTATCAAGAATTACGTGGGTATGTCACGGATTTGGTTGAGTGTCTAGATGAAAAGGTAAATTTGTAGACATTTGTTTTCTTCTGTTCTCGCTTTTTTACCTTTGGTCACGCAAACATAATTTTTATGAAACGTTAAACAAAACTTAGCAAATTTGGCGGCATTTTCAAATTTGCAACATTTCAAAATAGAAGAGAATTTATAGCACTTCATTCTAAGGGTTCGCTAAACATTTCAAAATCATAATGAAGTCAGAGAGACGACGTAAGCGATGATAATTGGGCGAGGGGTGGAATTTTTGGCACAGGTCCGATGGAATTTTTAAAGTTTAATGGAATTGGGACACATTTTTCCCTCGTAATTTAGGGATTAATCTACTTCCAAGTTGTTGTGCTGTCAAAGATTTACTACTAGCGACTCCATGTAAAATAACGGTCAAATCCAAAAATTAGTCATTGTGTTACTACCAGCGCCCTCAGTTTTGAAAAGAATTGAACACGTCGCAAGAATGTGAACTGATCAATTTGCGATTTTTTTAGAACAAAATCCTGCGTAAAAAACAAATAATTCAAAATTGTAGCTCATGAACTGTGAAGGGAAGACTCCTACACGAATAATAGATGAATTAAAATTCATAAAGTTTAAGTATAAAGGTACAAATTTGCTCTGAAATAACATCGCAAATAAACTTGGCATGAGATAATTTTTCAGAGCAACCTCAAACTCTGAATTCTGATTCATTTATTGATCGTGTAAGAGTCATCACAACAAAAACCTCTTAAAAGATAGAGAGTGACGTAGTACGTAAGTTCGCTTCCAAAATTAATGATATCGCTTAAGGTGACGCTATCGCTGATAATACGCAGAAGTTTGTTTGAATGGAATCTTGTGTTCAAAGTTTTAATTTTTGTTGTGATATCAGTCGTTTTGGAAGTTTTCAGTTGTGATCAAGAGAAATTTATTTTCAGCATTAGTACATGCGTCGTTTTTAAAGTTACAAAATTATTTAACTAGAGAAGATAGAAGATCTCCTCCATCTTTTGGGATTTTTCAAAAGTTCCCATTATTGATGCCGCATTGCCTTTTTGTATCGCCATACTAATTCTTTGTTTGAGAAATGCTTTCGTCCTCGGCTCGTTCGTTTTAATAGATATGATTTTACTCAATTCATTCACGAATCTTCTTGCTTCACCGCACCATGGCCCCATTGTCTCCACTGCAAAAGGGATGAAGAAATAGTTTTGTTAGATCAAACTTTTATATTTACGTTCCTTCCGTTTCGCTTTGTCTTCGACTGCTTTGCCGGCCTCTTTAACACTGAGTCTGGTGTTGCTCAGAGCCAAAGTATCAGTACATGTCACGTCCCAAATCAGTGTTTGTCCTCGTGTCCACGGTATCAATGTCATTCCATCCACTCGCTTACCATCTGCGCGGCTTAAGCCAATGGGTTCTAGTCTCGACGGAATATCTGCCAATGACAACATTCTGTGGATGATTTCATTCAATTCGGCATGTCGTGACAATCTGCCAGCACTTTTCTTGCAACTGAGTCCGTGGGTTCCCTTTGAATCAACCACGCTGCCACAAACACATGTGTGTGGAGTACAAATGTTCAATCCCAATCGGAGTCCCACGCTTATGCGAAACACATTGTTGTTTAACAATGCCAATTAACAATTAACAATTGCCCTCGATGGTAGTGCATGAAGCCAGGCATTGGATTCAGATTTACGTAACGCAAGAATTCTTGCTTTGTTAGAAGGAGCTTTTGATTGTATTTCGTTGGATAATCGCTCGATGTTTACTCCGTCCCACTGACGCTGAACTGCTGGTGTTTCTGGAACGCTGACGTCTGGATTCAGTCTCTCCCATGCTTTTAGACCGTCCTGATAATCTGATACTTCGTCCACTTGTAGTGTAGGTGAGTTTAACATTATACTGACAAGTGGAAGTACATTGTTTATCGACGACAGAAATGCTGGTAAAGCTATATCCCGTACTCTCCGAATTCCTAAGCCTCCGCAATTTGTGGGAAGTGTTGCTTCGATCCATGTTTGATGATTCAATTTGGTGTTCGTGAGAACCGGTAACGTGCCTGATGCTTGAGTCGATGATGCATGTTTCCAAGCAGGTGATGTTCTCAACATGTAAATCAATTTCGGTATGGCGAAACAGTTCTTCAGTATGTAAAAGGCGATGTGGTAGTTGTCCAATTTAACAAGTCTATCACCTAACACTTTTACGTTGTCTGCCTTTTTGGTGAAAATTCCGTCGAAAGAATCTTCCGTAATCGGTGCGCCCAGTAAATTCAATTTTTCAACTGATTTAATTCCTGGAGAAATTTTGTCGAATTGAGCCACCACATCTTGGTTCACGTCCGCGCAAAAAAAAGCTCACATTTCGCTGGGTTTATCCGTAATCCCATTTTGCCACATTCCTCTATTATCTTGTTGAAGTCTGCAAAGACGCTGTCGTAGCTACCTCCCAGTGTACCGTCGTCCAAATAAAATGCGACACAAGGATCCCCTTGTTGTGCTCCATTCTGAGACCAAATCGTATCTTCTTCGAAAACGAGCGCCGTCGATTGCGAATAGCACTGATATAGGAATGGGTAGTTGTTATAACTAAAATTCATGTGAAAAATCTTCCATTTTTTGAACAAATTTTTCTCCGAAAAAAAATTTTCTTAGAAAACAAAATTTTCTTCGAAAAAAAATTTCTCCGAAAACAAATTTCTCCGAAAAAATTGTCTTCGAAAAAAAAAGTTTTTATCCAAAAAAAAATTTCTCCGAAAAAAGTTTCTCCAAAAATATGTTCTTCAAAAAAACTTTTTTCGAACAAATTTTTCTCCAAAAAGTTTTTTTCGAAAAAAAATTCTCCAAAAAATTAACTTCAAAAAAAGTTTTTCTCCAAAAAAAAGTTTTTCTCAAAAAAAATTTTCTCAGAAAAGAATTTCTTCAAAAAATCTTTCTCCGAAAAAAATCTTTCTCCGAAACAAATTTTTCTCCATAAAAATTTTTCTCCAAAAAAATTTGTCTCCGAAAAAAATTTTCATTCCGAAAAAAATTGTTCTCCAATTGTTGTTAGCGTACTGGCCTTCCACCAAAACGATCGGGGTTCAAATCCCGTGTCGGAAAAATTCTTCATGGAATTTTTCTGTGAAGTGTAGCGCATTAATAACGTCACTCAAGCTTCAAAAGTTGGGTAGTTGTGGAGTGTTTAGCGCCCATAACGACGTACACACTGAATGAATCGTATGACGTAACCCATATACGATGAATCTGTGTGCGAAATATCTAGGCCTGCATTTAGGCGAGATAATAATCATGCGCCTCACAATTCTTGGAGTAGTTGAATAAGTCGCTACATTCGCATTACTCTGAGACGTGGTTTGGAAGTCACGTTGAGCCGGTGGTCCAGACAACACTTGTTATTGGCTATAAAAAGCTGTTAGTGGAGTCTCTAAAAATACAGAAACCTCCCGCTACCATCGCAACACTTTGTATCACCTTCGGCTACCTTCGGAATACTTTGTGGCACTTTCGCCTGCGTTCGGAACGCTTCTATGACCTTTGGCTACCTTCGGAACATTTCGTGTTACCTTCGAAACACTTCGTGTGACCTTCGGCTGCCTTCGAAACACTTCGTGTAACTTTCGGTTACCTTCGGAATACTTCGTTTCACCTTCAACTACCATCGGAACACTTCGTGTCACCTTCGGCTACCATCGGAACACCTCGTCTCACCTTCGGAACACTTCGTGTCACCTTCGGCTTGACTGCTGGCAGCCATTTTCTTAAGATCCCAAAAAATTCTCCTGACCAAACTCTATAACTTTCCCGAAAAAACCAACTCTCTAGCTATTGTCACTCCGGGGCTAAAATTCGAAAACTCCGAGCATTACCTGAAAAACCCTCAAAATTGACCACTTTTTCAGAATTTTCCCGGAAAAGCGGCATATGAAATGGATAGAAACCGACAGATCAGAAAAACAGTTTTCATAATGATGAGAATAATAGAAAAATCCATTGGCTATAGAAAAATGTTATTTTTAAACCTCGAATATAGCCCGATATATCTCCGATATAGCCAATTTTGAACCGATTTTTATGAGTCTGGGCTCGTTGGAAAACTGCTGCGACGTAGTTTTTTGTAAAAATATTTTGGAGGGGAAAGGGGACGAGGGGAAAAAACTCAAGAGTTTGTCTATATATGACTCCTTGTTCCAAAGGTTTTTGTATGGAGTTTTTCGGGTTCGTGGACGTTTTTTCTGGGGTGTAGGGACTGCGTCACGCCCTCCGCTACCGCTCCGGGCATGATGCTCTCAGAGTACATGACCTATAATTTTAAATGATTTTTTATTTACGCAGGATTCCGTGAACTGTCAGATTTGCGATGTTTTTTAGAACAAAATCCTGCGTAAATAACAAATTATACAAAATTATAGCTCATGTACTGTGAGGGAAAGACTCATACACAAATATTAGATGAATCTGGATTAAAGAAAATTAGTATGAAGCTGAAAAGTTGCTCTGAAAACTCATCGCAGTCCAACTTCATTTGCGATGTTATTTCAGACCAATTTGTACCTTCATACTTAAACTTTTTGAATCCTGATTTATCTATTTTATTTATTAGAGTCGTCATGTGAGAATTACATGAGCTATGATTTTGAATTATTTGTTTTTTACGCAGGATTTTGCTCTAAAAAACATCGCAAATTTGACAGTTCATATTTTTGCAACGTGCTCTTAACGCTGAAAACTGAACTAAAATCATGACAAATGGTGATAAACATTTTGGAACTTTTGAAACGAACGAATGAGCATGTGCTAGGCGTATGGAGCAAAGTTTCAAGAGCTAATATTTTATCGTTACTTCAGAGTACGTCGCAAAAATGTGAACTGTCAAATTTGCGATGTTTTTTTAGAACAGATTCCTGCGTATGTAATAAATTATTCAAAATTATAGATAATGTACTGTGAGAGGATAACTTTTACACGAATAATAGATAAATCAGAATTCAGCAAATTTGAGCATGAAGGTCGAAAGTTGTTTTGAAAAATCATGGCATTCCAAATTCATTTGCGATGTTTTTTCAGAGCAAATTTGTACCTTCATACTTAAACTTTTGGAATTCTGATTCATCTATTATATGTGTAAAGAGTCATCTTCTAACAATACATGAGCTACAATTTTGAATAATCTGTGATTTACGCAGCATTCTATTATAAAAAAAACATCACAAATTTGACAGTTCACGTTTTTACGACTTGCTCTTCAGAGTAACATTTTCGACTCGTCATTAAATTCCAGGGACCTTGACCTCAAACGATCTCTATTCTCTATTTGGCGAATGTCAGGACAACACTGACATTTCAGAATAAGTCAGAGTGACTGCGTTGCATAAAATTTGTTCCCGATTATTAATGTCGTACCATTGTTCGTCTTTAGGTTCCATTGATTGTCGAGCTGGAGCGTAAAACTATTGCTCTAATGTCGAAGCAAGCGCTAATGTTAATAGAAAGGAGGAGGCAGGACGTTCGTGATCAAGCAAAAGAAATGGCAGAAATTGGAAGTGAGTCCTTCAAACAATATACAGAAAGAAATATTTGATTAAAAACTTTGGTTTTTGTAGAACCGGGAGCAGCTAGAAAAATGTTAGACGACGAAGAGCAGGTTCGGAGGGCCGCAGATCGTGAAGGACGTCGTACGCGTAGGCGACAGAACCGTGAACGTATTGACATAAATAACACACATCTGGATGGAATGTCCAGTGACGATGAGATTCATCAGGAGCGTGATATGTTGAATTTTAAAGCACAAATTGGTGAGAGGATTTGTTTGGATTTGGAAGAGAACTGAAACTGAAAAATGATTCTTAAATGTTTACAGAGCAAATATCTTCGGAAGTAAGTGTTCTCTTTGACGATGTGACTGAAGAATTCAGTCAAATATCATCCGTATTGGAGCGATTCGAGGAATGGCGAAAGAATGATTTCAACTCCTATAAGGACACGTATTTTAGTCTATGTCTTCCGAAGGTATTGTCAGAGAAATATTTTGGTTTACCTTTTTTTTGTCTCGTTAACTGATTCTCATCCTCATGTAGATATTGGGACCGTTAATCAGATTACACTTAATCACGTGGAATCCGCTTGATGAACACTGCGAAGACCTCGAACGTATGGATTGGTACGCTTTGACAATGAAGTACGGCTGGAATGAGAACGAAACAGAAGAATCATTAAGTGACGATCCTGATGTGAAACTGGTTCCTGTGCTCATTGAAAAAATTATTTTGCCTAAAGTAACAGGTAAATTGGATATTGTTCATCAGAACGTTAAACGGCATTGAGAATGTATTTTTCGACAGAATTGATTGAAACTTGCTGGGATCCGTTATCAACTTCGCAAACACTTAAGCTTGTTGGTCTAATAGGAAGATTAGGTCGCGATTATCCTTCGCTGAAGACAACATCAAAGTATCTACGGACTTTATTTGCGGCCATATCTGACAAAATGAAATTAGCTCTTGACAACGACGTTTTTATACCAGTTTTTCCGAAACAGTAAGTTCGCTGCACAGCAATTGAATCGACAGTTCGTAGAAATTGATCGTTAATGTTTTCAGATCACAAGAAGCTCGATCATCATTTTTTCAACGTCAATTTTGTAGTGGACTTAAATTACTCAGAAATCTTTTGAGTTTTCAAGGAATTTTGGCCGATAGTGCACTTAAAGATTACGCCATTTTGTCGCTACTGAACCGATATTTACTGATGGCAATGAGAGTAAGTCACTCATTCACTCAACAACCAACGCAATAATTGACTATTTCATATCTTTTGCAGGTCTGTACACCCATTGATGCAACGTCCAAAGCTTACATCATTGTCAATACCCTGCCACGCATATGGCTTCAACCAGAGCAGGGAATTTTGGAGAGTTTAGGTCTATTCACAACGTATTTGAAAATGGTTTTTAAACAATTAGACAAACGGAATCAATTGCATACGTGAGTTTCAAGTTATTTCGCTGAAAGGACTTCTGCTAATTCAATTTTAAATTTCCAGCGATTCGATTGACAAAATGTCCCAGATTCTCCACACGCTACATGTTATAGTGTAACAATTTTGTAAAGAAAATTGAGAGGTTGGGCAAAGCTTTTGAGCATAACATTTTTCATAAGTCAGGTAGCTTTGCCGAACTTCTCAATTAATTGTAATTCAAATCGGGTCTTCGGTTTGCGAACGATTTGGAACGGAGGTCAACGTTCCAATTTTACATTTGTTCCAAGTCGAGACGCCAGGCCCTAGTTATGATTTGTACAACAATATTGTAAATTAAAATAATAATTTAATTAATTTCCTATTTTTTATCGACATGCTTTATTGACATCTTCGGAGATGTAGATAGCGTGAAAGAGATCATTCTTCGCTGAGACATTGCGAAATTTATACCTAACGGCGCCCGTTTTCATGGCAGTTGACAGTTTTCCATTAAATTTCACAGTCAACTCTCATAATAAACGGAAAACTAAACTGACGACTGCACCGGCGGCGCCCTAATAAGCCATTGACATGAGCTTGGAAAAGTAGCGACAGGCAGCTCTTAACAAAAATAGATGGCATCATGGGCGCGCGGTAGCGATGCGCTGGAGACGCAAGTGCCCAAACGATCAAAAAATTAAGAAATCATTTTTTCGTAGACTTCGGAACCATATATACAGCTAAGTTTTGACTTTTTTCTCTTGCGTCGTACCCCCTCTGAGACCCAGTTTTTCGGATTCTACATAAAATTTTGATTGAAATCGACATTATACTCATTAGACCTTTAGAAAATCGTCATTTTCCGTACAAAATGTGCTATTTCGTAGAAGCCAAAGTTAATGGAAACATCCAACGTAGTTAGTGGGGTAGTGGGTTAGTTCCAGAGCCATTTGTATGAAAACCGACTTATTTGGCTCGTGCTCCAAAACGGCTCGATAACTTCTTGAAATTTTGCAGGGACCTTCGGGTGGACATTCTACTAGTAAATACCCCCGCCCCTAGGGGCTACGCAGGCTTTATCATTTTCGCGTGTTGTCTATTCAGAGAGCCATATTTTTTTTCGTTTTAAATAATGATG
>CM055405.1:12814166-12862507 GCA_029228625.1 Pseudolycoriella hygida | reverse complement strand
GTTTCAGCCTCAGCGCTGTGTCATACATAACATTCCACAGCGTTGGTCCTAATAGGGATCCCTGTGGTACTCCAGCTGTGATGTCGACTGTCTTTTTCCCTTCATTAGTATCGTACGTTAGTACTCGTCGCTCGAAATAGCTTTTCAGTATCCTACAGAGGTAATCGGGGACCCTCATGACATGTAGCGCCTTGGCTATCTCTATCCAGCTTGCGCTATTAAAGGCATTTCTAACGTCTATCGTCGTTATAGCGCAGAAGCGGTTACCCCGTATTTTTTGCTTCCGCGCCTTGTCGGTGGTCTCTATGACTTTTTTAATGGCCTCAATCGCCGATCTCCCTTTTCGAAATCCGAATTGTTCGTCCGACAGTCCGTGCTCGCCCTCTGTGTGTTTTCTTAGTCTATTCAGGATCGCGGTTTCCAGCATTTTTCCCAACCCATCCAACAAGCATATAGGTCTATATGATGATGGCTTGTCTGGCGGTTTCCCTGGTTTTGGTATTAAGACCAGCTTCTGTTCCTTCCATATTTGAGGAAAATATCCGTCGTCGAGGCACTTCTGCATTGTCAATCTGAGCATGTTAGGCTTTGCGCATGCTGCTGTCTTCAGAGCTATATTGGGGATTCCATCTGGTCCTGGCGCTTTGTTATTTTTTGGCTTTTGTGCAGCTATCTGGATCTCTTCTACAGTGATCGACCGTTCAAGTCTGTCTTCCGCTTCATCGTCATAAGGAGTTTGCGGCCATGTGATCTGTTCGTGCTGTGGGAAGAGCTCTCTCACTATGACACCTAGCCTATCCGGGCACTTTTCTTTTGGCCCCAATGTACCTTTCATCATCGTCATTACTGTTCTGAACACTTTGCCCCACGGGTTCGGGTCTGCCTCTTGGCACAGTTTCTTCCAACAATCCCTCTTAGTTTTGCATTACGATGTTCTTCGGACCTCTCTATTCTAACATTCTCGTTTCTGGCCCTTTGCATCCTCCTTCTTGTCTTAAAACAAGTTGTTCGCAAAAGTCTTATTTCGTCGTTCAACCAAAATGCCGGTTTTCGCCCATTCCTCGGTTCCATCCTTCTTGGCATCGCCGCGTCACATGCATTCACCATTTCTTTCGTCAATTCTTCTGCAGATTTCTCTTCGTGATCGTCTTTTGATTGGAGATATTCCTTAAAAACTTCTTGATCGAAATTTCCAGTTCTCCATCTTCGCTCTCTTCTATGAGTCATCTGTCTTGTTGCCTCTGTACACTTTTTCACGGTGTACCTCAATGCCTGGTGATCGCTGTGTGTGTAACTTTCGTCGACTCTCCAGTTCAGACTTGGAACTAGTACTGGACTGCAGAATGTCACGTCAATAATCGACTCTCGCCCATTCTTGCGGAATGTAGTTGCATTTCCCACGTTTGCCAGAACCACATTTAATCTAGCTAGCGCTTCTTGCAGACTGAAGCCTCTATCATTTGTGAATCTACTACCCCACTCAACTGCCCATGCGTTAAAATCACCTCCAATATGAACTGGGTTGAGTCCCGTCAGTTCTCCTGTGAGTAAATCTAACATTCGTTCAAACTGCAGAATCGTCCATCTTGGTGGTGCATAGCAGCTGGCAATATACACTCCATCAATTTTCGCTATCACGAATCCTTCGTGAGCGTCTGATACAACTTCTTGTATGGGGTATTTGCCCGTTGTCAATATTGCGGCCATCTCGGCTCTGCCAGCAGCCCATTTACCGTTGTTTCTATAAACACGGTACGGTTCTGAAATAATCGCCCATCCTCTTTATGTCCTTATGCACGTTATTCTTATCTTGAATAAATTCATGCAACTCTTTCACCATTCTTTTGGCTTGCTCCAATTTTGTCATCTTCGATTCGCCGGTATCGCTGGTCTGAAGCGCATTTGTTCTTTCCTCGCTTGTTCTCACGGGCGACCTCGTTATCTTCGCGCTTCTTGCGAACACGTCGTATATCTTAACCTCCGATTGATTTATCCGCTGATCCTCTGATTTTGTCTGCTGATTTTTGCTGTCATTCTTATTCATTTCTTCCATTTTGTTGAGTCCCCCCTCCAAACCGCTATCTCCATCTCGTAGTGTAGTTACCTTCATGATCCCATGGTTACCTATGCAAGCAGTGAGGCCATGCTAGGGTTGATACGATCCTTCATGGGGCACCGTATTCAGAGCCAGATCGGTATTAGTCAGGAATGTTCATCTGAGCCTACACCTCCTATTTTCACAGGACGAGCTTTCAAACGTACTTGGAGGCCTGCCAAGGTTTTACCGGGACGGGGGCAACCATGGTATTAGCCCACTAGAGTCCGTGTTCGATGCTTTGCCAGTATGCCATAATTAAGACCTCACTGGCGTTGGCCTTAATGTGCCCGTAGCACTCCATCCGTGTTTGTTGGTTGATGGTAGTCCATCTGACTAGGACTGTGCATGCTGCCGTTGTCTCTTACCGTTGCGATCCTCCGCCACCATGCTAAGTCGCCATTCCATCTTAATAGCGCCTAGCTGTCTTCGACCCTCCCTAAACGTAGCGTCTAGGTACTACCCGAAGACAGCCCCCTTTTTTTTTTTTTCTCAAGGGTGAGGAAACCTTCAAAAGGCACCTGGTCCTCCTGGACCCAGGTAGTGTTGGATTTTTACCAACTAAAACCTCCTTCCTTGATCGCCACGCCCTCGTCTCCCCGGAACCGCCTCACAGCATTACTTCGGGGAGGGGCTGTGCTTTCGCACCTACTTTCTCAGATCAACTGCCAGTCTTCGTTGATCGTCTCTCCATGCACTTTGTAGCTTCACCATTATCTTCGCAATTGCGTTGTCCGCTACTTTCCACACTTCTTCGTCGCGACACATTTCCGATATTATGTTGTCGGCGTTTACGTCTGGCCTGCTCGCGGCTATCAGCTCACATCGCTCCTGTTCAAAACGGGGACAGACAAACACAACGTGCTCTGCAGTTTCTTCCTCTTCAACGCATGTCACGCAGAAAGGTGATTCCGCGTGTCCAAACCTATGCAGGTACTTCCTGTAGCACCCATGACCCGACAGGAACTGCGTCAGGTGGAAGCTAACCTCTCCGTGTTCCCTATTTACCCATGTGGTTACGTCCGGGATAAGCCTATGAGTCCATCTTCCATTTTCCGCGGAGTCCCACTCTCGCTGCCATTGACTCAGTGATTCGACTCTTACTTGTGCCCTCACTGTTTTGGTGTTTTGGCCCCCCCTTTCCTTCAGTCTGTGGCATTCACTGTCTTCCATCAGCATTATGCATATAGGCATCGTTCCGGCTATCACACATACCGCTTCCGAGGAAATCGTTCTGTATGCGCTTGCTACCCTTATGCTTGACAACCTCTGGGTTTTTATCAACCTCCTACGGTTCCTCTTTGTGTCTAACGCCCTTATCCACGCTGGTGCCCCGTAGCGCAGTATCGATAGGGTAACACTTGCTAGGAGCCTCCTTTTACTGCTGCGCGGTCCAAACCCATTCGGCATTATCATGGCCAGTGCTGCATTGGCTTTCATTGCCTTTTCGCACGTATAATCTACGTGGGCATTAAAGTTTCCACGATCGTCTAACATGACTCCAAGGTGTTTTAGCTGGCGAGTGGATGTGATCTCGTTCCCCTCGATGTTCATTACAATCCGCTCAGTTTTCCGACAATTGCTCACGAGCATGATCTCGGTTTTCTGATGGGCCAGCTTCAGTTTAGCCATTGTCATCCAACTTTCTACAGTTTCCAACGCCTCTTTCGTGACGACTTCCACCTCCAACTTTGACGTTCCGATAACTATGAAAATTAGGTCGTCGGCAAAAGCAATCGTCGTAACCCATCTTGGCAGCTGCAGCCGCAGCGCTGCGTCGTACATCGTATTCCACAGCGTTGGTCCTAATATGGATCCTTGTGGAACACCAGCTGTGATGTCTACCATCTTTTTCCCTTCCCTGGTATCATACATTAGCACCCGTCGTTCGAAATAGCTTTTCATTACCCTGCAGAGGAAATCGGGGACTCTCATAGCATGCATTGCCTTAGCTATCTCCGTCCAGCTTGCGTTATTAAAGGCATTTTCAACGTCTATCTTCGTTATAACGCAGAAGCGGTTCCCTGTTCTTTTTTTTCTTTCGCGCCTTGTCGGCAATCTCCATAACTCTTTCTATTGCTTCGATCGTCGATCTTCCTTTTCGAAATCCGAATTGGTCGTCGGACAGTCCGTGCTCACCCTCTGTGTTTTTGTGTAATCTGTTCCGGATCATGGCCTCCAGCAGTTTTCCCATACCATCCAGCAAACATATAGGTCTATATGATGGTTCACCTTGTGGTTTCCTTGGTTTTGGTAGTAGGACCAGCTTCTGTTTCTTCCATATATCAGGAAAATTTCCGTCGTCGAGGCACTTCTGCAATGTCAATCTGAGCATGTCCGGCTTTATGCATGCCGCCGTCTTCAAAGCTACATTGGGGATCCCATCTGGTCCTGGCGCCTTGTTATTTTTCAGCTTTTTGACAGCCGTCTGAATCTCTTCTATAGTGATCACCCGGTCCTGTCTGTCTTCAATTTCATCGTCGTAAGGAGTTTGCGGCCATGCGACCTGTTCATGTTGCGGGAATAGCCCTCTCACTATGGCTCCTAGCTTCTCAGGACAACTTTCTTTTGGCACTGATGAACCTCTAATTTTTGTCATCGCTATCCTGTACACGTTTCCCCATGGATTTGCGTCAGCTTCCTGGCACAGCTTCTTAAAGCAGTTTCTCTTGCTAGCTCGGATTACCCGCTTTAATGTTAGTTTTGCCGTACGATGTTCGTCTCGCCTCGCGGCTCTGGCACTCTCACTTTTGGCCCGCTGCATCCTCCTTCTTGTCATGAAGCAGTCTGCGCGCAAGAGCCTAATTTCGTCGTTCCACCAAAATGCCGATTTTCGTTTATTCTTCGGTTCTATCCTTCTTGGCATCGCTACGTCGCATGCATGCACCAATACTTTCGTCAATTCTTCTGCCGATTTCTCAACGCCTTCGTCTTCTGATTGGAGGTATTCCTTGAAAGCTTCTTGATCGAAATTTCTCGTCTTCCATCTCCGCTCTCTTACTTGATTCATCTGCCTTGCCGCCACCGTACTCTTTTTCAAAGTGTACCTCAATGCCTGGTGGTCGCTGTATGTGTAGCTTTCATCCACTCGCCAATTCAGACTGGGTACTAGACAGCCCCCTCATCCTTCAACTAAGTGACCCACACTACTACACAAGGGTTGGTTACCTGATCGTTCATGGGGTTGCTCACTGTAACAGGTGTCACCACGGGTAGGTAGGATGTAGGAGTAGGTGGACAGAGGCTAAGGTACATAAGGAGTACTATATTGCGCATAACACACCATTTGACACCCTAGTAAGGTGTAGTTAGATGTAGTGAGAAGTAGTGAGATGTAGTGAGGAGTGGTGACATGTAGTGTAGTAAGGTGCAGTGATGTTGTGTTTTATATTATAGATGAGAAAATAATTTGAAAGATTTTTTTGCGTTTCGAAGCGTTAAGCGTCACCCAAATTGATATCAGTTGTTTTGGCAGAAGGAACAAGGACTTGCGTCACATTTCCCTTTTAAAGGGGTTTTTGTTGTGATAGAAATTACTATCATTCAGTCACACGTCAAGACACCCAAGTAGACTATTCACTTTAAACCCACGGGGATGTCACTTATTCATCCAATATTCATTCAGAATTATTCATTATTGCCGAAGAAGAGCACGGGGATGTCACTTTTTCATCCAATATTCATTATTGCCAAAGAAGAAACAATCGATTTGTAACTCGATTCGGCCATGCAACGCAAATTTATCGATAAAAATGAAAAAACGGCATCTATAAAATGTAGACGAAATTCAAAAAATTGTATAAATTCGATGTCAATTTTTATAGTAAGTGACAACTTCGCTTTAAACTCTCATTTCTCTTCCAACGCATTTGAGAGTCGCATTACGATTTCACAGAAAACACTTTTATTTCCAAATTTTTAAAAGAAAGCACAATTCGCTCAAACCATTCAAACAGAGTTCTCCAAGCTGAATGGTATTGCATCTTGCAACACTCGAAAAGTATAAACACTGACATTTTCGTATACGTATACATCAAACATTCGAAGACGTCCATTTTTCAATGAAATTCTTGCAAAATGTAATGGAGGAATATGCTTTCTGAACAAAAAATTGAATTTTCATTGTGTGTTTTTAAAGAATATAACAAATAAATCTGTCTAAATGGAGGAAAGACAACAGATAGTTAATGCAACCATAACACCAGGTATGTAACAGCAATTGTTGTGCATATAATTATGAAATGAAAAACCGTCTCGCTGTGAAAGTTTTTTGTTCGCAAAACACATCGAAATCTTCAATGGGTTTTCAATGGCGATTGAACAATTTTTCGTTTCGTTTCAGAGTTGTACTTTTTAATAACGAAATTCCTGGCCCATGGACCACTCCAAGATGCAGCTGAGGTGAGATTTGTGTGACGGATATTGTGAAGAATCGTTTCTAATTTATTAAATCGCCACATTTTTATTCCAAATGCAGGTACTGATGAAAGAATTGGAACGTTTGAAGGCAAGTGTTTTTCTTTTATATTCCAATGTTTACAAATATTCCTTTTCTATACGATATTTTAGTTTGAGCAATTTTCACATGTTTTGCACGTGCTTTTTGTGTTTATGTCAAAATTGTTATAAACAAGTTCCTTGACCCCGAATCCCCGGATCACTGGGAGTCATTTCAATAAATCCACATTGCTCGAAACATGCATTGGATTCTAACGAACCTTTTTTTATTCCACAGATATTCCCAAAGAGAACCGATTGGACTGGCCAGGAGCACGAACAAACCTTTACGGAATTGGTAAGTACTCAAAACAACAATATGTTTTGTTTACATTTACTATTTGCTTTGGGGAAGAAGAAACGTTGCGTAGGTTGAGTATCACATTGTGAATGAACAACCATTTCGCTAGACTCTGGGATGTTAGTGCGGAATATGACGGAGTGATTTTACTATCAGAGATAGGAATTTCATGTTGATTTTCAGGATTATTGATGAATAAAGTCAGTGGTTTGTGGTTAAAAAATTGAAAAATGTGTATAGTTATAATGGCCGGGCCGCCATTGTTGTGTGTGTGTGCCTTTGTTCGATAAACTAACATCGAGTGAGATATTTTTGGTTTCTCCCAATTTTCTTGGTTCTTTATCAATGGACCAGGTGAGAAGTGTGACTCCATCGGTGACCTTGAAATTTTATGACCATTTTTTTCCCCGTGAAAATGGGAAAAAATGTTTTGCCACATTAGAAAAACAGGATGTCGTTTTACGGTTGAGTGGGGAATTAAAATTTGTTCATTTGTTTCATTAAAATAAATTAATTTCTTTAGAAAATTGGTAATCGAAAAAAACCACACGAATAATCTTGCGTGCGTTCCAGAGTATGGGTGATGCGACGAGTATGAATGTTCTTCTTACAACTATTTTCGTTATGAGTTTTTGTCTTTTATAACATCCGCATTTTTAGATTCATTTTTTTTATTGTAAATTGATATACCGTAGGCATTTAACAGTTATGGGTATTAGCACACCCCCATAATCTCGAAGATTTTTATTTATGCGTCATGTCAGATGTGCACGAAATGCGTTATGCAAGTGATAGATGAAAAGCGCATATTTTGTTACAAATAAAAAGTTTTTGTTTTCATGTGTATTCCACTTATCATATTGTTTTGTTATTCAGTAGATTAATCATAAATCCCATGGGTTTGGAAACGAAATCGTCAATAGTTATAATTACAACGCAATGGCAGCCATATTGTTGTGAAGGTTGTTTTTGTAAGATAGGAAAATTTTTAACATTTTTTTTCTAATTTTTCGGGTTGCGCTTTTTTTCGCAATTATGCAATTAAATAAAAATAATTAATAAAATAAAAAAAAGGGATTTTCGAAAAAAATTCATTTATCGAAAATTTTCAAATCAAAATTTGCATAACCTGGAAAATGCATTTTCATTGTAATTATTTTTCATTCCCCAAAAAAATTATTAATTAAAATAATTTAATTATTTGAAAAATAAATCCTAAACAATCCCCGAAGCCTCTGCCATATCGGAACATAAGTAATTTTCTATTCGCTCTACTGGCTGTCGTAACCTCTTCCGTGAAATTCAACTTACCGTCGTATTCATCCGTTTAGTCATTCTGTCTCTATACCGATGTCGAAACGAAACGATTGTATATGCTTTCGTTTGTGTTGTATGCTACGTAGATCTACATTCGTTTCACTTTTGTAATGTGTCGAACTGGTTTGTACTTTTCTAAATATGTATGGCTGTTTCGACACACTTACAATGGTCATGTTTGACTGTAAAAGAAATGTTTTTTCTGTCAGAGAAAGCGGTGTAGCAATAGGTGACATCACCGAAATATTGTTTAATACAAAAATATTCATTTTAGAGACTGACGATAATAATCACAGGGTTTTTATTATACCGTCAGTTGCATGTATAATTTTTATGTTTATGTTAGTCATTTCTTCGGCTTGATGTTATACATAACTCGATGTCGTGTATTTCTAATGCTTTTCTTGCCTTTCTATCATTCATCGCAAAACAATTTCTGTCTGGAAGCTCATGTGATTTCCCTTTGGACGTTGGACGTCTTGTATCGTATGTTAGACACACTTTTGGGCAATTTAAGAATATAAAACAGTCATTAGAGCCGAAGGGCTTAGTTTAGGGTAAAGGACAGAGGGTAAAGTAACATATACCGAGACTTCCACATCGCCATATATGGGCTATTCTACCGTTACCTATATTACATTCCACTTTCATTCTTAAATATCTTGAAAGTATGTAGGCTCCCAACAAATACGCAGTTCACCGATTTTGTTAGACTCGTTCCTCTCAACAATGTGGTTACTGTAATAACAACTTTCACATGCATAAATGACGACGTGAACGAAACGTGCGAAAATCCGTTTGTCAATCCCCAAGCTAGACCCGTGCGCCGGCGCCAGCCGCGTCGATCGCCGCCGAAAAATTTTGAAAAAAACCCATCGCCGCCGCCGAAAAATTCTAAATCGGCTAGCCGATCGCGCCGCCGCCGAATAAAAAAAAAGTCCCGCCGCCGCCAGCCGCCGCTTTTATTTTTGGATAGTTTTCGGCGCAAACTACAAAAAAAATGGAAGTGGTACGAAAATGCTCGTTTATGTAATCTTTTCTCTAACACAATGAATATTTTTACTCTTTCTTTTGAACTATAAGAAATGATTTTAAAATGATTAAAAAACTTCAAGTAGAGTGTTTAAATTTAGATACGGTTCACTTTCGAACTTGCAACTGGCATGGCGGGAAAATGACAGCTGATTAAGAACAATAAAGATGATTCTTGTTTGTTTATTACTAACAGTTATCAGTTTCGCCCTAATTGTAAGTTCAAAAGTGAACCGTATAGTCAGGTGCGAGTTGCCCAAAAAGCCCGTCTCGCTCATATTTTGGGGTAAAGGCGATTGAATTGCTGATTATTGTAGAGAGGTAGTTGGCATGCTGAGAAGGGCTTGGATTGGTCAGAGGAGCCGCCGTTGTCTAAAAATTCTTTTGGCTCTATAAAATCCAATTTTGCTTCAATTACGTCGAAAAAAATGTCATGAAATATTTGAACCTTTGCTTATATGAGAAAAATCTAAAAACTTGAAAATGTATGTAAGTGGCGCGTTATTCAAGGTAAAAGTAGGCATAACTGTTTTTCATATTTTCCCTTAATCAACAAAGGTTCAAAGAATTCTTTGCATTTTTCCCGATGAAATTGAAGCCAAAAAAAGTTTTGGACACTTTACGTATTCAAAATTCGCGTCTTTTTTATGAACTGACGCCATTTTGGATTTTTTGAAGTGAAAGGTTGTGTTATCGATAGAGTTTTCTTTTCTTGAAATGTTGAGTCCTCAAACGTCTAAATCGAATTTGAATCGACGAAGTTATGCCTACTTTTGCATTGATGGCACTTACCTTGAATTACTGCGCCATCTACATACATTTTCTAGTTTTTATATTTTTCTCATATCAGCAAAGGTTCAAAGAATTTATGATGATATTTTTAGACCCGTACGAAGTAACGAGGCTAATGCGTTTACCATGAACGACGTATGTAACCAGTCGAATCTACAAAAAAATGTGTCCGTCCGTCCGTATGTCCGTCTGTCAAAACGATAACTCGAGTTAACTTTGACTGATTTTCAAAAAACTTTTTTTTTTTCCTGAAAGGTAGTCGCAATAGGAGTGTTCGGATTGAAAATGCGCAAAAATCGGTAAAGAACGTTGGAAACTACGATCTAAATAGTAGTAAGAAAAGTGGTTTTTTGAAGGTCGGTGAAACTTTTTAGCTTATATCTTCGCCATATGGACTTCAAGAATCAAATAAAAAAACGTTGATTAATATCGATTAACTGGTTCAGGCTAGAGCGTCCATAAAGTGGTCATAACTCGTGCTACTCGACCGTATACGATAATTGGTGATTTTCCACTAATTTTAGGTTAAAATACCTTTAATTTTTGCTATGATGTAAAAATAGTCGAAGGCTCATGAGTATTCAAGAAAAAGAAAGGGCCAAGGACTCTCTTCAGTCGGCTCTAATCCAAAAGAATTAATTTTTGCTATGTTGTACAAAACATTGATGGTAACATTATTGCCCACGAAAGTATAGGTCCAAGGCCTCTCCTTAGGTCCATAGGTCGACGGTCATGCAAAAAGTGCGTAACCTTGCGAACGTCGTTCGCGGGAAATTTCTGGGCGAAAAATCTGGTTTGCAGGAAATAGGGCTTTCGCCGAAGGAGAAAAAATTGAAGATCAGGAAATGAAAGCGGGAAGTCCTTGTTGACCAAAACTTCAAAACATTTATGTAAAATCGGGAAATGGAAAATACAAAATCGAGAAATGAAAACGGGAAGTAGTTTCGGATTAAAAATTTGATGTGAAAACGATAAGTGGGAAATAAAAAATCGGGAAATGAAAACGGGAAATTATGAAGGATCAAACATTTTACTAAAAAATGTAAAATCGATCTTTATAGAATATAATAAATGTACAAATGTTAGCTAAACTTATCGGGAAGTCAATCTCATCGGGAAGTAAAACTCATCGGGAAGCTAAACTTATCGGGAACTCAATCAGTTAATAAATTTCTTACTTTCAATGAACCCTCTATCAAAAATTTTCACCTGTGGCGCTACACGGAATCAGCCAATAATGAAATTCTTAGTTCCAATGAACCCTATTATCAAATATTTTCGCCTGCGGTGCTAAACGGAATCAGCCAATTAAAAAAATTCTTACTTACAATGAATCCTACAGTCAAAAATTTTCGCCTGCGGCGCTTTACTCTTCGTACCGGAAAATCCTACCAGCGACAGCGGGACGTCCCCTAAAAAAACGGTAAATCATTTCCCGAAAAACGGAAATTTTTTTTCAAAAACATTCGTTTCAGGGAAATTTTTAGTTCGTTCCCGGGAAGAAAACATCTTTTGTATGTCCGTAGATCGGTGCGGCACTTCAGGAGGGTTTCTCCAAATCTAATAAAATTGTATGACATTCCTTAATATTCTATAGAATTATAGTGTTTATGTAAATAAATGTTTGCAACAGTTATTCTTTGCCAATGTCTATTCTGATAAGTGCGGGTCGACTAGCCCTAGCGATATGTTTTTCGACAAAACTGAAGCAAACTTGGATTTTATAGAGCCAAAGGAAGTTTTAGACAACGGCAGTTGCTCTGACCAATTTCGGCCGCTCTCAGCATGCCAACATGGTGAAATAACTTTGTCTTCTACCCCTCAACAATATTCACCAATCCAATCGCTTTTATCCCAAAATATGAGCGAAAGGACAACTCGTACCTGACTATGTATACAAATTTGAACACTACAAATTTGTAATTTTTTTAATCAGAAAATATACTGGCGCCGAAATGCGCCGCCGCCGCCGATAAAAAATTTGACGCGCGCCGAAATCAGTCGCCGGTAAAAATCTTCAGCCGATGTAAGCCGCCGCCGACAGCTTTAAAAATTTTAAGCGCCGCCGCCGAAAAAAGTGGACCGGCGCACGGGTCTACTCCAAGCGAGCGCAGTACAAATAAATTTCGTATATTTTATGAGTTTGTTGGGATCAAAAGTTGGTCTATTTCATCTGTGAAAATGATCAACGTCACAGCTATCAATCAAACAGGCAGTTAGGGAAAAGTCCAAAATGTTTTTGTCGCTAATGTTCATGTATTTGATCAAAAAGAATCTAAAAACATGTGAAGGGACCCGTACGTATCCGAATAGATGTGGCAAACAGAGTTGATGTTACGAAGAGACTCGAACGTATTTGAGTCAATATTGTCAATAGTGTATGAAATTACGTCCACATTAAATTGTATTGGAAATTGCCGAGTGGGCAATATTGAAAAACCCGTCCTAAGAAAAGCCTTCCGAAAGTACAAAATTGACCCCCAAACAGACAAAAGTGTACATCTCAATTTTTTCTACAACAAAGGAAAAAAAACCATTTTTTGTCTAGGGCAGACCTTAGGACCAACCTAGGGCCATAAGGAAATGCCTCGGACACATACTTCCATAGACAAAAATGTTTCCCTCAATTTGCTCTGCAACATAGCAAAAAAAAATTTTTTTGGTTAGGGCCGACCTTAGGACAGATCTGAGGCCCACTTCAGCCCTAAGCACAGGTACCGGGTCCAAATTTGTTTTTGAATATAATTCAGTGCTCGATTACCCCTCGTATAGAAAAAGAATCAACGAAATCAGTTAGGATTTATCCAATTTATGTAAGCAAACACGTTGGGCCCTAGTAGAAAGTCAATTTTAGGGTCCTGACTGAGTCCAAGGGTTTCTAATCAAACCATTTTCTGCCATAAAACGGGAGACAGTCCTAGACCTTTCCATCAAACAAAATTTGAAAATCGGAAGAGATTTACTCGAGTTAAGTACAAAAAACATGTAAAGCGCTAGCAGAGACTCGTTTTTGGTGTCCTAGTTATATCCTAGGGCCCAATCTCAAAAAAGTTTCTTCTACAAATAGTAGGGTTTTCATAGACCTGTCGACTAAAAAAATAATTATGAAAATCGGAAAAGATTTACTCGAGTTACGTACAAAAAACACGTATGGCCCTAGCATAGAATCGTTTTTTGTGCCCTAGCTAAGTCCAAGGACTCAAATCCAAAAAAGTTTCTTCCATAAATTGTCGGCCATGCCCAGATCTTTCAAGCAAAAAAAAATTATGAAAATCGGAAAAGATTTACTCGAGTTACATACAAAAAAAAAACGTATGGCCCTAGCATAGAATCGTTTTTAGTGCCCTGGCTAAGTCCAAGGACTCAAATTTAAAAAAGTTTCTTCAATAAGTTGTCGGCCATGCCCAGATCTTCCAAACAAAAAAAAAATTATGAAAATCGGAAAAGATTTACTCGAGTTACATACAAAAAACACGTATGGCCCTAGCATAGAATCGTTTTTAGTGCCCTGGCTAAGTCCAAGGACTCAAATTTAAAAAAGGTTCTTCAATAAGTTGTCGGCCATGCCCAGATCTTCCAAACAAAAAAAAATTATGAAAATCGGAAAAGATTTACTCGAGTTATGTACAAAAGACAAAAGGGCTTTTTGAGCCGACAGTGCCCAGATTCAATCTCATAAGATATTTCAATCACCTTTAAGCGAAAAAATTTTTTGAAAATCGGTTGAGTTTTACTCCGTCCGCGATAAGACAGACGGACTGACAACGTTTTTATTGTTGATTCGTCATCTAAGCACCAGGATCGATACTCCCCACCTACTCCCAGGTCGAAATTGGGGTGGTTACAAACGTCGTGGTAAACGCATAAGACCCCTTTTCGAAGAATTTCGTCCTTCGTACGGGTCTAACGAGTAAAAAATCCATGTATCTAAATGTTTGGCGTTTAAAACGTCATTTCGACAGTTGGAAGTTGGAGTCTTTTGGTACCAACACGAATTACGCCACGTAAGTTGGTTGTATTTTGGTCTTCTACTTCCTCTGCGTAACAAAACGGTCAACAGTGACTCGAGTTAGTTAGCACCGTTAAATCTACCTTACAGCTTGAAGTACAAGAACTAAACGATTCTTTCTTGTTTTCTAAGCTGGTAAGGTCAAACCGCCAGTTGACTTTTTCCCCGCCAGACATTTCCCCTACGTGCTGGTACGTCACAGCAGGTGTAGCCAGCTTTTTTCGGCATGAATTATTTTTTCCTTCCATATAATTAATCCACAAAAAATTGTCTATGTTTGTAGACCACACACATTTCTTTCCTAAATTTTCCCGATCCATTTTGCACCGAAAATTCGTAGCAGTTTCTCATAAGACCACGTTGGTTAGAGAGGGATGGATATAACTTTTTTTCATTCTAACCAACGTGGTCTAATGAGAAACATAGACAATTTGTGGCGTAATTATATGGAAGGAAAAAATACCTCAAGCCGAAAAAAGCTGGCTAAGCAGGTGTCTGTAGGTCATAAAACTTGACGCTACGTCACAAAACTTGGCGTTACGTCACGAAACTTGACGTTACGTCATAGTACGTGCTGGTACGTCACAGTACGTGCTGGTACGTCACAGTACGTGCTGGTACGTCACAGTACGTGCTGGTACGTCACAATACGTGTCTGTACGTCACAGTACGTGCCGGTACGTCACTGTAATTGCCGGTACGTCACAAAACTTGACGTCGCGTCACAATATATGCCGGTAAGTACGTGTCGGTATGTGCCGGTATGCAGATCGACAAACATTGATGAAGATCGATAAACATTGATGCAGATCGATAAACATCAATGCAGATCGATACACATCGATGTAAATCGATACACATCGATGCAAATCGATACACATAGTACCGGCATGAATTACGAACTACCGGCGCGTATTGTGACATGCTAGTATGACGTTTTGCTACATCTCAATACCTTTTTGACGTATTGGCACGTACCGTGACGTATCGGCACGTACTGTGACGTATCGGCACGTACTGTGACGTATCGGCACGTACTGTGACGTATCGGCACGTACTGTGACGTATAGGCACGTACTGTGACGTATCGGCACGTACTGTGGCGTATCGGCACATATTGTGGCGTATCGGCACGTACTGTGATATACCGGCAGGTATAGTGACGGACCGGACCGACACGTACTGTGACGTAACGTCAAGTTTTGTGAGGTACAGCCACGTATTGTGACGAACCGGCACGTGCTGTGACGTAGTGTGACGTACAGCCACGTGTTGTTTTGTATCGAAACGTGCTGTGACGTATCGTCACGTAGCCCTACGTACCGGCACGTATTGTTTTGTATCAGAACTTTTTGTGACGTATCGTCACGTGCTGTGATATTTTCGTAGGTACGTGTCAGTACGTTTTTCGTACTTGGACATCTGAGTTAATATTTTTCATTAGCTTTGTATGCATCCAAGAAAGTTTACAGACGTTTAACTCTGCCGTACAACGCATAAAAAACTTAGCGATGAGAATTTGTGAGAGAAAATATATGAAAATCTCTTATCTGATAACGTCGCTAGGTTTTTTATGCGTTGTAGGGCAGAACTGTCATCTCACTCTACCATATGCTTTGATGAGCAAGAGAACTATGTGTGGCCCGTACGCTCTGTAAACCGACTTGTGAAAAACCATTAGAAAAACATTAGACGCATACTATCATCCAATATTGTGCCCAGCAGGAATTTTCTTGTTTATGGCAGTCAGTTCATTTGGTTTGTAAATTCAAAAACAATTTCTGAAAAATTTCTCACACTTTCTAAAATTTCTATTTTGTCAAAATTCTAGAAAATTTCTCAAGCGCCTCAAAAGTTTCTCAAAGTTTTTTAAAAATTGCTCACGTTTCTCAAACTTTTAACGTTTCTCAAAAATATATTCTCAAATTTTTTAACAATTTTTAAAATTACTCAAAGTTTCTCAAAAACAGTCACTGATCCAAACTGATCTTTACAGGAACGACAATATTCACACATTGGTCCACTTCATCTACTGGAAATATGCAAACGTATACCAGTTTTATTGGACAAGGAGTTGACACCAAGCGTGAGTGGCGTAACTTCTTTATTGGGAGCAGGACGTCAAAGTTTACTTCGAACAAAAGAAACAGTTGCACCACCGAAAAATATACTCGCGCACTGTAGTCGATTGCATAACATGCCGGTGTTAGAATCGATACATAAGAAGCCGGTGAATAATATTGGTAAGGCATTACAATGAATTATTGCTTACTAGAATCACTTACTTTAAACAAACATTGTAGTTCAAGTATTGTACGGCCGAGAGTGCTCGGGTCCGATAACTCGAAAGTTGGCCGTGCCCACAAGATTCTACGAAAAACTAGACTTACTAAGACGTACGCTAGGTCATCTGTCTGCCGTTTATTGTGTACTATTTGACAGATCCGGAAAGTATATAATTACAGTAAGTGTTACTGCTATATTTGGATAAAAGAGGAAAGTAAAGGAAAACATTGGATTTTGTTTAGGGAGCAGATGATTTACTAGTGAAGATTTGGAGCGCAATCGATGGACGCTTGCTAGCTACATTTCGTGGCGCATCAGCTGAAATAACTGACATAGCTGTAAATTTGGATAACACTCTGCTAGCAGCTGGGTCATTAGATAGAATCTTGCGAGTATGGGATATGCAAACAGGTGGACCGATTGCAGTTTTATCTGCACACACCGGCATGATCACATCGGTAAATTTTTGTCCGTCACGGAATCGTGAATTAAAATATTTAGTCACAACTAGCACGGACGGTTCGGTGGCATTTTGGCAGTATTGCACACCACGCGGAGCTAAATCGTCATTTGCGTAAGTTTTGTTTGGAATCATTCATACATTACGTAACGCTAACTAGTCTATGAATCGAGTGACTTTTACGTTACGTAAGCGTATTGAGTCGACGGTCTCTTCTCTTATTTGATAAGCAAACTCTCTATTCTGCAGCTCAAAACCAATTCAATTTCTTGAGAAAATTCGTCCTGGACAAGCACAAATGATATGCGCATCATTTTCACCAGGTGGAAAGTTTTTAGCAGCAGGTTCAGCTGATCATCACGTTCGCGTTTATTTGATGGGGGAGGAGGGACCGAAACGAATATTGGAAATTGAAGCGCATAACGATACGGTGGATTCGATTCAATGGGCCCATCAAGGACTTAAGTTTGTGTCTGGAGGTAAAGATGGGATTGCGTACATGTGGACATTTGAATCTCAGCAATGGAAGTCGACAAAATTGAACATGAGTGACCGGCTACCAAGGTAAATAGATGCACATTGCATGTGAATAGCAAGAAGCTCAATTTTTTTTTCATTTACCTCAGTGAAATCGTCTCCGAAGATGACAGCCGAAAACAACTTAAGGTAACAATGGTCTCTTGGGATGCTACCGATAAATGGGTCATAACAGCTGTAAATGACTATTCGGTAAGTGACGAGTGAATCTTTGCCTTTAGTTAAAGGTTACGTTAACAACTTTTCTGTAGATTAAAGTATGGAATTCAGCAACTGCTAAACTACACAAAGTGATGACTGGACATACAGATGAATTATTTGTGTTGGAGTCACACCCAATCGATCCACATGTTTTGGTATCGGCTGGTCATGATGGCCAGCTTTTTATTTGGGATATAATGGAAGGAATATCAATTGCAAAGTTTGTGAATCACATCGATGGTCAAGGTTACGGTGGCATTTTCGATGCTAAATGGTCACCGGACGGATCAATGATTGCTGCTACAGATTCACATGGCCATATACTTATGTACGGTTTTGGGTCCGGCCATCCGAGACTTAAATTAATGCCGAAAGAACTGTTTTTCCACACCGATTATCGTCCGTTAATTCGTGACGTAAACCATTTTGTCATGGATGAACAAACTCAAACATCGCCGCATTTAATGCCGCCACCGTTTTTAGTTGATGTCGACGGTAATCCGCATCCGCCATCAGCTCAACGCCTCGTCCCGGGTCGTGAAAACTGTACTGCCGACCAACTGATTCCAAATATTACCGTCGGACCTGAGGGAATAGAAGTAGTCGAAGAACGAAATGCTGTGTCCGATATCGATCTCTTGATTGCTGCGCTAGCTAATCGACATGGACCGGGACAAGCACCCGATTCGAATAATGAACGTGATGCACCGACAGCGAATAACAGACCGTCGAATTCGCCTCGTACGAACGGTCGCGTTGCTCGTCGCTCTGGTGAGGTGGAAGGTGTGCGACAGAGTTCCGGCAATTGGCAGAGAGACGCAAACTTAAAATGGATTCGCAGAATTTATGTGCGACCGATGCGATATTCTCGTTTGCAAGCCTTGCGTCAAAAAGCGTAAGCACATTGTGTCTAACTAAACGTTTGTTAAAGGTTTTAAGACTCCTTTTTCTTTATGATTTAGATACCACGCTGGTCTACAAGAGCAAGAAACGTATCGTCGTGAAATGCGCCGTCGACCAATGATGATTAACACATCAATCGTGAATTCAACGGCTGCGCGATTGGTGAAAGTTGGACGTGGACGAGGTCGTAAACAACTTTCACTTCCAGGAGTTACACCAGCCTATCGAACACGAGCTGTGCGTGAACGTGAAAATTTGGATGACGAAGAGAACGATGTGGATGCGATGGCATCGGCTAGTAGTGACTCGGATAATTCAAGTGATGCATCAGTGGAAGAAGATCTGTCTGGATCAGAAAGTACAGATACAGAGAGTTCTGACTATTCGGATTGGGTGGGCACTGATCAGGCGTTGGAGCCGCCAAAACGATCAAAACGAAAGTCGCTGCAGAATCGCGCTTGTTCGCCGACAAATAGTGACATGAATCAAAACACCGAACGAACCGTTGGACGCAAGAAAGTTGTTATACCGGACGGAGAAATACCAGAATCATATCGTCCGCCTGAATGGCTATCTGAAGTCGTTCCCAAGAAAACTCCATACTACCCTCAAATGGGTGATGAAGTGGTGTACTTTCGGCAAGGTCACCAAATATATTTGGACGCTGTTCGCGCTAAAAAAGTCTATAAGGTCGGCAACAATGTGGAGCCGTGGACTCAATTTGATTTGAGAGACCATGAAGTGGTCAAAGTAATTGGCATAAAATATGAGATTCGTCCGCCTCGTTTGTGCTGCTTGAAATTAGCACTCTTAAGGAACGACGGATCATTTACGGGTCAGTCATTTACCGTCAAGTACCACGATATGCCCGATGTATTAGACTTCATTGTGCTGCGGCAAACATATGACACAGCTGTTCGTCGGTTGTGGACAACTGGCGATCGTTTCCGTTGCATGATCGATGACGGCTGGTGGATGGGTGTCATTGAGTCTCGGACACCATTATCTCCAGAATTTCCGCATTCACTATTTATGTGCTTCAGAATCCGTTGGGACAACGGTGAATACGAATTTATGAGTCCATGGGATATGGAACCAATCGATAACAATCGAATACCAGCTGAAGTGGGAGGCGCTGTACCTGTATTGCCCGAAGAATTGCGAGCCACATTATATCAGCCGCGGTCTGAGGAATGGCCTCGTGGTGATCGCGATGCAACATGTCGCCGCATTATTGCCGGATTGGAGCAAGTGATGGGATTAGCAATAGCCGATCCCTTTTTGGCTCCAGTAGACTTAAACATTTATCCTGAGTACGCTTATGTCATCGAGTATCCAATTGACTTAACAACAATCAAGGCCCGATTTGAAAATCATTTCTACCGACGTTTAACTGCAGCTCAATTTGATGTGCGGTACTTGGCCACGAATGCCGAACGATTTAATCAATCGAGAAGTCACATTATAAAGCATGCCAGAATTATAACAGATTTGTGTTTAAGAATCATCAAGTAAGTGACTTTGGAAGACAATATTGAGGTGAGAATATTAACGAAGTCAATCGTTGTCCTTGTTTCAGAGACCAAAATGAAGTCGATGTGCGCGCAGTTTACCACCAACTTATGGATACATATGTGACGACAGATTCAGACGGAGATAATGAAGCTGGTCCATCGACGAGCAATCCTTCCAATGCAGCACGACGGTATGTTCATTGAGATCAAGTCGGGCTGCAGCATCTTTTCTAACTTAACAAAATGCATTCAATGATTACAGGTCAACACGACTACGACGTAAGCCAGAGGTTGATTGGCGCGTAAAGTGTCGCGATATCTTGGATGTAATTTGGCAATCCAATGATGCTGAACCGTTTAGGGAACCGGTCGATTTGATAGAACACCCAGGTAGATCATTTGCCAGAAAACGTTTTCTGTGACATTATAAAAATGAATTTGTCTTTCGTGCAGATTATTTATCATCAATAGACGTTCCAATGGATCTACGCACAGTAAAAGAAGAATTATTATGCGGCAATTATTCCTCTGCTAATGATTTTATTAAAGACATGAGACTGATCTTTACGAATTCTCGTAATTACAACACAAACAAACGATCTCGAGTAAGTAATCTTTGGTATCATTTTCCACAATTGTTCGTCACACGTACATTATGTTCCACCGAAGATCATGCATGCCCCACGACAATAAATTGTTTTCCGTGTAGTTTTTCTAGACAATCGAAAACCAAAAAAACAAAACCTTTGCGTCGTTGTTAATTATCACATTTTTCTTTCTTTTGTGTTCATATGCCTTTCCTTTCATTCAAAATCATTCGCAGGATAATCTGGTAAGACGTTTTTCCAAAATTAAAAATGCTTTAAAATTATTAGTTGGATTTGTCGCGCTTCTGTTCATGTCTCACGAGTTGCGTCGTCGGTAGATGTCCTGTGCGTCTATCTGATATGAATCGATGTCAAAGAAAAATATGACTTTGGCAGATCTCTCGGAAAGGGAGAATTTTGGCTCACCCTCTCCTAATTTTCCAGGTTTTTCATTCCTATTTTTCCTGATTTATGTAAACAAATTGACTAGCAGAAATTTCAAACACTAAATCGTCCTTGAGTTGCACTTACTGAGCACAAGTGGAAAAGTGACTTTAAACTTTCGATGTTCTTACGTGAGAATGAGTGCAAATTTTTCATTGTCTTAAAACCACTTACCAAACGAATTTTCTCATTAATTCCTTTCAGTAGAAACAACAACATTTTGAGGTAATGTTCCTTACCATAAAACAGCATTATGACCGAGCCACTTTTGAGAGTGAAACCAGGGGGTGACACTCCTTTGTTCTGAACCGTGAAAATGCTATTCAGAGTGAAGTTAGCTACATTTGGGATCGTAGCTAACTTCATTACAAACAAATCAGCTGATCCCATTCACAAATTTACCAAAATCAGCTGACTTCATTGACAAATTCAAAAAATCAGCTGATTTGTTTGTAATGAAGTTAGCTACGATCGCAACCGCAGCTAACTTCAGTCTGAATAGCATTTGCACGTTTGAGAACAAAGGAGTGTCACCGACCTGGAGTGAAACGAGAGAAACGAGCCTTACACAAATGTTAAATTTGGTAGTTTTAACGACGACAAACGCAGCTCATTTTTCATCCATAATTTTTTTCTTTTGCAAATTCAGTGGCATGCATGATGTTTTTTTGTTATTCGGTAGAGTTAACTCTTAGATACTTCATTCTTTGTAGTAAATTGATCGGAACATTGGAACGAAAACGCCAGAAGTCGGAAGTTTGCACCTTAAGAATAAATTCGCGAATACTTCGACTAAGTTGTGTAAAGCTTGATTAACCGAATATTTGTCTCAGAATCTGTTGACTATACTGAGAAAACCGTAGAAGAGTTTTTAAAAGGACAGCACGCCCAGAGAAATTTCATGTTTGTCACAACCCATGTCCGGTTTCAACCATGACAATTTTCAAATTGTTTTTGCAACTAACATACTTTGTTTGTAAGAATCACGTAATACTGAAATTTAGTATGTTTACGTATATCATGGAAGTTTGTGGTAAACATGAAACTCGGTAGTCACAGTCATGAGATATGATCGTCACAAACATACAGCTTGTTTGTGAGAAACATGTCGCATGTCTGTGACAAACATATCACGTCTGTGTGTCGAACATCAATAAAACCAATTTTTATTGGATGTTTGTCGCAACCATATCTCATGTTGTTCGCAACCACATCTCATGTTTCTCTCAATCGCTTCTCATGTTTGGGGTAGCTCTTCTTCCAAAACAACGGATATCAATTTGGGTGACGCTTACAGCTTCGAAACGTAGAAAATTCTTTTGAAATATTTTCACTTTTGATTAAAGAAATGCGTCACAAATACCGGATCTTCCAATGTTATAATTTTTCTGTTCTTTCAGATTTGACACGAAAAAAAAAATTAAGTTTTGCGTGATGCGTGGTACGGTACCCGTACCAAATTTTTGGCGTGCGAAATCTGAAAGCGCCGAAAAATTATTACGTTGGGAGGGTCCGGCATTTGTGACGCATTTTTTTAATCAAAAATGAAAATATTTCAAAGGAATTTTTTGCATTTCAAAGCTGGAAGTATCACCCAAATTGATATCAGTTGTTTTGGAAGAAGAGACGAGGACTTCCGTCACGTTTTTCCTTTAAAAAGGGTTTTTGTTGTGATATCAGTAGTTTTGGAAGAAAAGAGAAAACAAATTTTGGAGAAAAAATTTCCGGCGAAAAAAATTTCTGCCGAAAAAAAATTCCAGCGAAAAAAAATTCCGCCGAAAAAAAATTTTCAGCGCAAAAAAATTGGTGCGAAAAAAATTTGCAGCGAAAAAAAAATTTTCAACGAGAAATAAAGTGTCAGTGAAAAAAAATTTTCAGCGAAAAAAAATTTCAGCAAAAAAAATTTCGACGAAACAAAATTCCGGCGAAAAAAAATTTCGGCAAAAAAACTTGCCGGCGAAAATTTCCGGCAAAAATTCCGGCGAAAATTTCCAGTGAAAAAAATTTCCAGCGAAAATAATTTCCTTTGGCACGAAACATTTATCTCCAACCAAAAAAAATTTAATTTTCCCCCTAAATCCGTCGCATACCCTGTCACACTACACACCCAACCCATCAACTTTTCCTTTGACATCAAGTCTCCACACATACAAAACATTCTTTTATATGGGGTTTATATGGCGCTTTCGAAGAACTCTGGCGCCCAAACGAGGCCGGTGCAGTGCAGAGCTATTTTTGACTACCTCTGCTGGTCGAACAAAATTAAAAAAAAATTCTTCTACGATTTCCTCAGTATATAGTCGACAGATTCGATTGAGACCAAAATTCGGAGAATCCAAACAACTTGACTTGACCCATGCACGAAGAAGATCAAAATTTTTGTTTCTTATTCCTACACTGCGTATCGGAAGTTAGAGATAAGAACTTCCGAGTTTTGCCGCTATTTTATTCACACAACCGTCCTGTTCTAATTGCACAAAAAGTCATTAAAAAATTGCTCTATTTCAGATCTACTCAATGACCTTACGTCTTAGTGGTTTGTTTGAAGATAAGTTGCAGCAATCGCTGTACAGCTGGAAGTCGACGAAACGGCGAGCTGCAAAGAAGAAGACAACCCCATCGCAATCACATCAACATCGTGCAGGCCCAACGACAAGACGATCAACGGCTACAAATGCCAATGGAAATAACGACGACGATGACAGTGACGACGATGATTTGCCGTTGCGAAATGGTAGACCGTTGAGACGAACTACACAGTACACCACTTCGAATGGTGTTTCATCATCAGTTAATACAGAGCCGGTTGCTGGTCCCAGTACATCGCGCGGTCATACGAGAAGGTCCCATGCACATAGTGCAGATGTTGATCAGTTGCATGAATATAGTACAAATAGCTCATCAAGTTCAAGTGATAGCGATGGTAGTGGCAATGAAAGCGATGAAGAACCGTCGATTCCACTGTCCGCATTAGGTACATACCGTAGCCGTCGAAGAAATTCGGATTCGGAAGATAGTTACAAACCAAACCGACGGATAATTAAACCAAAGAGACGACGAAAGAAGCGGAAAGAAGATAAGAAGGACAAAATTAAAAAATCAAATGGCACAACGCGTACCGGACGTCCACCGCGGCAACGAAATGCTCTCAGTGACGAAGATTACGCTGCAAATAATCGAAACTCTGAATTACCAAAGAAAATGCCCAGGCGTCCGAAGCGTAATCGACGTCACCGTGACAGCAGCAGCAGTTCGGATGTTGAGCCAAAGCGACGACAAGTACGAAAACTTAGAGGTTATGGCTCTGATAACAGCTGCAATGTAAATAATTCATTGGTGCCAATGGAAAGGAATCCATTAGAAACCGATTCCGATAGTCAAGTGGTACGACCAACCAGAGGTAGAAAAAAGAAAAATTGGCCACCTGATAGTCCAGAGGAACAAACATTCAATCGGGCAGTTACGGCGCCTCAATCTTCACAAGTACGGCAATTTATCGATTTTTAATGTTACGCAGCACTAATAAAATTTGTTCACTTACAGACTGTACAAAGGCGATATCCACAAAGGAAACCATTAACCGATTCCGACATTAGTCCAGAAGAACAAACAACTTCGAGAAGAACGAGTAATATTATGCGACGGGAAACTCGTACTCGCGTGTCACAGGAAGATAGCGAAGACGATCAAACACTTAGTCAAGTGATGAGGAACAATAACTTCCGGTCTCGGCCACGTCGAAATTTCGGTAAGACATAGAATGCAGCCCTACTTCCTCAGATCATTTGACGTTTCTTTTTAATTTCAAGTTGCAGAATCAGCGACAAATGGCACGAATGGTACAACCACCCGGACCGTTACACGACAACAAATTCCTACCTCAAGTCACCGTTCCATCCCACCAACACACGAAGTGATACCAGTACGGTTGCATCAACGTAATTCTGTGCAAGAGGATCACAATTACGATGAGCCAGGACCATCATCACGACTGACTCGCCGCAATAATGTCACATTATCCAGACATCAACGAAATGCTGACGAACTGGATTGTCCAACCACCAGTCGAAGTACTAACTTACATCGTATTATACCGTCGCAATCCAGCAGTATTTCGGGACGTTTGAGGCAACGTATGGCACCTGCAGTTACGAGCACATTACCCTCTTCCAGCTCTCGCGTACTAAGATATATACCGTCAATTGAACCAATCAATGAACAAAATGACGAAGATGATGACAGCGATCCTGAAGACGATAAACCGTTGAGTCAAACTCGATTAGCTTCCAGTAGTAGTCAAACGATGCGAAATCGATCATATTGCGATGATGAATATTTACCGGGTCCATCAACATCGTCTCGGAGTACTAGAGCTTTAAAGAGACAATATTACAACGAGGACACCGACGAGGAGACAAATAATGGACAAACTCAAAGTGCAAAACGAAGACTGCAAACATCGAATGACACACCACAAACAAATGAATCAGATAACAGCGATGATGAGCTCCCTCTCAGTGTTAGTAGTCGTGGACGTATTCGAAAAATAACTGCAAAAGCTCGAGGCCTTTTCCGCGAATAGAGACGGCTGAAAATTACGTGATTGTTAAATGATAAAGAAGAATCATTAATTAAAAACAACGTGATGTTTCGCGTTCGTAATACTATCATTAAATCTTTAAGTTATTTTACATACAATTGTGTCGATTTATATTTCTTTTCCATTTTAGTTTGCAAAATAAAAATTTTCTTTTGTTATTAACGTAAAGAGAAAAAATTTAAGAAGAAAATTATGAAAATAAAATTAACTGAATTTATTTCGATATATTTGGATTATTAAGTATCGCTACTTTATGTTTTCACCCTTCCTGTCCGCTTGTCCGTCTGTGCACTACGCGTCACTGCACCTAGCTGCATCTCACTGCACCTAGCTGCATCCCACTGCACCTAGCTGCATCCCACTGCACCTAGCTGCATCCCACTGCACCTAGCTGCATCCCACTGCACCTAGCTGCATCCCACTGCACCTAGCTGCATCCCGCTGCACCTAGCTGCATCCCGCTGCACCTAGCTGCATCCCACTGCATCTAGCTGCATCCCGCTGCACCTAGCTGCATCCCACTGTACCTAGCTGCATCCCACTGCACCTAGCTGCATCCCACTGCACCTAGCTGCATCCCACTGCACCTACCTGCATCCCACTGCACCTCACTGAACCTCACTGCACCTTTTTTTTACAAGGGTGAGTAATTCTTCATAGACACCCGGCCCTCCCGGACCAAGATAATGTTGGATTCCATTCTTCAATGACCTACCCACCAAATCCCCTTGCCTTAGTCTCCATGCTCTCTTCTCCCCGCAGCATTACTTCGGAGAGGGGCTGTGCTTTCGCACTTACTATCTCAAATCAACTGGCAACGTCTTCTTTGAACGTCTCTTCATGCGCTATTTTTGCAAACACATTATCCGCTACTTTCCACACCACATCATCGCGGCACATCTCCGATATTATGTTTTCAGCATTTACCTCTGAGCTACTCACCGTCATCAGCTCATCTCGCTCTTGTTCGAAGCGGGAACAGACAAATACTAAGTGATGCGCAGTCTCCCCTTCTCTCTCGTATGCGGTGCAGAAAGGTGACTTCGCGAATCCAAACCTGTGCAGGTATTTCCTGAAGCACTCGTGGCCCGACAGAAACTGAGTCAATTGGAAGTTAACCTCTCCATGTTTCCTCTGTACCCATGTCGTTATGTTTTCGGCTTGGAGGGAAGAAACTGGAAGAAACTGTGCCAGCAGGCAGACGCGAATCCGTGGGGCAAAGTGTTCACAACAGTAATGACGATGATGAAAAGTACTTCGGGGCCAAAAGAAAAGTGCCCGGAAAGCCAAGGTGCTATAGTGAGAAAGCTCTTCCCACAACACGAACAGATCACATCGCCGCAAACTCCTTATGACGATGAAGTGGAAGACAGACATGAACGGTCGGTCACTGCAGAAGAAATCCAGATGGCTGCACGAAAGTTAAAGAATAACAAGGCGCCAGGACCAGATGGAATCCCTAATGTAGCTCTGAAGACAGCAGCATGCGTGAAGCTTAACATGCTCAGATTGACAATGCAGAAGTACCTCGACGACGGATATTTTCCTGAAATATGGAAGAAACAGAAGCTGGTCCTAATACCAAAACCAAGGAAACCGCCAGACAAGCCATCATCATATAGACCTATATGCTTGTTGGATGGATTGGGAAAAATGCTAGAAGCCGCGATTCTGAATTAGACTAAGAGAATGCACAGAGGGACAGAGAGCACGGACTATGAGACGAACAATTCGGATTTCGAAAAGGGAGATCGGTGATTGAGGCCATTGAAAAAGTTATAGAGGTTGCCGACAAGGCGCGGAAGCAAAAAATACGGGATAACCGCTTCTGAGCTGTAACGACGATAGATGTCAGAAATGCCTTTAATAGTGCAAGCTGATTCGAGATAGCCAAGGCGTTGCATGCAAAGAGAGTCCCGATTTCCTCTGCAGGATGCTGAAAAGCTACTTCGAGCGACTAATGAAGGGAAAAAGACAGTAGACATCACAGCTGGAGTATCACAGGGATCCATATTAGGACCAACGCTGTGGAATGTAATGCATGACACAGCGCTGCGGCTGAAACTGCCAAGATGCGCTAAGGCGATTGCTTTTGCCAACGACTTGATCCTCACGGTATCCGGATTGTCGAAGATGGAGGTGGAGGTAGTTACGACGGAGACGCTAGAAACTGTCGAAAACTCTTGAAAACTGGATGACAATGGCAAAACTGAAGCTAAGTCAGTAACTGCAAAAAAACTGAGCGGATCGTATTGAACATCGACGGGGAACAAATTGCCAATTAAAATACCTTGGAGTTATGCTGGACGACCGCAGAAATTTTAATAGTCATGTGGACTACACGTGCGAAAAGGCAATGAAAGCCACCGCAGCACTGGCCAGAATAATGCCAAACGGCTTTGGGCCGCGCAGCAGCAACAGGAGGCTCCTAGTAAGCGTCACCCTATCGATATTGCGCTACGGGGCACCAGCGTGGGTACACGCGCTAGACACGAAGAGGAATCGGAGAAGGCTTAATAGAGCCCAAGGGCTGGCAAGCATAAGAGTAGCAAGCGCATACCGAACGATATCCCTAGAATTGGTATGTGTCATAGCTGGGACGATGCCCATATGCATAACGTTGACGGAAGACAGCGAATGTCATAGAAATAAGACAAACTACCAAAACAGTAAGAACGCAATTAAGAGCCGAATCAATCAGACAGTGGCAGCGAAAGTGGGACTCCTCGGACAAGGGAAGGTGGACCCATAGACTCATACCGAACATAACGACATGGGTACATAGGAAACATGGAGAGATTAACTTCCAATTGACACAGTTTCTGTCGGGCCACGGATGCTTCAGAAAATACCTGCACAGGTTTGGATACACATTCTCACCTTTCTGCACGACATGCGAGGGAGAGGAAGAGACTGCAGAGGACGTGTTATTTGTCTGTCCCCGCTTCGAACAAGAGCGAGGTAAGCTGATGTTTGTGAGTAGGTCAGATGTAAACGCCGAAAACATAATATCGGAGATGTGCCGCGATGAGGAGGTGTGGAGTGTAGCGGATAATGTAGTTGCGAAAATGGGTAAGCTGTAAAGTACATGGAGAGACGATCAAAGAAGGCTGCCAGTTGATCTGAGAGAGTATGTGCGAAAGCACAGCCCCTCCCCAAAGTAGTGCTGTAAGGCGGTTCCGGGGAGAAGAGAGCATGAAGACTAAGGATGGGGGTTTTAGTTGGTAGGTCATTGAAGAATGGACACTACCTTGGTCCGGGAGGACCGGGTGTATATGAATATTTCCCCACCCTTATAAAAAAGTATGAGTTTGGTATGAGTTTATGGGTCTACCTTCCCTTGTCCGCAGAGTCTCACTCTTGCTGCCACTGTCTCAGTGAGTTACTTTTCTGTTAAATAGTTGTTACTATAAAGCAACTAGAATCGTTTATTTTCGACCCTAAATTTCGAACTTGCGAACCTTATACGGTCATGTAACAAAAGTTAGGACCTCTTTATGAATCCTACAGCCTAAACCAACGACCTCGATTTTGACCGCTCTTTCAACTGTATCCTGGCAGGATTACTTTCAGGATCTATTCGCCTCTGTCAATCCCGTAACAAGCCTTGACAGGGAAGAGGGCCGTAGCTTGGAGGGTGAGGAGGAAATTACATTAGAGGAAGTGTCACGAAAGGTCAGCAGGCTGAAGGCAGGAAAATCCGCAGTTATAGACGAAATTAGGACAGAATTTATTAAGAATAGCGGGCCGGGTGGGGTTCAATGGCTTTGTAGGATTTTCAATTTAGCATTGAAGTCCTCAGTAGTACCCGCTGACTGGAGCTTCGGTGTTATTGCTCCGATCTTCAAGAAGGGTAACCGCAAAGTCCTTACCAACTACAGAGGGATTTCACTCTTGAGCGTGGTCGGAAAGGTTTATACAAGTGTGCTAGTAGACAGGGTTAGGGTTATAGTGGAAGATGTTCTTGACGAGGTTCAGAGTGGTTTCAGACCTCTGAGGGGTTGTCAGGATCATATCTTTTGTCTCAGGCAGGCTATAGAAAAGCTCTCTGAGAGAAATATTGATTTATACTTGTGCATCAGCGACCTAGTAAAGGCATTCGATCGGGTACCGAGGCAAAAGCTGTTCGAGGTACTTGGCGAATACGGGGTTAATGGAAGTTTATTGGGCGCTATCAAAAGCATCTACTCAGGGAGCAAGGCTGCGGTAAGGATAGATGGTGAAATTAGTGAGGCTTTCGAAGTTAATGAGGGAGTTCGTCAGGGTTGTTGTCTCTCCCCTCTTCTGTTCATAATTTTTATGGACAAGATTATCAGGCAAGCGAATTTGCAAGGGAATGTGAAGGTGGGGGAAGTAATCATGAAAATCCTGGCCTATGCGGATGACTTAACTCTATTAGCAGATAATGCCAAGGATTTGCAGGAGAATTTAGACTGCCTGAATGCTGCATGTGAGGAATACGGCATGAAAATAAGTGTCAGTAAAACTAAAGTTATGCATATTGGCAAATCCCGGAAGGATGTAGTTTGCAGTTTAAATGGGGAGCAGTTGGAACAGGTCTCTGAGTTTAAATATTTAGGAGCCATTTTTTCGGAGAATGGCAAGTTAGTTAGGGAATTTGAAGAAAGGAGAAGAATGGGAAATGCAGTGGCCAGTCAGTTGAGGTCGTATGTGTTCAACAAAAAGGAGTTAAGTAGTGGCACAAAGCTAGCTATTCACAGGTCAATCTTCAGACCAACGATTTTATACGGTAGTGAAAGTTGGGTGGACTGCGGATACCTTGTGCATGACCTGGAGGTTTCTGATATGAGGGTTCTTAGGAGCATAGCAAGGGTAAATCGGAGGGAACAGTGGGACAATCATGTTAGGAACGACGACATCAGGGAAAACTTAGGGGTTACATCAGTGGAAGAGGCGGCAAGGATTAGTCGTCTGCGGTGGTACGGGCACGTTCAGAGGATGGGTAATAGCAGGCTACCAAAGAGGATATTGGATGCTCAAGTCCCGGGTGTGCGTCCCAGGGGTAGGCCAAGGCGAAGGTTTATAGACTCAATTAAATCCGATTTAGAAGTTAGGGGACTTTCTCTAGGCGAACAAACCATCTCCTTGGCACAGGATAGGGGGGTATGGAGAAGGGTGGTCCATGATCAGTAGTAAAGACCTCACACCGAAAGGTACAAACGGTCTATAAAGTGTGATGGTGATGGATGATGCTATTTTCAACATTATCTCTTTTTTCAGTGTATTTTTTGTATGGAAAACCTTGAAAACAGCTGAAACTTGATTACACGTAAATTTATAAGCACACGACCGTATATTTGTTTTGTTTTGCCATATTTAGTCGAGAGTGATAAAAATTTATAAAAAGATGACTTATAATATAATATAATATAGTGCTTAGTTAGAGAAAAGTCCACAGCTTGCCGCCCTTGGGCTTTTCTCCAACCATTATATTGTCCATATGTAGTGCTAGTTGCATTAATATCTAATTTGTATAGAAAATCTGTGTTTCTGTGCACATAAATGTTTAAATCCATTATGCAACTTGTTGCGAAAAGAAATTTCAGTCGTCACTCACAAGTAATTTTTGCATAAAACGTTGTATGAAACACGTTGCAAAACGAAAAATTTTTGTCGCACGATGTTCACATCTCTTGACAAAAATTTTTCTTTTCGCAACTTGTTGCATAAATTACTATTTTGCCATTAGCCGACAAAAAACTCGCTTTTTGTGCGTCATTTCAGTGTCGCCGCCTTTACGCACTAGTGTGATCAAATTTTAAAGCACTAGGGTGAAAAAGAATTGAATTTCGACAAATTTTTGCAAGTGGAAACAAGGTGAATCGCAATAGATGTTGTTTGATACTCGTAACGTATGCTGTTAGTTTAACGCACACGATGTGTTGCCGAACTCGCCTCCGGCTCGTATCAGCAATCTCACATTTAGTGCGTTAAACTACCTTCATACGTAACTTGTATCTAAAACTACCATTTAGGCACTTGTATGGATTTATTGTGTACGTACAAAATTAATTTGTATGTAAATAAAGAAAAGCGTATTTAAAACAAGAAACAAACAAACTGTAAATAAAGTTCGAATGAAATGCGACAATTTGGAAATTGTAGCCGATGTGAAAACGAAACTACAAAATTATCGCTGAAGAGTGCTCATCTAATCTTTCTTTGGTTGGTACGGCTCTGGATATTATCTGTTCAGATTTACCACATAACCACACGTTTCGATAAAAATAAAGTGCTTCAAGTTTACATATTATGCCGTTTTTGTTATTATTTTTTTATATAGATATCAATCACAAGAACCAACCCGAGAAAAAAAATCAAAACTCATGGTGCATATGGTGACGAAAATAAATTGACGGATGATGTAGAAAATATGTACATAACAAATTTTCAATCATTAAAAAAACATACGTTTTGTGGTTAATTAATGAAAATACTATGTATAGGACACTAGAAAGCTATTCCGCAAATACCTTTGTATTGAGTATTCGAAATAATGGTTGTGCAATTTTACGTATGAAAGCTACGATGAGAGCAAAAAAGAAGTACAATACATTCATGAAATAAGAACCAAGGTACATAGAGTGTAGTCAATTATTTTCATAGCATTTACCTAAACCAGTCTAAGTTTTCGCGCTTGCGCAAAATTTCCCCAGCAAAGTTCCATTTCGAAATGACGTTGGAAAATTCAATGTCGCAAATCGAAACAAAATTTTCAACAGAAGAGACGTTTGTCCTACTAAATGTGATTTTTTCAAGTTGTAATTTAACAAATGTTTTACTTAAAATTTTTTATTCAATTAAATGTGTTTTGTTGGACATATTCAGAAGAGCAATAAATTGGCCATATTAATTGGATGCTGTGATCACATTTTTTTGCGGTAAGTTTCAAATACATATAATTATTCCTAAATGCGTAATTTGAAAAAATGCATAAATGGAGAAAAAGTTTAGAATCAAAACTATTATGGACGTCGTCAACTCTTCCCATTTAAAATTTAGCGGTTTACAGTATGACTCAAACCGAAGAAAAAACATGATTTTCAAATAAAAAATATTATTATTTTTGTTTATGTGTTATATAATGTCTTGATATCTAAAGATTCTGATTTTTCCAAGGTCAAGATCATGGGCAACCATATTGCGATGACTTGTATAATGTCAGATGCTGAAGTGGTAATATAAGTACGTTATATTAACTTTCCAAATAATTTTTGTATTATATGTATTTTTAATATTTGGTATTTTATATGGCTGTTAAACATATAGTTAGAATCTTTTTCTGGTGTTTGGTTTAGAAAATTAGTGGTAGAACCCCAGGTCAACATAAAATTTAACATTTTGCCAAACTTCGGAATCAGTATGGAATCATGTTGAAATATTTTGAAACCTAATTATTTAAATTGCAATTGCTTACAGTCATTTGGCAATCTTAAGACCTACATAGAGCCCTAAATTGAACCTGTGGGTTTGGATTGGGCATGGCTAGTTTGGGTCATGACATAAATTATATAATAAATGATAATATGAAATGTAGAAAAATAAATTTTTCGACAAACATATTTACGATGACACCATTGCATGCGAAATATTAAATTCTGAGGAGTAAATATCACAACAAAAACCATTTTTCAAAGGGAAACGTGACGCAAGTCCTCGTCCCTTCTTCCAAAACAACTGATATCAATTTGGGTGACGCTTGCAGCTTCGGAGCGCACAAAATTCTTTTGAAGTATTTTCACTTTTGATTAAAAAAATGCGTCACAAATGCCGGACCCGCCAATGTAATATTTTTCTACGCTTTCAGCTTTCATACGCAAAAATTTGATTTCCTGTACAAAAATACGCCATACATCCCATAAAGTCAAATTTTTGCATTGTGAAAGCTGAAAGAACAGAAAAACTATAACACTGGGGGGTCCGGCATTTGTGACGCATTTTTTTAATCAAAAGTGAAAATATTTCAAAAGAATTTTGTGCGTTCCGAAGCTGCAAGCGTCACCCGAATTGATATCAGTTGTTTTGGAAGAAAGGACGAGGACTTGCGTCACGTTTCCCTTTGAAAAAGGGTTTTTGTTGTGATATCAGTTGTTTTGGAAGAAGAGACGAGGACTTGCGTCACGTTTCGCTTTTAAAAAGAGTTTTCGTTGTGATTGTAATGTTTTGCAATATTTTGAGCCGCCGCCGCCACCGAACTCAAGCGCAGCGGCTACTACTTTCATGGGCGAAAATGATTCCCTCAACTGCCTGTACAAAATATGAAAAGTTTTTTTTTTAAGCAGCCGCCGCCGCCAAACCGAAGCGCGGCGGCCACTACTTCAATGAGCGAAAGTGATAACCTCAACTTCCTCTACAACATATCAAAAGTTTTTTTTGAGCCGCCGCCGTCGCCGAACCGAAGCGCGGCGGCTACTACTTCCATGGGCGAAAATGATCGCCTCAACTTCCTCTACAACATATCAAAAGTTTTTTTTGAAGCCGTCGCCGCCGCCAAACCGAATCGCGGCGGCTACTACTTCCATGGGCGAAAATGATCCCCTCAACTTCCTCTACAACATATCAAAAGTTTTTTTTTGGGTCCCCGCCTATTTTCCGCCATTTTGGCGGTCACCCTGATACACTACACACCCAACCCAACAACTTTCCCTTTGACACCATACCTCTATCTCGAACACACAACCATTGCCTCATACAAAATGTGCCATCATACACACTACGCACACAAACACATACATATGGGCTTTATATGACGCCTTCTAAGAGCCCTGGCGCCCAAACGAGGCCGGTACCCCCCCTTTTTTAAATTCTCATATGACGTAGAATGCCCACCCAAAGGTCCCTGCAGAATTTCAAGAAAAGTTATCGAGCCGTTTTCGGGCACGAGCCAAAAAAGTGGTTTTTCACGGTTTTTCATACAAATGGCCCTGGAACTAACCCACTAACTAACTAACGTAGGATGTTTGCATTAACTTTGGCTTCTATGAAACAGCACTTTTTGTATAGGAAATGATCATTTTCCAAAGGTCGTACCTTCGGATCCACCGAACCGATTTTAATGAGTGAAAAGACACTTCGCCTTAGAATTTTCCGTAGAATCCAGGAAAATGCCTTAGAATTTTCCGTAGAATCCAGGAAAAATATTTTCCGGGGGGTACGTCGCAAGGGAGGGAAGTCAAAACTTAGCTGTATATATGGTTCCGAAGTCTACGAAATAAAATTTTCCGAATTTTTTGTTCGTATGGGGACTTGCGTCATGATTTACAAAAATATTAATGTTTAACGCAAGACACGCTCCAATTTCATACAGAAGGATGATTATATAAAAGACGCTCAAGCGACACCAAAAAGTCTGACGTTTTATTATACTCACAGGATCCCCACCAGCCACGGGATCCTACTTGGGGGCTCAACCGGGATGTAGCATCCCGTGGGCCAGACTTGTTGGTATCGCTTGAACGTTTAATTAGGAACTACATTTGGTATACATGAACAGTTCCCTTGACTGAAAGTCAGGGTCTTAAAAAAGAAATTCACATAGTACGCAATTTCTGTTCACTATGATGAAAAACGGAAAATCAAGAGAAGAGGTACCTCGCTAACTAGAGAAGCTCTTAACCGATTTTCAAATTTTTTTCCATAAAGAATCTCAGTCTCAGTATTTAGTTAATGCTTTGTTTATCATAAATCTCGGAGATATTCTCAAAAAAACGGATACGCGATAACTCTTCTAAATCTCAACGGATTTTCGAAATTTTTGTTTTATGTGATGAAGAATTAATATCCCTAAGTTAAGTTCGTGAACGGGCAGAATTATTCTCAAAAAACAATTTTCCTTTCCGGCACAATAACTCTTCGAAATCTCAACGGATTTTGCAAGTTTATGTCTTGCATGATGAAGAATCAATTTCCTCAGGTTAAGTTCATGAACGGGCGGGATTGTTCGAAGAATATAGAAGTTATTCTCAAAAAATGACTTACCTTGTTGGCACGATAACTCTTCTAAATCTCCTTTCAGTATTGACTGTTGAAATACTCTCAAGGACAATTAATTATTCAATAATTGAGACATGTTAAAACAATAGCTCTAAAGTATACTGGAAAAAAATGATTGATTGATTTATATTTATTGAGCTTTTGCTATTAACTTCACACTTTTTCCCCTATTTTACATAATTTTCTTCTTATATTATATAGTTATTTATTTTTCTCCATTTTGTCTATTTAACTTTGTTTAAATTCGTTTTTACTTTCTTGTTCAATTGTTTTTTATTTTTAGATTCGCTATTAGTTTTAATTTTAAATTTCACTTTTATGATTTGCGCTGAGTACGATGGTGAGAAACCGAAAATGATGGAAATAGGTGAACGAATTTAAACGAGATTATCCATCCACTGGGCACTTTGAAAGTTCATGTTCTTGTAGAACATGGCCTCCATTTCCTAAATGGTCAATCTCTAGGATTGTGGTCACAACAAGCTGGCGGGTCTAAAGTATTTGAAAAAATGTCAAGTCATATACATAGGGTCACCAAACTACTGCAATCAGTTGAAAAAGGCAGTAGTGGAATTCTCTTCGCAAAATTTGTAAAATCGTTTTCATTTTTTTTTTTTTTTGAAATTTCGAAACTATATACGAATTTGTTGTATTAAAAAAAGTCGACCTGTTTTTAATACTTGTTGTATTCATATAGTTTCGTTAACAGCTATTTTTGTCGTACATTGCGTATTACCCATTTCGAGCATATCTACATCAATGAAACTACGTAAAAAATTGTAAGTATAAGTATTCCTCAGATGGAATTGTCTTTTCACTCGTAGAATCAATCCAAATGTTTTCGAACGAATGTTATGAATTTCGATAGGTAAATATTTAAATAAGATTTATGGCAAAAAAAGCTGAGAATTAATGAAAAACTGAAACATTTTTCATAAAACGAAGTTCTTCTTGCTGTTACCACGACATTTGCATCGATCATTTAAAGTGAACTATCGTTCGAATGGGTTAGCTCAGTGGTAACGCACTGGCTTTCCACCAAGAATGTTCACTCCTGGTGGGGACAAATTCTGCATAGGATTTTTCTTCAATGTATAGCATGAAACGTTCCTAGGCACACCCAGGCTTCATAATTTGGGTAATTGTGAATTTGGTGCCGCAACGAATCGTACATAGAAGAATGACGTTTATTGTCAAGGCGGGGACATATCAGCATTTTGGAAGAATTGAGAAAAATAAATACAAAACTTCTACGAGTGTGCATTTTGACGCGGTATTTGCTGATCGATTGCCCTAGTGCAAATATGAATGAGCTATTAAGGGAAATACAATTTTTGAAATCCAGAAAATCAGTCAAGGGACCTGACCTACCCAAGAGGTGGGACCTAGTCCTTTATATAATCATTCTTCCGTTTGAAATTGGAACGTCTTACGTTATATATCAATATTTTTGTATATATTTACTACTCAGCATTTAATATTTCGTATCCAATAATGTCATTGTACAACATGTTTTACAAAACATTTACTCGTCTACAATATCATTTATTATATAATTTAGGTCATGTCCCAAACTCCCCATGCACAATCCAGGCCAACCCTACCCAGGCGTTTTATTATTCTCACAGTATCCCCACCACCTACGGGACCCCACATCAACTACCGAAATTATTCATTGTAGCCTAAAGATCTAAATAAAGTCTTTGAAAATTTTCATTCAAGCTAAAGTTTAGAGAACTAAAGAGAAGACTATTTATTGATACATATACTAAAACCCATTGTCCTTCTCATTGTTACTCTATCAATCAGTCTGTCAATCTCTTTGTCTTGCTGTCCAAATCTATCTATCTGTCCGTCTGTTACAAATTTACATGCGTAACGTAAATCCCATCTGCATGTAGAGTTTCGAGGAACAAAAATGCAATGTTGTTTGGCTTGGCTTTTTGTAAGCCAAAAAGCCGTTTGGAACCAAAAATTCAAGTAGAAACCGAAGGGAAACCTAATGAAACGTTCCGTTCATAAATTACACCAACAAACTGGAATATACCAAAAGAATAAGTAGCATTTTTTATTACTTTTTTGGTTGAAAGAAAAGGGAAAATAAACCACGAAATTATTTAATTCCGTCTGAGACTTTCATACCAATTTATTCGTATACCACAACTGTACAACTATTATAATTCTTTCAGTCAGTAACGGTTGACAGGAAGAAGAAGATGCTACATTGATCACAATTTAAATAAGAACGTTGTTCTTCTGCGCATAAATATTGGAAGAATAATCCAGACCTACCCAATTAATAATTTTTGTACGCTTTCGGACTTTCAAATCATCATATATTTCATATAAAAATCAAAGGCTACATCATAAATGTCCCATTATGTAGACATTTTTAAGGGACACAGAATATCATTATAAAAATCAGTTGATAAATCAATAAAAAAAAGTTGAATAATACATTGATCAAAAAATTAAAAATTGCTGCATTCTCAAAAGTTATATAAAAAGAGCGCCCGCTATAGCTGAGTAATCTTCAACGTAATTGATGATAGAATTTTTGTCTTGGCCCTACCCGATACACTACACACCCAAAATTTTTTTCTTTGACACCAAACCTCATTTTATGAAAGTCTCATTTGGCGTGGAATCCTACGCCGCTGCCAAGAGTCAGGAAAATTTATCGAGCCGTTTTCGAGAAAATTCCAAAAAAAGTCGTTTTTCATAAAGACGAACGTTTTTGTTTTGATTCACTTTATTCAATGTCATAAGGTAAAAGTGTAACAAAATAGAAATGTTTGGTTGTACAAAAGTAACTAACGTAGGATATTTTCATTAACTCTGGCTTCTATGAGCAGATATTGGACTGAAAATAACCAGATGTGCAAATAGTGTAAATTTTGTGTAAAATTAATGTAAGAATGATGTGAAATTTGATGTGAATCGCTGGACAAACTACGTATTTTTACGTTAAATTTAAGTGTTAGTGCTTCGTAATTATTACATTATTTGTCCACAATTTTTACATGATCTGTACATATCAACTTTACATAAACTTTATACAAGTCTTACACAACCACCAAAGAAAATATATTCTCTGTAAATAATGGATAATTTATATTATTATTAAGCATTTACACCTAAATTTTACATAAAAATACCTAATTTTTAATTCGTCCAGCAATTTTACATAAAGTGAACATCACGCGCCATATATTTTACATCAGCGTACATAAATTTCACATCATTCTTACATTAAATTCACACAAATTTGCATTTTGAAATATACTCGAACAAAGTATTGTAAACTTATAACCTTTAAACTTATATATTGTAACTTAGCGAAAATTTTCAACGAATTTCGCCGAAAAATATCAAATTAGCGACAAAAAACAATCACCGAGAATATTTTGTTTCATTTTGTCGCTAATTTTCTTTAAGTTCTTATTCCTTATCACGGCAGTGCTGGTTTCGCTATCTTGTTTTTGTCAATATATCTAATTTCTTTCTAAAAGGAAATCCTTCGTTGTGTTAATACAAATGTTGGTGTTAATACAAAATCAATTGAACAAAATAGAAATATTAAAAAATCGATAACTGTAACCAATACTATTGTAGAGTCGTATGCGGCAATGTTTCTAAATACTTACGTAAAAGCTGTATGTATATCCAGGCAGATTAGAAGCGAAATGACAAAATTGAAAATTTCACTATCATTGTTTCGGTGGGTTGTGGTTTTAGGATACTATATGACAGATTGTAAATGGTACAAACAGAAAAACAAGTTAACCCTGACCTTGCCCGCATCTGCGTCAGCCAAGCCCGGACAAATCGATTTCGGTTTATGTGCCAACATTTCCTTTTATATGTTGACTATGTATGTAGTACACACAACTGTATGTTGTATAAGATTCTGCCATGTTACACCCCCATTGGCTTACACACCTTCATAAATTCTATGAGAGAATGTTTGCCTTATTGCATAGAGAATGTAAAATATACAACCTCATTCCCTGGGCTTGATGATTTTTAACATCCATAGAAGCAAGAGAAAAAGAGCCTCAGTATAGGGAATTGAATTCATACAACGCAGAATATTATAATTTTAAAGCGCATATTGGAAGAAGCTTTCGACGCCCACTTTAATATTTAATGCAGTTGCTTTGATATCGTGGCTTTTGTACATTGATTACAGCTGTAGGAAGAAAGCATTTTGAATTTAGATTCGATTGACTCTAATATAGGCCGGAAAATAACATTTCATTTAAATACAGAACTGAAAAGAAGATTCTTGGTAAACTGTTAGAGTAAATCCCATTATTTAGGTTCATAAATATTGCACGTGCAGCCTAGAAAATTCCAATGCTATTCTCAAGTTTGTCTTTTGTTCAAAATAGATGCAAAATTCATCATCGATATAACGAATAGAAATGAGACTTGGGACAAAAAAAAAATTCTCAGAATGCGTAAATATTACCGTTGGGTGTTTTTGACATATAATACAGTTTTTCTGGTAGGCATATAATACGCGGTAGAATGTTCAATATAACAATATATGATTCGAAATTTTTCCCAACCGGGTAAAGTGCATTGAGAGGAGTTATGCCTATTGACTTAACCGCTCATTACCGATAAGTATGCCGCTATTTATAGCTGAATTCAGATGTAAAACCATAGCTGGCGTTGGTTAGCATTTAAAGTTTTACATGTTTTTCTGACAGCATTCCTAGCTCCGAAGAGAGTCTTTTAATAAATTTCTTAAATTTGCGCCTTTTGATCTTGAAAATTGCGCCCTTTCTGTGAAATTCCTCCCCAGTGGAAATTGCTTACTTTAGACAGAGCTGCAAGCTGTGCATAGTCTCCCTACCACTTGTCCAGATTTGGTACCCGTCTCACGTTTTTGCTCCGATTAATTTTTGAGTTTCGAAGACTTCTACTTAGAAGTTTAAGTCTCAGGATTTCCGCCTCTCAAAAATTATTTTCAATATTCAAAGATTCTCACATACATAAGGTCTTAATTTCAAGACATATAAGGGTTTTCAGGCACATTCTCCGGCAGAGTAGCAAGCACTTTACGTATTTGAAGGTTCGCCAAAAATACAATTTTTACCCAAAACTATGTTGTGGGGTGTCATTTTAAAGGAAAAGACGTCAACTTTTCCAGAAAAATAGTTTGAAAACAGTTAAGTATTGCGAGTAGACCACCGATCTCCAAAAGTCTTCCCGGCAGTGTAACATTTCAACTTTTCGCGTATTCTAGCTCACTCCAGTCCTAGTCTAGATTACTTAGCATCGTTTTAGATACTAGGGACCATGGCCTAAATAACCACACCTATTAGCCTTTGGACCGGCGCTGGAGTTTTTATTAAATCGCTTTTCAAAAGTTACATTTTTTCGACTGTAAACTGTTCCAGGTCCTCAGACACCTTCACCTTCCAAGCAAATAGGCATCCACACATTTTACATCAATGAGGTCTACGTAATATATAAGTTTCAGATCAAAGCGATTCATCTTTGCGAAAATATTAAACAAAAATGTTTTCCGCCACCCCTTGGTAGACCATTTTTCTTACACCTGTACAGCTCATATATGGTCGCTAACAGAAAAATGTTTTTCGACGGATTTCTCGGATTGGTCCAAGGAATTAATGCGCCAATAATCACAAAAATCGGTGAGGTGTTGTATTTTTTTTTGTTCGAAGAATTCGCAGATTGACTCTTAAATTCTCATTTCTCTCCTTTAATAGTCTATAGATAAAGGAAGTACTGCTATGCTTACGCAACACATGATACTTTTATCACCCACATACATTTGATAGTTGGGCTTATTCCAAACATAGACATGTCTTGATAATATTTATCGCACATGTGGGCGATAAAAATTAGCAAGACATGCCTACGTTTGGACTATCGCCCATTAATTAATAAATGTCAAACTCCGTATAACTCCTTTTTATTGCAATTTTTCGTATGTTGGGTTGAAAATATGAGCTTTTTTACTCCATTTACGATGCACTTTTCAAAATGCATCAAAATTTCGTCTATTCTGACCTCTTAATATTTGCGCGTGTGTGTCTGTTTTAGTTACGATATTTCCGAAAGCTGTCATACGTGGCTACTCTTGTAATGTTCATACTGTACTAGTGTCTACAGTGCAGCAACTGACATATTGTGGTAGCATTTGCATAAAAGAATAAGCGATCTGATCTGGCTTCTCATCAGAGGGGGTTCATTTGCTGTAAAAATATTCATACTGTCTACGCCGATTTTTTCGTGTCTTTCAATTTCCGCTATAATTTATAGATAGGGTTTTTTAATTTTCAGCTTGTTATAGGATTCGGCAACATCGACAATTCGCGTTGCATGGCCGAATCGAGTTACAAATCGATTGTTTCTTCTTCGGCAATAATGAATTTTGAATGAATATTGGATGAATAAGTGACATCCCCCATCCCCGTGCTTCTCATTCGTCATTTTACGCTTTGAACTCTAAATAAAACACGAAAACGAAAAAAGCGCAAAGTTATACCACTGTCGTTATTGTCGCTGATTCATACAGCGTTGAATATTTTCTGTAATTTTCTGTTGTGTCGCGTGTTAATTTAAAATATCTTCCACACAGATGATGTAAGAGAATTTAGTTATAAATAAAATGTAAGTCCACTCCGTACATTTTGAAATTTTCTTCGTTTTATTTTCATACTGGAGAATAAATGACAGAAAAAGTGGGATTTAGAATGAAAAAATGAAAAAAGGGGAAATGAATCGGTATATACATTACAGTTTGGTATATAAGAAAATTCAAGTTCACTGTCAAGGTCGCTATCAATTCGCATGCGTTGACTCTATACACTGCAACAACTTTTTTATTCGTTCGTGACGATCAAACATTTTACTTCGATATGAATGTTATAGACACTAGTGAATATCGGGTGTATAGAGTGAAATTCAGCTTTGGAATGTTGTTTTGATTTTGCATTCAATTTATTTGATTATTTTTGATCATTTGTTTTTCTATAAACAACTGCAATGAAAATTCAGTACGGTGATTTGTTTCCATTTTAATAAAAATTCTCATCGCAATTAAATTCCACGTATATGTTATATACATTATCAACTTATTCAATAACAATATTTCCGAGCACATCTATCTAACTCTATCGCGCAAAAACACACATTATGTGCAAGTGTATATACAAGTTATTAGAGATTACATTATATAATATAACGTACCTACATAACATAAAATATTATTTTTTATAAAGCTTTTTCAAGTAAAAACACAACGCAAATTGGAAATAAGCAAAGAGGTCGGCCATTACAAGTTCTTGGTCGACGGTGACAGTCATAAAGTATCCGTCGAATTATTGCACAACTGAAAAATGTTCTCTTCCTAACAGCAGAAAAAAACACAAATTTCTTATTGCGTAACAAAGCTTCTTAAATGTTTGTCGTTTATTTTTCTTTTTTGTTTCTAACAAAATCATACAATTGCGTCGTGGCAGAAAAATATTTTTATGTGAAAAGAGTTTTGTTTATTAAAAAGTGATATTAGAAAATTCTGGAAAATACTTAAAATGAAAATTTGGTTGGTTTATGAACTATTTTGGATGGTAAGTAATTGCTGATAAATAAAACATTATAAACATAAATTAGAATATATTAAATATTTAAACTTTGATAAATACATCATCAAAAATGTAAGCAGGAACTTAGAGCCCTTAAATCTGTTAAAAACGGATGTTACATTGACTTTTCAGAAACTACGTCGTTGTTAATTTTCCGTAAAATGTTTATAGGTCGACTGTAATAACGAATTGCGCAATTCAATGAAGTTACTTTATTTCTTCAAACAAAATAATAATAAAAAAAAGTCGTTAGTAAAATTGTTGGCAGATGAGTAAAGGATCTCATCGGATTAAAAAGTCGTTTATGCACACAATAAAATACGAGGATAGAATAAATGTTTTCCCGGTGGGCATTAAAGGTATACAAACAGTGAGATTTGTGCTCTTTTCGACACTAAGTTGCATAAAAATATTTCGAATCTGTGAAAATTAATAATTTTAATCGAAATGTACAAAATAAAAATTAAACTGGAAAATTTATGAATTATAATCATTGATAAAAGTAGTTCGTAGGTGTTATACTTAATAGCATATCGAGTGGAATATAACAAGCTCTTAATCAATAACTTCTTAAATATATAAACACAAGCTAGTCGTGCAATACATGCTTAGTGTAATATTATAATAGTACATTACGTATGTGCTTCCAAATTGGTTGTTTTGGCTCGTAGGTAGGCTGCATGAGCCGAAGGCGAATGCTGTAATCCTACGAGACAAAACAAGTATTTCAAAGCACTTACGTATACAATATTTTACATATTGATGCTCGGTAAATGCGTTTTCATAGTCGCTTGCGAGGAGGTAATGACGCATTCACCGAGCAAGAACATGTAAAGTATTTTTCGATTATTTTTAGGAGTGCTAATTAAAAGCCATGTTATTTTCCTGTTGTGATAAAAGTATTCAAATATCACCCCTTAAGGTCGGATCCATAAAGTCGGTTTTAAATTTTCAGTTAAGATCGTGTCGTCAAAAATAAAAGCCCTGTTTTCTACTTTCGATTGCATACTTTTCTTGGCCAAAATTTTGCGATTACAAGAGGATGCTACCTAGCAAAGTAATTGACAGAACAGATTTGAAAAATCTTCCAAAAAACGTCTATAGTTAATTTTGGAAGACCATCAGCATACAGACTTTGAATACTAGGTTTTTCGAGAGCTTTTTAGACTTTTTCTTGAAAGAATCAATGCTGTTTCATCTATTACTTTTTCACGCAATTTCGACTAGATTTTCTTAATCGCGGAAAATAGCCCTTCTCGTTCAAACAATTTGCAGTGGGTGAGTCTACAATATGCGGAAACCTTTCGAACAACATCGTTACAGCCTTTCGAAAATTGTTGAAGAACGGTCCAGGTTGTTAGGGCTGAAACACACTAGCAATTTGAAATGTCGACACAGCAAAAATTATACCAGCATTCGTCTCGTCATTCATTATTTTCACAACAGATCGAAAAATCATTGTAGGGAAATAAACATTTTAGTATTGAAAACTAGTACGGAAGTTGCTGAGATCTACAATTCAAATTGCTAGTGTGTTTCATTAGGTTGTTTTAAAATGCAAACTTTAGTCAATTTTTTCTAACTCCCACACCAACTTTTATTTATCTGTCAGAAGAAGAAATAGAAAATAATATCTTGGCAAATAAAACAAGATGCATGCGCCGCAGCAGACCTATACGACCATCAGCTGACCATCAATATATTCTCTAACGCAGAAACGGGTTAGCTCAGTGGTACAGCCGTACTGGCTTTCCACCAAAAATTCTGGGTTCGATCCTGGTGAGAACAAATTCTGTATAGGATTTTTCTTCAACTTACAGCATGAAAGTATCGTTTCTAAGTATACCCAAGCTTCGAAATTCTGGTAGTTGCGGTGTTTGGTGTACAAAACGTTGGTACTGTAAAACCGGACGACTTCGGAAATTTTGCATTGAGCTTTGGCTGGAAATTCTACGACATATGAGAAAAATGGGATCACCGTCCTATTTGGGAGCTAGGGCTCCTCGAAGTTTCCATACAAAGGCCATAAGAGTGTGTGTAATGTGTATGCTAGAACATATAGATGTTTCTTGTCAAAGGAAAGTTGTTGGGCTGGGTGTATCGAAGTGGTGCAGTTATTCATCCGACTGTGTAATCTTAGGCGTGATTCATAAAGTATGTAGAGGGGGAGTGGGGGGTGTAAGGTAAATGTGACGCTTTTAATACCTTACGTGACATACATTATGAACGACCCAATCATTCAGAGCGTGTGTGAAGCAAACAATTTCACAATTTTGCATCTAGGGTAAATGAAGTAGTTACCGGCATCCGGTACCGGTTGTAGTATTATACGGCCAGTACGAGTAACTGGCCATATTTTAATGCAAAAAGTGGCCGATCACTAGTGAAACTATGTTTGGTCGGACACTACCACATGGCCGTTAGCTGGTGCATCATTGAATTACCTAAGAAATACTCGATTCACTGCTATTTACCTGAAGGTAAAACCTGTTGTTCAAAGAGCTTTCAAACACTTTAAGTATAAACGATATACTGAAATACTAGATCTGACCAAACGTATTGGTCTCTCATCACCTCAAAACCTTACCCAAGACATTATGAGCGAAGAAAAAAAAAGAACAAAAAAAAAACTACTCAGAACATCAAGAAATAAAGAAAGAACATTACAAATTGCTCGTCACATAAGGAAGCAGCAATTTTATTGTTATTTCGAAGATCCGCAAAAGAATTCAAACCATCACGAATGTAAAATACAAGAACACACACCGGACAACTATACGTATCAAATATGTATGTTGTGACCCCCAACGTTAGTCTACTAGTGAACAGGTTCATCGTTAACTTTAAAATCGTCAATAAGGTAGGAATGTGCTCTTTCCTCACCCTCCGCTGTATAGTCAAAGGACGGTAAAAGTAGAAATGAAATTTTTCTAGTTGAGCGACAGCGGTTGCTGTTAGTATTAAGAAACACACATGTTGTATCGGCAATAATAGTATACTGAATAAATTAGTGGACAACAGCACTATCTTTGTTGGCTTGATGAGCATGAAGGGGGTATTTCAGTAGGAGCATTTCCCAGTGTGAAACTAAGAAATACCCCAAAGATAATATTATCGAATTGTAGATTCTGTTTTCCGTCCAATTATTGTCCGAAGTACCTTTCTTTCGTATGCAACTACTGACTGCTCTTCTTTCTGTCTCATTAAATTATCAAAAAATTCGAAACGGATACGAAACGATCGAATAATGAGTATCTAGCATCCTTCCTGGTTTTTGATGTTATTAAACTTTATGATAATTACAAGCGAAACACCAAGTTTCAAATAGAAGTCACAGACCTTGTAATAAAGTTACATAAAATTACAATTTTAATAAAAAATTTTACAACTATATACGTGTATCTGCCTTCATTTCATTAGTTTAGACAGCGCCTTTTGTGTGAATTTTACATACTTTACATACATTTACATAGTTTGATGCAAAAAAACATTGAATCTTGAAAGAAAAAAATGTAATTGTGTGTTTCAGCACACGTATATATCCTACGTTATTTATTAAGTTGTTCTCAGTCTTTTTTGAAATATATTTATGTGTTCACCTTGAACTTGATAGAGCCATTTTATAGGTTGATGCTAACTATTTTTGTACTTAATGCTATTTATTGAAATTATATAATTTTTTTTTTGTGCTAAGTGGAGAAGAATTCTTTTCAGAATATATTTTCCATCATACCGAACTACGAAAGAAATACAGCTCTCAATTCAGTATAGCCCTCTAACAGGAACCGAAAGTAATTGTAACTTTATCTTATTTAATTCAAAAATCGAGCCAATTTGAACTCAAAATGATTTTTTTTTGTTAATTAAAAACATGTCCAAAGTATTGCACAAATGGGAAATCTAATATTTTTGAATTGCATGAATGTATAGTATGCGTAGACAGTATGAATATTTTTATAGCAAGTGAACCCCCTCTGAATTCCGCTCAGAAATTATACCAGTTTATACCATTTATAAGAATCGACAATTGTCAAAGCTGATTTCGGAGAAATAGAAACTTTTCTAATTCGCTGCGATTCTGTTAAACATATACTTTCTTCAAAACCGGGAACTATGGTTTTGAAGAAAGTACATGTTTAATAAGTGCAATAGGTTTTTCATTGCTATGACGGAAAACTGCTGTTTTTCGTCCTATTTTAAAACAGAAAAGCAGTTTTCTGAACCCTCGGAATAAAAAATATTGTACGAAACTCGGTAAAATATATGTTTTTGACTAGTGTGGTCGCTGCGGGCTGCAAACCTTCCGTGAGAAAAAGGGCTCTTATCGGTAACGAGAAATTGTGTTTAAATATAAGAATATTATTATTTGCGTTTGGGCAATACATTAAGGCCAGGTTAAGCCCGTCAAATGCATAGTTGACTATGTAGGCGGGCTTAGCTTGACCTTAAGCCTTAAGCCTGTTAAAAACGATGTTTTTCTAGCGAAGCTTTTGTTAAAAAAAATTGTTAATTTCAAGAAAGTATCTCAATAGGTCAAATAGAGTCATTGTTTTTTTAATCTCAACCAACTTTTTTAAAATTGCCTAGTGTTTTCAAAAAACTCCTCGTTAGAAGATACAATCTTTCCAATCTCGAAAGTTTACAATTATGTCTTTCGAGAGTTATTTTTGTGGGTTTAAAACACAATGAATAAATTCCAATTCGGTGTTTCCGCTTTTGGAAGAATGTATGTAAACAAATTGGCCATGTCATGTCATTTGTCAACAAAAACACAAATCGGAAGATTCCCGTGATGATCACAAATGAAATTACATTTTTTTATTAGAAAAGTTAATTCGAAACATCACAAAATTTTACAACTTTTTCAAAATAGATAAACGTTTCTAATAAAAACAAATTTCTCGAAAATCCACTAGAAGAAAGCGAAATAATGCTTGCAGAAGCTGGAAGTTTTAAAACACTTTTCACACGGTAGAAACTAGCGATTTTTTGATGGATACACCAAATTATTTATTAAAAAAAGATTCAAAACTCAACAATTAAACACAGCACAACAAATGATCAAAACGTAATAACAATTGAAATTATTTTAACGGAAGTAAAACAATAATTTGTGAGATACTTCAC
>CM055405.1:12787882-12813666 GCA_029228625.1 Pseudolycoriella hygida | reverse complement strand
GAAGTTAATGAGGGAGTTCGTCAGGGTTGTTGTCTCTCCCCTCTTCTGTTCATAATTTTTATGGACAAGATTATCAGGCAAGCGAATTTGCAAGGGAATGTGAAGGGGGGGGAAGTAATCATGAAAATCCTGGCCTATGCGGATGACTTAACTCTATTAGCAGATAATGCCAAGGATTTGCAGGAGAATTTAGACTGCCTGAATGCTGCATGTGAGGAATACGGCATGAAAATAAGTGTCAGTAAAACTAAAGTTAGGCATATTGGCAAATCCCGGAAGGATGTAGTTTGCAGTTTAAATGGGGAGCAGTTGGAACAGGTCTCTGAGTTTAAATATTTAGGAGCCATTTTTTCGGAGAATGGCAAGTTAGTTAGGGAATTTGAAGAAAGGAGAAGAATGGGAAAGGCAGTGGCCAGTCAGTTGAGGTCGTATGTGTTCAACAAAAAGGAGTTAAGTAGTGGCACAAAGCTAGCTATTCACAGGTCAATCTTCAGACCAACGATTTTATACGGTAGTGAAAGTTGGGTGGACTGCGGATACCTTGTGCATGACCTGGAGGTTTCTGAGATGAGGGTTCTTAGGAGCATAGCAAAAGTAAATCGGAGGGAACAGTGGGACAATCATATTAGGAACGACGACATCAGGGAAAACTTAGGGGTTACATCAGTGGAAGAGGCGGCAAGGATTAGTCGTCTGCGGTGGTACGGGCACGTTCAGAGGATGGGTAATAGCATGCTACCAAAGAGGATATTGGATGCTCAAGTCCCGGGTGTGCGTCCCAGGGGTAGGCCAAGGAGAAGGTTTATAGACTCAATTAAATCCGATTTAGAAGTGAGGGGACTTTCTCTAGGCGAACAAACCATCTCCTTGGCACAGGATAGGAGGGTATGGAGAAGGGTGGTCCATGATCAGTAGTAAAGACCTCACACCGAAAGGTACAAAGGGTCTATAAAGTGTGATGATGATGATGATGATGATTCAACTGTATCCTCTGAAGTTCTTGACTTCACTTTTTCAGGGAAAAATCTTATTAAAATGTTCAGACGACAGAGATGCTGTCAGGCAGATTGTGGGACAAACATTCTCCTCTGTAGATTTCTATTATTTAGACCTCAAAACGAACTAGCTCCGAGCTAGTTTCCACTGTACATTACAGTCAGTAAGCGCCAAGATGATAGATACAGCCCAGCGCTCGAGGATTGATCTGCTTCACTGAAGTATTCAAGCCCAAATTCGGACTAGGGAGGACTAAGGAGTCAACGATGACCAACAACGAATGTAGCTACAAATAAATCCGATAAAGAGGACACACTATGTGTCGACGAGATGCATAGAGTCTGTTATGTAAAGTCTGAAGAGTAGGTCCTGGACAAAGACGAAGTCTCTAAAGTTGAGATACTCACCTCCAATTTTCGGAAAACGTTCTCCATCTTCTAATTGAAAATAGGCTTCAAAAAATCAATTTACATCCCCATTTGCTTCAACTGAATTATATTTAATCTAAACGCATAAATTATAACTAGAATCCTTAATTGGTTCAGGAGCACACAATCCACAAATTTGTCCTTTATAAAAGGAAAGAACGGATAACGTCAACATGTCGTTCAAGTTATACTGAATGGCCAATGAGTATTCTGTTTCAAGAACCAATAAATGTTCTTCGTTGAAGCTTATTCTGAATTGCAAAAAAAAGCTTTATAAAAGTTCGCACAACAAATAAAAAAGGTCGCTCACTTCATATGCGTTAATGTCGTAAGTAGACTAACATCTTTGCTGTCCAATGCGTTGAGCTTGAATTTATTTTCATCGTTAATGATCATGATCTGTTCCACATTGTCCTGAGGATCGTATTCTATGACATCATCACCAACATAAACTTTAACGGCAAAAGATCCGTTGTTGGGCTTAGGCTTTACAAAAACTGACAGTCGTGATTGATCCGAACAATCGGCTGCCAGCAACACCCAGCAATTATCCTTCGATATTGAGGTAATGTTCAGCACAGCATCATCAAACGTCGTGATATTAGAATTTATTAGGCTGCACATTCCTAAATGAAAACATTAAAACGCTTTCCAATTTCCACTGGAACTGAAGACTTACTTTCGAAACCGTAACGATGGCTCCAGTACGAGCCACTTTTAAATTTTACATCATCGAAATGATCGAAAATTTCGAAATATTTGTTAAAATTGGGTAACAAGAAGTCTTCGTCATTAATCGACAATTGAAAATCAGGATTGTTGTACGGAGCTTTGAAGGTGATGTTCAATTCATCCTTTAAATTGGGCATGTTATCGAGACTGGAAAATATCGAAATAACTCGTTCAATGCGATGAACGATGCTGTTAAACGGAGTTGGCATCTAAATTGGAAAGAATTATACTAAAACAATGGATCGTGCTATCAAAACTCACATTCAAAAATTTCAATTGGGCGGTTAGCTCGGCAATAGAAGTTATCGGTCGGTAAGGTTTGCTTTGGCAGAATGATAGATTCGGCGGTGGGTCGAAACGTAGAAATTCACGTGGACAAACTCCAACTCCATCCAATGTACGATCATTATAAATTTCCAGTGCATGGTTGTCGGTACCATAAATAACGGTCATGTCGATACGGGACTTATCTTTCGGACATTTTTTGTTAAGTTGATTTTCACCAAAGACCGTTGACCCGTGGAATGTGTGCGGGTTTTTTAAGAATACCAATGGCTCATAAATGCCCTCGAAGCACATCTACGAATTAATGTTCTTTTATAGATCCAAATTTCATTGCAATGGTAGAACTTCAAACTCAGCAGAAACAGAGACGTAAGCCGTTGATAGAAAAATTTTAGCGACGATAAAATGCAATGACCTGGTCTAAAACATGCTTTATGCACAGACGGACAAAAAACGTCAGATTGCCTCACAGAATTTTGACCCAGAATAAGTCATTTGGGCTCACTTTTGATAGTTGTCATTTCCCTACATTATTTCTCACCTGTCAAATATTTCCCTATTTTATTTCCCATCTGTCAAATATTTCCCTACATTATTTCCCACCTGTCAATTATTTCCCTACATTATTTCCCACCTGTCAAATATTTCTCCCTTTATTTATCGCCCGTCAATTATTTCTCTATTTTATTTCCCACTTGTTAATTATTTCTATGCTTTATTCCTCACCTCCCAATTATTTATTGTTTTGTTCGGAATCCGACTTTTTCTCCGTCTGTGCATAAAATAGTTTACAGAACACGGAGTTGAAACGGTGGATTTAGACCACGGCGGTTGTAAACAAGTTCTCAGCTCTGCTCCGCTCCTCCGACTTGTTCACCACACGGGTCTAAATCATCCATTTCAGCTCTTGTTATGTAATATATTATTTCACGCGGCACAGGAAAAGTTGTTCCAATTCAATTCATGCGACCTACCTGCATGAATCAGCCGTAAGTTATACACTTTCCTTGCATGACATTTTTCTAGTATCTTAAATCTGATCATTAAAATTGGATAAAAATCGACAAATTGTCCATTAAATGATAAAATCTCCCATTTTTCATGCAGAATAACTAAATTAGGGTGTGATACTTGAAATAAAGATTGAAGCAGTTCGCACCATCTACTTCTTAATGTCAACATTGGAAAAATAGCAAAAAAAAAAGGCTAAAACGGTTTAGTTGTGAATAGGTGGAACCAAAAACATAATACGACAAATGAGTTGATAAGTTCCACATTTTTGCTAAATATTTCAGTTGCATGTATTAAAATGACGATTAGACGAGCCGCGGGAAACAATTACCTTTCATTAAGCTTACAATGAAAGTTAAAAAAGATTGTGTTTGAGATGGGAAAACCAACGACGACAACAAATCTTAGTTTCCCAAGATGATGATTTTGTTGGTTTGCGTATCCACCGTTTACTTTGTTCTGTCATACTGATGTGAGTTATTTTAATATGCTGCCATGAGGACTATTATCACCCACTTTGTAAAATGTTTCTTTCACTGGACAATGTGGCCGTTCATAAAGGATGCCCGATAAATTTCCTTTTTTTTGGACTCCCCAGAGCCCGATTTCGAAGACCTCCCCCAGTGGACGTCCAAAAATCGCCTCTTCATTATTTTTGACAGTAATTTTCTGTTGAATAATATAAAAGAATTGAATGCAAATAGTGCATTGACCTATTAGGATGTTGCGCAGATATTTGGCATTTTTCTCGGGGAGCAATGCAAAAAACTATGTTATCGCCACCTTCTGAATAAAACTGGAAATGAAATTGTTCACTCAGTATAACTTCCGATTATTAAATTAATGATGATTTAATACTAAAAAATCGTACGTTCTCGTCATACTTGCTGGGTAAAAAGTTTACTTTCAGTTTCAAGGTGGCGATTGCATAGGTTTGCATGTTTGCCGCCCCAGTGATCCGCGCAACTTCCCGATGTTGTCTTTAGGGGTTTGACCTTAATAGAAGAATTTGGACCCCTGGACCTAAAAACCTTTGTCGATAACTCTACCTCTCTGTTAACACTTTAACTCGACTAAATTTTCGATTCATCTTCAAAAACCTTTGAAAATTCATTTCAAAAGAGTTTCCGAAGATACTGTCGAAAAAGTGGTCGAAACTTGGTTTTTTAAGGGTACATAAGGAAGGAAGGACAGGTCGAGTGCATTAATCGTGCTTCTCGACAGTACACGCTTCGAGCACAACATGATTAATTTGAGGGGGGGGGGGCTAACTAGGAGTTCAGATATCAGAGTTGGGGATGGGCTTTCTTTCACACCGTTGCTTAGGACGGATATTTTGCACAATTTGGACGGACATAGATTTAGGTTTTGTAGGAAATCATACAAGTCTGCATATTTTTAAGAATCATTTCCCGCACCGTCATATTTTTTCAGTTTTGTAAGTTCACATCACTTTTACTTTCACTTATTTCAAAATTTACAAAACAACAACCTTTCACTGCAACAAAATGTTTTGATTATACTTCCAGCCGCTTCTCAACACTCTCGACAGCACAGGTTGAAGTTGCACCCATAAACTTATCCCATTAACGTCTAAATCAAATAAATCAAACGTTATTTTTGACATGATGAAGAACCTATACACTAGGTCAAGGTCAACTAACATTTCTATATAAGGGTAGGTTATTGGAATTTTGTTGAAAATCTCAACATTGGCGAATATTTACAAACAAACATAAAATACGCTACACGTTGCTGAAGACTGAAACAAATTTGTTTTATCAATAAAATGATTAACACAAAACGGAATGAAGACACGCTATCGCCATCCATGTCCCAACCTACTTATACAATTCGTTGAAGTGCGCGGCAGTAACGAAGCATTTTTGAACTAGATAACAATGAGCACGGTAGGTTGTACTGACTGGTTGAAGTTGTTACGAACACTTAACGTTCTATTCGATTAATGCAGATTGACGAAAAGCGGGCTGCATTTCATCAATACCTTGCATCGAGTGGAGTAATAAGTGCATTGAGTAAAGCGTTAATCAAACTGTACGAGGAGCCTGTCAAGCCCGATGATCCTGTTAATTTTGTGCGGCGGCATATGGGTAGTGAAAATTTTTTCATATTGGGTGAGGGAAAAGTACAAAATGCAGAAGAAGAAGAACTGGTCTTAAGTTCGTTAATCGAGAAGAAGAACGATGAGAAGGAGACGGCGGTTGGTAACGTTGAAGTGGAAAGTGTTCCTACAGGAAACGGTGAAATCGTAAATGAGGAAGGAGATAAGCAAGCGGAAGAAGCAAATGGCTTGGAAGAAGGAACAGAACGTACAGAAGCGACTGCTGATAAACTCAACGCAGAGTTCGAAAAGTTGAAATTGAATGAGAAATGCAACTCAATCCTTAAGACACATTTAGACGATGAAATATTGGAAAAACTGAAAGGTGTTAACGATGACGATGGAGCGGCTTTGTTCGATTGTATTAAATCGGGCTTAGAAAACCAAGATTCGCAGTTGGGCATTTATGCGACAAATCTAAAATTGTATGACCAGTTCAGTGAAATATTTGATCCAATCATTGAGACCTATCACGGATTCGGCAAAGAAACAATGCAACCGAATTCGGATTGGGGCGATTCTCAAGCCTTTACACCGTTTCCCGAAAATGACGAAATTGTAGTGGCTATTCGCATTAATTGTATGCGTAATTTGGAAGAGTATCCAGTTGTTTGTAAAATGGAGGAAAACGATTTAAACGAATCGTTAGCGAAGGTAATTTTAACATGATTGTAACAAGGCTCAACATTTGAAAGAAATAAACTTTCATTCTATTCTTCTTTTTATAAGAAACTAGCATTGCCCGGTGCCTCTAGAGGAGAAGCGAGTGCGAGAGACACTAATATTAAAATAATAAAATAGTATGTGTCAAATCAGACCAAAGGTTTTCTCCTTCTATGCATTACCCTTCCGCCGTACTCCTTTTCTCCCGTTCCAGCGTACTCCCTTTCCCTCGTACTTCCTTTCCCAATTACTCCCTTTCCCCTTACTACAAGGAAAAGAGAGTCGGGAGGAAAGGGAATGCGGGAGAAAGGGAAAGGGACTACGGGAGAAGCACTCTCTTTCCACCGTACTCACTTCCCCCATACTTTCTTTCCCCCTTACTCATTTTCCCCCGCACTTCCTTTCCTTCGCACTTTCTTTCCCTCGTACTTCTTTTCCCTATACTCCGCTTCCCCCATACTCTCTTTCTCCCGTAGTCCATTTCCCCCGTATCATGGGCGCGCGGTAGCCTGGTTTTTTGGATTCTACGTAAAATTTTGATTGAAATCGACATTTTACTCATTAAAATCGGTCCAGTGGATCCGAAGATTTGATCTTTAGAAAATCGTCATTTTCCATACAAAATGTGCTATTTCATAGAAGCCAAAGTAAATGGATTGGGTAGTTAGATAGGGTAGCGCCTGATTGCATATGAGCGGAGTGTGGTAGTCCGTGTCAGGTGCCAAGCGTGCAACTGTCTAACTATCAAGTGCTCTTTTTACGTCCACGTCGTAGGATCTCAATTCTCTTCGGAGTTTTGTGCTAAACTTAAGAGTGCTACCTGATGACTTGCCCACGGGTCAGAGGGGAATCGAATTAGTGGGTTGTGCGTGTGGCTAGCCACCATACCACACTCAAAAAAGCAATATGGTTATGAATTCAACAACAGAGCCTCGGATAGGAACATGGAATGTTAGATCTCTGTTACGGCCAGGAAGGTTGAGATCACTCACTAGTGCGCTAAGGGCGACTAAACTTGACATTACAGCAGTACAGGAAACTAGATGGCCAACGACAGCCCAAGAGGATACGGAACAGGCTTCATGGTCTTCGGTAGAGCCAGAAACGCGGTGATTGGTTTCACTCCTGTCAACGAACAATATGCACTCTACGGATAAGAGGAAAATTTTTCAATTATACTCTTATTAACGTCTACGCTCCAACGGAGGAAAAAGATAATGAAGCGAAGGAGCTATTTTACGACAAACTGGTGAAAGTGTATGATGGAGCACCGAATCGAGACATCAAAATCATAATTGGGGATTTGAATGCCAAGATAGGTCGCGAAGTCTACTACCGTCCAACTATTGGTAAATATAGCCTCCACGAAAAGACAAGCGAAAATGGAACGTTGGCAATTGATTTCGCAGCGTCAAGGAACATGGTTGTCTGCAGTACCTATTTCGAACATAAAGACATTCACAAAGCGACATGGGTATCACCTGAAGGACGAACCAAAAACCAGATTGACCACGTGTTCATAGATGGGCGTCACTGTTCAAATGTTTTGGATGTCAAAAGTTGTAGGGGACCGAACATCGATTCAGATCACTACTTGGTAAAGGTGGTTGTTAGGGCTCGAGTTTCGATTTCACACAATCGACAGCCGGCATTGGAAAAGTGGAACGTCGAGAAACTGCAGGACGAAAATATTAAACGACAATATGTGGATAGTTTGGAGAAGAAAATTATTGACGGAATGGAAAGCGAACAACGAAACGTAGACGATGCATGGAATCAAATTAGACGAAACGTAGAGCAAGCCGCAAGTAAACGAATCGAGGAAAGGTTACAGTCAACAACCTTTATTGTGCAAGGACAAGGATGGGTTGGTCTTAGCAGATGAGGAAAGGTGCATCAGACGATGGGCGGAGTACTTTAAGGAACTGCTGAACCCGAACAGACCACCGAACCGAAACGACACCAACAACAACTTACCATTTCAGACCGCGCAGCCACATATTGCAGAACCAACGCTACAGGAAGTGGAGCATGAAATTTTAAAGCTCAAAAATTTCAAAGCCCCAGGAACCGACAACATACCTGGAGAACTTTTCAAGCACGGTGGTAACGCATTATGTATGGAGATGCACGAGCTCATCAAGCGCATCTGGAATGTCGAGGAGTTGCCGGGAGAGTGGAAGACTAGCATCATCTGCCCTTTGTACAAGAAAGGCGACAAATTGGAGTGTGGCAACTATCGCGGAATTTCGCTTTTGAATATCGCCTACAAGATATTTGCGAATATTCTATACAAACGCCTTCTTCCATACATGGAATCTACTGTTGGTGAATATCAAGGTGGTTTTCGTGTAGGTCGTTCAACAACGGACCAGCTGTTTAGCATTAGACAGATCTTGGAGAAGTGTAAGGAGTACAACTTGGAAATACACCATTTGTTCGTAGACTTCAAAGCAGCATACGACAGTGTCAACAGGAGGAAGTTATGGAGAGTGATGGAGGAATTAGGGGTTCCCAAAAAACTAATTTCGCTAACAAAGTTGACAATGGATGGAGCTAACAGCCGAGTAAGAATCCGAAGCAAATTGTCAGACGCTTTCGACATTGAGGAAGGACTACGACACCAGCAGCACCATTTTCACCAAATCCAGTCAATTGCTGGGCTTCGCTGATGACTTGGATATCTTGGGCCGAAACATGGAAGCTGTTAAGGAAAAGTTCACGGCTTTGGACAGAAAAGGTACCGACCTCGGGTTGAAGGTTAATGACACAAAGACCGAATACATGATTGTCTCCCCATCGAATCGACAACACGACCAAAGCGTAACAATTGACACACACACATTTAAGGTGGTAGACAAGTTCGTATATCTTGGATCTCTGCTTAATTCTGACAACGTAATCATGGACGAAATCAAAAGACGGATAACTCTTGGCAACCGGAGTTATTACAGCCTGATAAAAATTTTAAAGTCCAAATCAGTAAGCAGAAACTCTAAATGCGCACTGTACAAATCTGTGATAAGACCAATAGTTACGTATGGGTCGGAGTCGTGGTGCATGACTCAGAAAGACGAACAATCGCTGCTCACGTTCGAAAGAAAGGTACTGCGGACAATTTTCGGACCAGTATATGACGAAAATATGAACAGATGGCGCAGACGATTTAATCATGAGCTTATGCAGCTTTATGGAGAGCCGGACATAGTTAGAACAACAAAAATTAACAGACTACGATGGCTTGTCATGTGCAGCGTATGGACGACAATCGTATCCCGAAGAAACTTTTTATCACCAAACCGGAAGGCAAAAGAAGTGCAGGCAGACCAAAATCCAGATGGTGCGATGCAGCTTTTGCCAACCTGAGAACTGCGGGAGTAACCAGCTGGAAGACGTTAGCTGAGTATAGGTCCGGTTGGAGAAGCATGTTGGAGAAGGCCAAGACCCTTAATGGGTTGTAGGGCCGGTTAAGTAAGTAAGTAAGTAAAGTAAATGGAAACGTCGAACGTTGATTAGTTAGTTAGTTAGTTCCAGAGCCATTTGTATGAAAACGGACTTTTTTGGCTCGTGCTATAAAACGGTTCGATAACTTTTCTTGAAATTTTGCAGGGACCTTCGGGTTAAAGATTTAAAAAAAGGGGAGGTACCGGCCTCGTTTGGGCGCCAGGGAACTTAGAAGGAGCCATATAAAGCCCATATAAAAGAATGTTTCGTATGTGCGTGTGAGTGTTTCAAAGTATGGGTCAAATATGAGCAAAATTTTTGGACTGTGTTAGGATGTAGATAGATGTTTGGTGTCAAAGGAAAAGTTGATGGGTTGGGTGAGTAGTGTGTCAATGTGACCAACAAAATGGCCGACAGTGGTATGGAACGATCTTAGGGGGAAAATTATTTTTTTTTTTTAATTGAAGATAGATGTTTGATGTCAAAGGAAAAGTTGTTGGGTTGGGTGTGTAGTGTGTCAGGATCACCAACAAAATGTCCGACGGTGGTACGGGACGGATTGAGGGGGAAAATGGATTTTTTTAAAAAAATGTTTTTGTTGAAGATAGGTGTTTCGTGTCAAAGGAAATTTTTTTTCGCCCAATTTTTTTTTGTATATAGATAGCTCAAGGGATAGTGCACTCGCCCGGAAAACGATGGCGTGCTTGTGCGGTGGTTCGATTCCCCGCCCGTATCAAATTTTTCTTTTCACATTTAATTACTTTCTATACAAAAAAATCTAATTAGAAATTTTGTTTCGCCGAAATTTTTTTTCGTTGCAAATTTTTTTTTCGCTGAAAATTTTTTTTCCTGGAAATGTTTTTTCGCTGCAAATTTTTTTTTCACTGAAAACAATTTTTTTCCGCTGAAAAATTTTTTCGCCGAAATTTTTTTTTCGTTGAAATTTTTTTTCGCTAAATTTTTTTCCTTGAAATTTTTTTCGGCGGAAATTTTTTTCGCCGGAAAATTTTTTTGTCGGCAATTTTTTTTTCGCCGAAAATTTGTTTCGCCGGAATTTTTATCACCGTTTATTTGTTTCCTCTTTTCTTCCAGAACTACTAATATCACAACAAAAACCGTTTTTAAAAGTGACGCAAGTCCTCTCCTCGTCCCTTGTTCCAAGACAATTGATATCAATTTGGGTGACGCTTATAGCTTCGGAACGCAATAAATTCTTTTGAAATGCCGGACCCTCCCGACGTAATAATTTTTCTGCGCTTTCAGATATCGCACGCCCCATATTTGGCTATCCGTACTCCACACATCACGCAAAACATCATTTTTTTCGTGTCGTCAAATCTGAAAGAACGGAAAAACTATAATATTGGGGGCCGGTATTTGTGACGCATTTCTTTAATCAAAAAAGAAAATATTTATAAAGAATTTTTTGCGTTCCGAAGCTGTAAGAGTCACCCAAATTGATATCAGTTGTTTTGGAAGAAGGGACGAGGACTTGCGTCACGTTTCCCTTTTAAAAGAGTTTTTTGTTGAGTTATCAGTAGTTTTGGAAATTAACTTTCCACCGCACATACTTTCTACCGTACTACTGTTCCCCCTACTAGCTTTCCCCTGTTCTATACTATCTTTCCTTTTTAGTCCCTTTCCCCGTACTCCCTTTCCCTCGTACACACTTTCTCCCTTACTTCTCTCCTCGTATTACCTTTCCATCGTACTACTTTTCCCCGTACTACCTTTCCTCTGTACTTCCCTTCCTCTGTACTCCCCTTCCCCGTATTTCCTTTTCACCATACTCCCCTTTCCCCATACTTCCCTTTCCTCGTACTCTCTTTTCCCCGTACACCCCTTTTTCTGTACTCCCGTACTCATCTTCTCCCATACTTCACTTCACCTTTACTTCCCTTCTCCTTTACATCCCTTCCTGGCATGTTGGCCACCTCTCTCAGGGCTCAGAGCGAAAAGTTTCGGGGCGCATAATCAAACAGAGACCGAACTTTAATAAGCAAAACTTAAAAATATACTAAAATTCTTTTGAGAACTTAAATAAGAAATTGGATGAAAAGGACACCCAACCAATTTTGTGTAACAATTGCAACATTAATTATGACCAATAACGGAACTAACTGCATTATTAGCATATTTATGAACACCTCCACATTGAATTAAATTATAAGTGGTCCAACATGAGTACACCCGACCTCCAGACTCTGAATCGCATGTAATGAAAGAAAACATAAAACACAGTTGATAATTGTGGCGTTGGGCATTCTTTCTCCCTGTGTAACATAAATATGTCAACTATGTTTCAGATCAAAGCAATTACGGAGGGATTTGAAGATACTTTTAAAGGAACTTTTTACACCACGGCTGAACTATCGGAAGACCAGGAAACCGAATTGAAAAGCATCGGGGGCTTGATGGAGAAATCAGATAAAAATTTATCTTCCGCTAATGTTTACCAACAATGGCCAACAGGTCGAGGAATTTTCGTTACCGACGACAAGTCGTTAATAATTCATGTTAACGGAGAAGATCATCTGAAGTTCATTTCGATAGGATGTGGAAAGGATTTTGGTATGAAACCGTGACAAAGTGCAAATAAATTAAAAAGAAATGTGTTTCAGGTAAAATATATCAAAGACTTGTGGATGCTGTGAACATCTTTGAAGTCTCGTTTGTTCGGCATGAAAGGTTGGGATGGTTGACGTTTTGCCCGTCAAATCTTGGAACAGCGCTGAATATTTCAGTTGACTTAAAGCTACCCAAGCTTCACTCGCACCCTGACAAGTTACAAGAGATTATAAAAAGCTCGTCCATTCAACTGAAACTATCAGACAATGAAGTGGAAGACACTTACACATTAAACAATCAATGCACAATGGGACACTCAGAATTTGATTTGGCAAAGCAATTTTATGATGTTGTTCAAACAATTATTGAGAGTGAAAGCTCCGTCGAGTAGGAAATAAGTTTATCGTTTAGCAAAGCTTACCTTCCACTGTTGCTTCTCGGAATCGATTCGCTTCACCATTGAAACAATCTTCACTTTGTTCGAGTCTTCGATTTCGGACACCTTAGCCGTCACTTGCCACGCATGGAATATTTTATTGTTGATCTTGTGGTTTAGATTTAAGTCAAATTCTTTCCAGGTTATAGCGAGTTGCCCGTCAATCTATCAAATAAAATTAGTTGGTGAATTACAAGAGAAGAATTTTTTGTTGTATAATTTTCTAGCAGATAGTGCAGCAAGTTTATTTTGGTGATTTTTTTGATTATTACCCGACGCTGAGAGTTGTTTACGCAACACAAAACCTATAGGAAGCAGGAAGGTAAGTGATTTGGGATGTGCAGTGCCAACGGTTTATTGCATGAAACAATTGTGGGAAATACACAATTCTCGTAACTTATTCTCCGATGATCTGCTGGTCTTGTGACTTACCCTTGTGGATTCTTTGTTGTGCATCAGAAATGAAAATTGTTTATCATTGCCAATGTGAATGGAGTTCAATTGGAACATACCGACAATGGGTACGAGGTGATCGAAAATTAAATTGTCAGAAAACATTCTGTAAAACAAAATTGTTGTGATTTCTAATTTTACCAGCACAAGTCACACAACACCTGGTGTTGTATTGTATATCGGAGTTCATCAACAGCGACAAGTGATTACCGAAATGTACAGTGTTGACTTCTGTTGTAAAATTCAGTCCCAAGTCTTTGATTTCACGATCGAATTGTTGAACAGGCTGGAAAAGAGATTTCTGAAATAAAGAGCATAAACAAGCAACGGAATTGAGACGATATGCTACCTCTACGTCACTAGAATGTACCGAATAATTGATTTCAGAAAATGGTGTTGCATCCGTCTGCAGTACCAGACCTTAGACAACATTTTCATTATTTCAATTTTGTGTTCACATTTCCTTTTACTAGCAAACCTTTGATTGTTGTCAGTGAACGAGATCTCAATGCAAATCCTGCAGTTAAATTAGCAGGTCCATAAAACGAGAAACTGAGAATCATATCGTGTAGTTGAAGCTCATTGTTGATTGGAATATAGACTAAAAAGCCTTGCTCACGATGCACCGTATGATCTAAATTCAAAAATGGATTATACGTTTCGCTCTTACACACAGCGTATGAATTGTATCTGGCGTCGATCTGATTGCTCCGTGTAATTTTTGACGATGTCATATCTTGGGTGATGTTTCCACGTAGAGATGAAAATACTGTCGTTTGAATTGTGACACCAGCTGGTGTACCCAAAACTGTTGGCATTGAATACTGAAATATCGTTCTATGATGTAACACAAGCAGAAAAAGTCTTCCACATTTGAAGACAAGGTGAACTAATTGAGAATAAAAAGAATTATACGCGAAGGACCCGTACGCATCAGAATAAATATGAAAAGCAGACTCGAACGTATCTAAGTAAATATTGCTTAACTCTTAAGTGGATGAAATTACGTCCACATTAAATACTTGATTGGAAATTGGCGAAATGGCAATATTAAAACAGTAGTTACCCAATGTAATGTTGCAAACCCTCCCGAAGTACGGTAACTGTAGGAGTGGATACATTCCGGGATTAGGCCGTTTTTCCCCAAAATCTTGAGGCACGCGTTCTCTTAAATTTGTATCTCCACAACATGGCTTTTGAGAGCACTTTTCTAACTGCAATAGTTCTAGAGATATGAGTCATCCCTCCTAATTCTAGAAGTGGCTAGATCGCAGGGACTGGGACATTTTCGTGAAAACCCTGAGACACGTGTTCGGTAAAATTTAATTCTCTGCGACTTTTTTTGGACGTGAGTCTCTATGTTTCATACTTAACCAAACTTTCACCGACCCTCGACATTCTTTCGATTTCGGCCATATCTCTATTCGACCAAATTTACTCATTTTTGAACTTCAACTCATTTGTTTGCCTACTTTTTAGGAAAAAAAATGTTAAAAGAAAACTCATGGCGACATGAATTATCGCCCAGACAAATGGGAATTATCACCCAGGGAATTATCGCCCAGGGAATTATCACCCAGGGAATTATCACCCAAGGAATTATCACCCAGGAATTATCACCCAGCAAGTTTAAAGCGGAAAATTTGTACAAAGAAAATACCGTTGGTATATGTTCTAAAGTATGATAGTTCCCATTTGTCTGGGCGATAATTCCTGGGTGATAATTCCCTGGGTGATAGTTCCCATTTGTCTGGGCGATAATTCCTGGGTGATAATTCCCTGGGTGATAGTTCCCATTTGTCTGGGCGATAAATCCTTGGGTGATAATTACCATTTGTCTGGGTGATAATTCCTAAGCGATAATTCCCTGGGTGAAACTGCCGATTTATTTTGGTCTGGGCGATAATTCCCGTCACCAAATTTACTTATTTTTGAACTTCAACTCTCTTTTTTCCCCACCTTTTAGGAAAAAAAAATGTTAAAAGAAAACTCATACATGGACCTTTCAAGAAAACATGAAAACATTCTGGAAATTTCGAGAAATTTCTAGAAATCCTAATGTCGCATTTTCTGTAAAGTTCTAGTGAGTTCTGAAAATTTTTACAAAGTTCTGGAAAGTTTTAGAAAGTTCTGGAAAGCTTAAGAAAATTTTGGAATGTTCTAGAACTGAAAAGGTCTGGAAGGTAGTGGAATGTCTGGAAATTTCATTTGAAAATTTTCGAAATTTCTTGAAACTTCTGGAGAGTTGTGGCAAGTTAAAAAATTTCTTAGAATTTTCCAGAAATTTCTTGTAAGAGTCAATTTGCTATAGAATGGCGCAAGTTTGAGCTTTCTAGGTGGTCTAGGAGTCGAGATATGAGTAATACGGACAGACGACGAACGGAAATATGAGCATAAAAGTGGGTTACGCTAAAAATTTTTTTGAAAATCGGTAAGGTTTACTCAAGTCATTGCGTCCACGGACTGACAGACGGACATTTTTTTCGGCGATTTTGCATCTTTAGGCAACAAAAAAGTTTTTTCCTTACGGATTCGGATCCTCAATGTAACAAAAATGGTAGTAAACGCACCCGACACGTGCTTCGTACTGACTAGAGACTAGAGAACAGGAAAACTCGTTCAGTTGTGAATTTTTAGAACCGTACGAAGAAAACGACACTAAAACGACATATCGGGGAGTTGCTTAGCTTGTTCCAGCACCGCAGGTTGGCTCGACGACAGAGCAGGCCCGGGAACACACGGAATAGCAACTCACGGCTCCAGTAATGAAGAACCACTGGCTTCGTTCCGTGTAAGTCGAGACCCGAGCGGAAAAGCTTTGCGGTTTATGGTGTGAGGTTAGACCTAGACTGGACTCGCCACTAGCGTTGTGGCGAGGACTAGTTACTTGAATAGAGTAGCATCTGATTGCATATGAACGTGTGCAACTGTTCAAGAGGTGTCCAATCGATTGCTGTCTCTTGTACAAGGCCGGCAATGTGGACATGGTTTTCTTGTGGAGAAGAGCTCCTTAGCAGTACTTCTTAAAGGATTTTTATGATGACTGAGTAGCACGACAAAGAGTCCATTGATCTGTGTGCATCGATCAGAAATGGTCGGCCCTAACTGAGAAATCGTAATGAAGAACCGCTAGGCCCGAATTATTTACCGAGGGTACGCAAGAAGCGAAAATAATGACGACGTTTCAAACAAAGCCGTGAAACACACTTGGGCGATTTTTCCTAGCGTTTCGAATCTCCAAAGTAAGAAGAAGCGTTAAGATAAATCGCCAAAATGTGAAAAAAACCCAAAATGTTTTTTTGTTTTGAATGTTGTGTTGACTGAAGTAGTCAGATTTAGTGTCTGTTATGTGTTTATTTTTTCATTACGTTCACGGCCTGAATTAGACATATTTTCGAGGAAGGAACATTGTATACGTATCTGTGAGAAAATGTATTTATCTTCGAGGAGGATGCTTTTATCCCGAGCCGAAGGCAAGGGATATAATCCTCCGAGAGGACAAATAAATTATTCTGCAGAAACGTGAGAGTTTTCACGTACCGAAGCAAGAAATCAACAAAACAAATTTTTATACAACACAGTAATGAATGACTTACCTCACTAGACAACCACTGAGGTGAATAAAAAAAATAAAAATAAAATGACGAGAAAAAATCGACAGAAGAAACGCCAAGAAAAATCGCCAAATACGAAATAGTAATTTTCAATCCTAGTGTTGTATGAAGGTATTTTATCACAAGGGATATCGAAATGTAAAATGTTGATCCGAGGCCAAAATGTATGTAACCAGCCGCATTTCCATCCGGTAGCTGGTGGGGGTTTCGCCTTGAGGCTTAAAAAAGAGAAAAGTGAACCTGCGGAAATTGCAAGAAAAGTGACAACGGCCTTCCTTGAATGTGGTCTCTTTCAAATGACAGACTTTGAAAACAAATGCAAAAACGTACTTGACCTTGTTTATACCAATATGCCAGAACTATTTGTCGTGACGAAAGCTGATTTATCCATCATTCCTGATACTTTGCAAGACAAATTTCATGTGCCAATGCATTGTCTAATTGAATGTGAACCGTCGTCGTATGCACCATCAACATCATCCGAGTCTATTTATTGCTTTAGGAAAGCACCATATCCCTTGATAAGGCAGGACCTTACAGAAACTGATTTTGACGCATTACTTGCTGACAAAAGCTTGGATGAAATGATTGATGCTCTGTACACTAGACTTTACGAAATCTTCGATCAACGCGTACCCAAAGCTACACTTCGAATGACGAACCATCCCGTGTGGTATAATGCTAAGCTGATCAATCTTAAAAACAGAAGGAATCGAGCGTACCGTAAATGGATCCATCAACCCTTATCAAGATTGTCAATTAGAAATGAAACGAAATTCAGAGATGCGAAAAGCGAATTTGAATCTTATCAAAATGAACTCTACAACTCATACTTGACCAGCTTAGCATCTGATTACAAAAAACAACCGAAGAAATTCTGGAACTTCATCAACAGATGTAGTTCGTCAAGCACTTCTCCGTATGGACCTCAGCAAGGGTGTCAGCCCGGACAAAATATCTCCAATATTTCTTCGTCAGTGTGCTGATCTCTTAGATGTACCCCTCTCGCTGATTTTTTCAAAATCATTAGCAGAAATGCACTACCCCGACGTATGGAAAATTGGTCACTTAACGCACATCTACAAATCTGGACGGAAGTCAGATATATCAAACTATCGAGGTGTCTGTGTATCACCAAATTTGGCAAAAGTTTTCGAGATAATTATTTTCAATCAAATAAAATCTTTCCGCACTCAACATCGAATCAGCATGGATTTTTTCCTGGGAGAAGAGTAGAGTCCAATTTGATGGAGCTTTCAATCATGGTGCACGATGGATTCGACAATGACTGCCAGACTGACATCTTTTACGCTGACATTCGAAAAGCATTTGACGTGATAAAGCCTATTCCGTTAATATTAAAACTATCTGTCCACAAATATCGTCTGAGTAACTCGCTGTTGTTATGGTTCCGATCATTCTTCAAAAACCGCAAGCAGTTGGTAAGAATCAACTCCAGTAAATCCGATATGATTGACGTTACCTCCGGAGTTGGTCAAGGATCGGTTTTAGGACCACTGTATTTTCTGGTTTACTTTGACGACTCAGATGGCTAAAGACATAAATCTAGCTGATGACAAGAAAATAGTACATAACCGTATATCCTCACCTAATGACACTCACATATTGCAGTCATCAATAAATGATTTTGTTGAATGGTGCAACAAAAATGGGTTCGAGCTAAACGACGACAAGTGTAAAATTATGTCAAATTCAAGAAAACAGTGCCCAATATTTGCAGAATATTTCATCAAAGACAAACTAATTAAACGTGTAAGTAGCATAAAAGACTTAGGAGTTACATATGACCACAGATTTTCTTTCAACGACCACCTCGAGCTAGCATCGAAAAAGGGTTCTTCTATGCTATCATTTGTTAAACGACAATGCTACGGACGATTCGACCAGAACACGGCGAAGATGCTGTACTCAGCCATAGTTAGATCACACCTTGAATTCTCGAGTTCAGTTTGGGCACCGCACCATAACGTTCACATTCAATCACTAGAAAGTGTTCAAAGACAATTTGTGCTTTACGCAAACACAGACAGATATGTTGACAAAACGAAGGACAAATATCGTCTACGTCCTTACGTGGATAGATGTAATGAACTAAACATGAAGTCACTTCTAAGGCGCCGCACTAATGCTGCAATCTTTTTCATACACGACGTCCTTACTGGGAAAATTAACTCACAGTTTCTGCGAAAAAGAATTCAACTGTACGACGGCGTCAGGAATCTTAGAAATCCTTCAATAATTCGCATATGTCGGTCCAAGCACGAATACTCCACTCGTTAACCTCGATAAACTTCCGTCGAAGTATCTTGGAACTTGACGACTCAATATTTTGAACATTTGGTGTTTGCTAGTGTCTTTGTTTAGGTGCTTTCTTTCCACTAAATAAAAGAAGCCAGAAAGCTCCGCGGCCGGTGATTAATTTATTGATTGAATGTTTTGATATGTCTAAAAGCCTAAAGGATTTTTTTTTTTCACAGAAACTTCAATTTTATTTCGTGACTACACATCTAATTGAACGACCCATTAATTGGCAACATGATGTGATATTCCTCTGAATTTCCTCATTTTGATTTTTGATTTGTGACGACTCCATCCTTTTGGTTTAGCCATTTAGACGACAGCCTAACGGCGATATTTTGTGTGATATTTCTTATATTTTATTTATTTTTTGTTCAGAAATTTTTTTTTCGGAGACTGCGGTGCGGAACCATATATACAGCTAAGTTTCGACTTTTTTCCCTTGCGTCGTACCCCCCTGAGACCTAGTTTATCGGATTCTACGTAAAATTTTGATTGAAATCGACCTTTCACCCATTAAAATCGGTTCAGTGGATCCGGAGTTATGATCTTAAGAAAATTGGATTTTCAGCGCAATTTTTACAGTATACAAGGGACCTGAGATAATGCAAATATCCTACGTTAGTTAGTTAGTTAGTGGGTTAGTTAGTTAGAAATTTCCATTGGCACTTGTATGAAAAACGTGTTTTTTGGCTCGCGTTCGAAAACGGATCGATAACTTTTCTTCAAATTTTGCAGGGAGCTTCGGATGGTGATTCTACGAGATTTGAGATTTTAAAAAAAAGGGGGGTACCGGCCTCGTTTGGGCGCTAGGGCTCCTGGAAGACCCATACAAATCCCATATAAAATTTTTTTGTGTTTGTGTGTGAGTGTATTCACGGTATGGGTGAGTGAGGTATTCAACTTCCATCAGGTTTTTTGATATTTTTCGGTTATTCTCGACATGAGTGAGGTCATCTAATGGAGCTTCCTAGGTTTATGGGATTCTTGTGGATTCTTGCGGATTTCTCTAGCACTTTTCAACTTTCATCAGGTTTTTTGATTTTTTTCGGTTATTCTCGACATGAGTGAGGTCATCCAATGAAGCTTCCTATGTTTATGGGATTCTTGTGGATTTCTCTAGCACTTTTCAACTTCCATCAGGTTTTTTGATACTTTTCGGTTATACTCGACATGAGTGAGGTCATCCAATGGAGCTTCCTAGGTTTATGGGATTCTTGTGGATTCTTGCGGATTTCTCTAGCACTTTTCAACTTCCATCAGGTTTTTTGATATTTTTTCGGTTATTCTCGACATGAGTGAGGTCATCCAATGGAGCTTCCTAGGTTTATGGGATTCTTGTGGATTCTTGCGGATTTCTCTAGCACTTTTCAACTTCCATCAGGTTTTTTGATTTTTTTCGGTTATTCTCGACATGAGTGAGGTCATCCAATGAAGCTTCCTAGGTTTATGGGATTCTTGTGGATTTCTCTAGCACTTTTCAAAGTCAATCATGTTTTTTATGTTATTCTCGATGTTCAGCTGAAGCAAAAACAACTGATATCACAACAAAAACCCTTTTAAAAGGGAAATGTGACGCAAGTCCTTGTTCCTCCTTCCAAAACAACTGATATCACAACAAAAACCCTTTTAAAAGGGAAATGTGACGCAAGTCCTTGTTCCTCCTTCCAAAACAACTGATATCAATTTGGGGTGACGCTTGAAGGTTCGAAACGGAAAAAATTCTTTTGAAAAATTTTTACATTTCATTAATGCGTCACAAATGCCGGACCCCCCGTGTTATAGTTGTTCCCTTCTTTCAGCTTTCACACCCCAAAAATTTGACTTTATTGGATTTATCGAGTATTTTTGTACAGGAAGTCAAATTTTGGATATGAAAGCTGAAAGCTTAGAAAAACTATAACACTGGGGGGGTCCGGCATTTGTGACGCATTAATGAAATGTGAAAATTTTTCAAAAGAATTTTTTGCGTTTCGAACCTTCAAGCGTCACCCCAAATTGATATCAGTTGTTTTGGAAGGAGGAACAAGGACTTGCGTCACATTTCCCTTTTAAAAGGGTTTTTGTTGTGATTTTGACGACACCATTGTGATGAGTTTTATACTTAATGCATTTTTTAATGTTCTTAATTTTAATTTCAATGTTTTTGTTATGTAGTTCTGTTTGTTTTGTTTTTTAATTACTTTTCGAATTCATGTTATTGTAATTTTACTGTGTTAGTTATTGTAACATTTTTGCTTTTTTTTAACGAGGATTATGACTTCCGTCATAATTACTCTTTTTTTCCCATGTCAGCTAGAAGATAGTAGACAATAAAAGTAACATTCATTCATTCATTCATTAGGCCAAGGACTGCAGAGTTGAGTAGAATATTTTTCCTAGTGGAAGTATTTGGAGTATTGATGAGATGTCCCCCAACAATTAAGTAAAAAGACAGAATTTTCTACCAAATGTATATTTCGCGCGTGCCATGACGTTTGTCAATGATGGAATTAATTGGATTGTGAGTGTAATGAGAGAAAAGTTTAGAAGAGGAGCCCTACAAGTATGGGTCCTAGGCTCATTAAAGTCGACCACAGGTCGAAGGGCTTAGTGCTCTTTCGAAATTGACTTTTAGTATATTCCTTGCGTAGGTCTCACAAGAAATCGTACGGGTCTGCGAAGGTTATGTTTTTCATCATTATGTCTTTGACTTATCCTCTAATTAACTCAAAAACCTTCTTCATGAAGAGAAGAGAATGCGTGTGCCTTTCTTACCTGTAACATAAAGGGCCATCGAACGGTTTGCATATTAATGTGACTGTTAGAAAGTAGTATGAAATTAATACGATTGAAGACTGAAATAGACAAATCAAAATTAAAATCCTAGACGCTTGTAGTGTTCCGAATACTCACGATCACCATCAGTTAAATTAGCGAATGTTTTTTCGTTCAAAAAGTATGACACAACCGATTTCCCCTCAATTTGAACGACCACTTCCAAATGCAGTGGAGTTGTTGAAACCACCGGCAATTCTAATGAATTCAATAACGTTCGCACTTTATTCGATAGATTCGGTACAGCTTTTTCGAATCGTTTTCGAATGGCGTCAGTCAAACCTCGAGCTTTTATGTAAAGCTTTAACAAAACAAAACAAAAATGGCGATTGAATTAAGCTTTCCTTACAATGACCAAAATTTGAATAAGAACTCCATAAACCTTACACTTATACGCACGTTTTTAACAACGCGAAACAAAGTTTACAAAGTCCTAAGGTAAATCTCGGCAATTGGAGTGTAAGTTGAATATTTTAACCATACCGTGTGTTGACCGGTAAATTTTCCAAGCGCTTCGGTATCAAATTTAAAAACGAAGATCCCCGGAAGGTTAGTTTGCTCATCGCCGATCAGATCGGTTTGTAGTATTGCGCCGATTCCGTATTGGTTATGACGATAATCGTAAATGTAGTTACCAGTTACCCAATATCTACTTGCTGGAGCTTGCGGAATGTGACGAAGAATGTAAGACACTATTCTCTTCCTAAACAAAAAAAATTATGAATTCTGCTTAGTATGATGAGGATTGATGATTCCTAGTCGCGTCACTGACTCACTCGAGACAGTGACCTAAATTCATCGGGACTTACAGATGCTGATAACATGGGTAGGTAGTTCCCGATATGCTCAAAATGGTCGTGCGATAAAAATTAAGCAAATGCATGTTGGTTTCATCTTGCATCATTTTGTTTAAATTGATCAATCGAGCGGGCGTTGGGTTGGAAAGTAGGAGCATTTTGAAGGCAGCGACTCTCAGCGGTAGAGATGCGTTACGGTTTTCCAGTATCGGCCAATATGTTTCGTAGGCCTAAATGTTTTGAAAATAGGACTTATGGCCCAACGTCATACACGAATCAAGTAGATTATCGAACCTTTTCAGCTCGTGTATGAGCTAATGGCATCGTAGCCCAAATGGCAAGAAATCTTGTGTCCTCATTTTGAGTCTCGTCCCGAATAATCGGATCCAAATAGTCCGCTACTTTCGTTAGTTGTAAATTACTCAGACCTTGTAAGTAAATCATTTTTTGTTCATAATCGAATCCGTCTGGAATTTTGATAACAATTTTTTGATTCTTGTGTTTTAGGAGAGTTAGTTGTCACTTACTCATAAAAAGCTCAAAGTATTTTTTCACATACTTTTCGAACACTTTGTCGGGAATTTTTCTTCCAACGTACGCATTATGTACCAATGTCGCGAATGTCAATACGGCAGATTGTTTTACGTCAGGTCGATCCGGTCCAATATTTAGCAGCACTTCACATTGTGTGACTAATTCCGCGCTCAATTCAGCGATATGAAAAGGTAATGACACCAGCAATTGGACAGCCGTCGTCGATTTAACTCTGTTATTTACTATCAAGTCTCGCGTCAACAGAACAGCTGCATTGGTTCCAATCCTTGGAACTAATTCTAAAAATATATTTCGCACTGTTTCCTGACGATACGACGTTCCAATATCAATTTCTTGATACAGTTTTTGTAAGCAATCGAAGTTCATTTTGCCCATGACCTTGAGAGTTTCAGCTACTGTACCGTCATACGGTTCGTCAAACTTTAAATGAACACTTTCTAAGCTATCCGCCAGGGAGATCAGCAACGCATTGGTTCTTTTGACAAGTTTTACAGGGTTTTCTATCTGCCGCCCTCCGGTTGAATCAGTTAGTGGATTGTCAAACTCTAAACCGTAAAATATTGGCGACATTTCGGTATCTACGTCCAAAACATTCACAATCTCGCTTTCTTTTAGGTATGTGAGTTGTAACTCAGACGAAACATATTGTGCTTCACCAGTTGATTCGAATGTGTGCGCCATTGTTATGCCCTTGACAAACGCTGTGTTCAAATAATACTTATCGTCTTGAGGTGCCAGGTTGTATTGTGCTTCATTTCCAACAATAACATTTTGCTGTGAAATTCGCACCAAAAAATGTTTATTTCATTGACAACAGAAATGTTAATTTTACTACTAAATTGGCCTACAGCAAACTGATTGGTTCGTTTTTTAGATAAAATATAGGAAATTATTTACCTGGAAATCGAATTCGCATGGATTCAGAGGAATATTCGATCGCTGGAAATGAATGCCTCCCACTTTGTTACACGAATTTAACTCTGGCGTTTTTCGCACTGAGAGATATCCATCTTTATTGGAAATATAGTATTCCGTCGTACAATTGCCGTTGATTGACGGCTCATTCACCACAAATGCTCCAGGACCATCACCTTGAACTTGAATAGCAGACGCAACAGCTTTTTTCAGATTAATGGACCAAATTGGATCTTTTTCTTTGAATTGTAAATGTGAAACGACGTCTTGCTTTATCACAATTTTGAACGGATTGTAAAATGGCAGAATTTCCTTGTTTTGGTAAAACACTTGGCCAGAATTATTTAAAATTACTTTTTCAACGGCCAGCTGCAAAACAAAATCGTTTTCTTTATAAATTAAACGGAATTGTTTTAAATTTGCTGGAGTTACAATACTCCGAGAAGGAGAAACAACTCTTGGATGTAGCGCTGTTTGAACCTTCCCAGCTCAATTAGATTTTTTTAATTCCACAATTACTTACAGCAGCGGCAATGGTTGAATCATCGCGCCTTTGTAGTTTTAACGTTCCTCTGACTTTCCATCCCGTGGGTTGAGGTGGCGATGTGTTTTCGTCATCTATTGATGCTCTAGCACCTACCATAACCTGACCGACATATTCGTACATAACTTCCCGATCTTCCGTAACAAAATCAAAGCATTGTGCTGAACCAATCAGCAAAGTCGAACCTAAAATGTTTTTAGAATACAGGTGTCGTACTCAAATTTGGGTATTCCTTAAAAGGACATTTTTTGCTTTAAAAGTAGGGCCGAAAAAGGACAAGTTTTGAAGACTCATTAGAAGAACTTGTTTCTGTACCGTGAAGAGGTTAGTGGACGCGGCTGAAGATGACTAAACCACGCTAGCCTGTGACAACCACTAAGCCTTGAGGTCGAAACAGCTTCTGTTCTTCCAATGGATTTACTTAACGAGAAATTTATGAGGTGAGGGAAGAGCAGAGGAAGCTCGGTTTGTTTTTTGATTTTTAGTTTTCGCTTTCTAATGAATGGAAAGTAGTTAAGCGTTTCAAACGTCTTGCAAAAGGGTCAAACACTTGGGTCACTTTTCCTTTCGTTCTTTTCTTACAGCTTTCGGAAAAATTAAAATAAAATTTATCGCCCTGTTCGGGCTTGCCCAAAGAAATTATTTAACTTAATTGCTGCAGAAGTAAACCATAAGTTTTCCCTGCTTTTTGGACCCGTACGAAGTACAAAGGTCCTATACGTTCTCTCCAAACAATTTTATTGTAACACTAGCGTGGTTACCCGGGCTTCGCCCGGGATGTATGGGAATTGGGAGAGTTGTAATATTCAATTATGAATTATAGTAATATAATACAATAAAACTTTACTGCAACGAACTCTGAAGGGATTTAATTGTACGTTATAGAGAAAGTTCGTTATAGAAACATATTTTGAAAAACTTCATATTAATCATTATTTTATCATTAATTACTATTTTTAGAAAATTATATAGCCGGTTCTACCGTGATTACCACGTATAGTACGAACGGTAGGATTTAGGATATCATAATTTGAAGGGTGCTCCACTCAAGGGGGAACTCAGAATTTTGTTGTTCTTATAGTAGA
>CM055405.1:12709030-12787382 GCA_029228625.1 Pseudolycoriella hygida | reverse complement strand
ATAGTGGCGGATAATGTTGTTGCGAAAATAATGACGAAGCTGCAAATTGCATGGAGAGACGATCAAAGAAGACTGGCAGTTGATCTAAGAGAGTAGGTGCGAAAGCACAGTTCCTCCCCGAAGTAATGCTGCGAGGCGGTTCCGGGGAGAAGAGAGCACGAAGACTAAGGAAGGAGGTTTTAGTTGGTAGGTCATTAAAGAATGGAATCCAACACTACCTTGGTTCAGAAAGACCGGGTGTCTATGAAGATTTCCTCACCCTTATAAAAAAAAAAAACTACATCTCACTACACTACACTACATCTTACTGCAAGGATTATACTACATCGACTACATCTCACTAAACTACACTACACTTACCCTTCACTATCTTTTTTCCCCTGAAAGGTAGTGCCAAAAGTGGGTTTGGGATAAATGGGATTTTAATAATTTTCTTTGTTGGAAAGGTCAATAAGCGTCCAACATTTAATGGAAGTTATATGTTTTGAGTTTGGACTTAGCTAAGCCCCAAAAAAGGCGTCGAGTACGGTCCTATATGTTTTTCATGTATAATTCGTACTCAAGGAAAAATTTGGGTACAAAGCCTCTACTTAGAGCCACAGGACGGTCCTGGGACATTTTTTTTTTTTGCTATTTTGTAAAGAAAATTGAGTAGAACAGTTTTGTACGTGGAAGTATGGCTCCGAGGCGTCTACTTAGGGCAATGAGATATTTTTGCCCATGAAAGTTTTTCCAAAAATTTTTTTTTAATTTTTTTTCAAATTGTTTTGCAATTTTATTTCTAAAAAAATGTATTTTTAAATTTATTTCTAAAAAAAATGTGTTTTTAAATTGTTTTTTTTTTCAAAAATATTTTTTTCAGAAATTTGTTTTTAAAAAAAGTTTTTTTTTCAAATTTTTTTGTTCCTTGAAATTTTTTTATATGGCAGTTTATGTTGTTCGTCATCGACTCAACAAAATCTTTAATTTGTCATATAAAAAAATGAGGAGATCTACGGGAAGCCCTTTGTTTTTTATTTTATTGTAATTTATTTTTACTCTGGCAGGAAACAGACATCGTAGTATGATTTAGTTATTACGTTCTAGGTGAGCGAAAGTATATTATGTTGAATACTGAGGAAATAATTCATTACAAGATGTAACAATTTTGTGTGACGAGCGAACTAACAGGTGTTTGGTCTCCCAAAAGGGATCGTTAGCCCCACCTCGACCTTGCTATTTACGATGTCCATTTTTTCACGGCCTGGGGCGCTATTGAAATAAATCCCAAAATTGATTGGGTTTTTTTGTATATGGTTAAATATCACCATATACAAAAAAAACCCAATCAATTTTGGGATTTTAGGTCTGGTAAATTTTGTCCGTGAGATATTTGAGATATTTGTCTTATCACCCAACTTCTGAGGTCCTATACATTCAGGTCGAAGTCCGGGTACCAAGCTATCTCTATAATGTAAAATACATCATCAGTGCACCTCACTACGCTATATAACGGTATTAAACCTCAGTGACGCAAGCTTACGATCGAGTGAAGTTGCAAGAAACTTCTGTAATAGACAATTCTACTATAAGAACAACAACTTTCTGACTTCCCCCTTGAGTGGAGCACCCTTCAAATTATGATATCCTAAATCCTACCGTTCGTACGGTAGAACCGGATATATAATTTTCTAAAAATAGTAATTAATGATAAAATAATGATTAATATGAAGTTTTTCAAAATATGTTTCTATAACGAACTTTCTCTACAACGAACAATTAAATCTCTTCAGAGTTCGTTGCAGTAAAGTTCTATTGTATTATATTACTATAATTCATAATTGAATATTACAACTCTCGAGTTCCCAATTCCCACAAAAAATTTTTCCCAGTTTTGTGACATCAAATGCTTTCATTTGACACCAAAATGAGGAATTTCCGTGCTATACTTGCTGAGATATTTGCAAAAAAGTTTTATCGACCCTCGAAAATTTCATGTCCGGTCTCCACTTCTTCGACCATATCTCCGGAACTACTTGGCCGATTTTGCTGATCTTCGAACTTGAATCATGGGAGGCATGTACCTTTCAGGGAAAAAAGTTTAGACTGATCGGTTGAGCCGTTTGGAAAATAAAGTGGAGACGGACAGACAGACAGACGGACATTTTTTTTATTGCCGATTCGTCATCTCTAGACGATAATAGATGCATGCCCCCCCTCCCACCTCGATCTACCCCATGTTACAATAAAATTGTTTGTAGTAAACTTATAGGACCTTTGTACTTCGTATGGGCCCAAAAATGTTGATTTCAATCAAACTTTTACGTAGAATCCGATAAACTAGGTCTCAGGGGGGTACGATGCAAGGGAAAAAAGTCAAAACTTAGCTGTATATAAGATTCCGCAGTCTACGAAAAAAAAATTCTGATTTTTTTGATCGTATGGGGACTTGCGTCACGGGCGCCCATGATATTGTTTCTCTCCTTTTCCAGTGGTGACAATGTCTTTTTGATTTGCATTCAAATGAATCAGTGGCGGATTTGCCTATGATGTACAATTGTGTACAGAGCACATGGCTCTGGGAGAGTCTGGCGCTAAGTTCAGTTTAGTTCATTTTTCAGGCTCGTCATATGTGAATATTTTATTATTTTCAAAATTAAGTTGAGGCGTATGCAAGGGACACTACATACGTATCAGAATAGATGTGGCAAACAGAGTTGATGTTAGGATAAGACTCGAACGTATTTAAGTAAATATTGTCTTAACTCTGTGTATGAAATTAGGTCCACATTAAATTGTATTGGATGGAAATTGTATGGGAAATTTACCTTCCAAAAGCACAAAATTAACTCACAGATAGATAAAAATGTTTCCCTCAATTTTCTCTACAACGTAGCAAAAAAACAATTGCTTTGTCTAGGGCCGACCTTAGGACCGATCTAGGCCCCTAAGTAGAGACCTTCGACTCATACTTCCATAGACGAAAGTATTTCCTCAAATTTATCTGCAACATAGCAAAAAAAAGCCCACGTGAGCCTAAGCACAGGCACCGAGCCCAAATTTGTTTTTGAATATAATTCGGTACTCGGTTACCTCTCAAATAGACAAAGAATCTACAAAATCGGTCAGGATTTACTCATTTTTTGTAAACAAACACATTAGGCCCTAGTAGAAACTCAATTTTAGGGTCCTGGCTAAGTCTAAGGGCCTAAATTCAAAAAAGTTTCTCCTACGAATTGGTTGGCATTTAAAGACCTGTCGATTAAGAAAATATTTATGAAAATCGGAAAGACCAAAAATCACTTAAACGTCCCTAGTTCGTTGACCCTTCAATCCAAAAAAAGATTTTTCAATTACCTTCCAGGGAAATTTTTCTTTATGAAAATCGGTTGAATTTTACGCGAGACATCGTGTTGACGGACGGACAGACAATTTTTGTTATTGCTGATTCTTCATCTAAGGACCATGATCGATGCTACTCCCAACCCCGGGTCGAAATAAGAGTGGTTAGAAACGTCGTGGTAAATGCAATAGACCCCTCTTCGAAGAACTTCCTTTTGCCTGCGGCAAAAAAAGCCTATAGGGCTGAAGTAGCCGCCTATTTCTCCGCCATTCCACACAAAGTAACGCTACTAGTATAATGACAATAATTCAAAATAGACAGTCCTTTTTTGGCAGCTACTTCAGACCGGTATGACTTTCGGGTTCGCGTGGCATACTGATTTTTCATTAGGTCGAAGCAACTGACTTTGAAAAATTTTCGACAATCCTTCCTCTATTTCTTTGAACTTATTAAGATAAAAGATTTAGCAAGACTAAAGAAAATTTCTCGTTTCTCAATCCTGACCTTACAGGATAAGATCGATAACTCAACAATAGACAATGTTTATGGCTTAAACCATTGTTGCTCACGCTACCTTTTCGATCTTGCATCTTTTTCACTCACACACAACAATGGTAATGAAACGAGACGCAAACTATTGTTGCCTAAGCTTCAATACAGTCAACAGGTAAAATGCACGTGTGTGAGTGATACGACAATATGTAACAAATGTAGAGTGAAAGAGAAAGAAAATTCTCTGTTGCTGCGTTTTAAGCCATATCGGGTTTCATACAAGAATTAGCTTTCCGAAGTAGTCAGGATAGCCCTATATATATACAAGTGAGACCAACCATTGTAATTGTTCCACGCTCATGCTCTACATGCCCTGTTCACATGAACTATCTCATTTACGAAACGGTCAAAGTGTCAAGTGGCGACACCATCAACATAAAGCGATTTGCTCGATCTATTCTCATTAGACCCGTACGAAGAACGAAGTTCTTCGAAAGGAGATCTGTTGCGTTTACCGCGACGTTTGTAACCAGTCGAATTTCGACCCGGGAGTAGGGGGAAACCGATCATGGACCTTAGGTGACGAATCAGCAATAAAAAAAATGTCCGTCCGTCTGTCTGTTAACGCGATAACTCGAGTGAAACTCAACTGATTTTCAAAAACTTTTTTCCCTGAAAGGTAATCGAAAATTCTTTTTTGGGATTGAATCTGGGCACTGTCGGCCCAAGGGCCAATGAGCTAGGGTCGTTTAAGTGGTTTTTGGTCTTTTGTACATAACTCTAAGTAAATCTTCTCCGATTTTCATATTTTTTTTTTGTTTGAAAGGTCTGGGCACAGCTTATGGAAGGAACTTTTGTGATTTTGAGCTTTTGGACTCAGCCAGGGCCTTAAAGGTGAGTCTCTACTAAGGCACAACGTGTTTTTTCTACATAAATCGGGTAAATCTTATCCGATTTTCAAAATATTTTTTTTTCTGAAAGATAATCAGAAAATTGATGACGAGATTGAATTTGGGCAAAATCATTTGATAAATTTGAAGTTACGGTGATTTTTTGAAGGTTAGTGGAACTTTTTCACTTATCTCACTGCGATCTCAGAACAGAAATCGCTCTTCAAGGTTTTGAATGAAAGATATGGACATCAGAAAATCATGAAAATTAAATGAGTTAAAATCTGTCGAGTGGCTCGGGCTGTAGAGTCTTTAGTGTGTGCCCAACTCACGCTACGCGACCCAACACGATATTTGGTTTTTTTTTTCGTAAATATTCGTTTAATGATGAGGTTTTTTGTGCAGCGTTGTGGAGAAAAAATTAAGAAAGAGACTATTTGCACATTGTGCAAATAGCCAACAATATATAGAAGAGACTATTTGCACAATGTGCAAATAGCCAACAATATATAGAAGAGACTATTTGCACAAAGTGCAAATAGCCTACAATATATAGAAGAGACTATTTGCACAATGTGCAAATAACCGAAGGTATATAGAAGACACTATTTGCACAATGTGCAAATAGCAAACAATATATAGAAGAGACTATTTGCACAATGTGCAAATAGCCAACGATATATAGAAGAGACTATTTGCACACTTAGACGTAGTACTAATTCTAGTTTCCTTACTCAAAAACTTTTTCTGACATTTTGTGAAAGGAAAACTTCCTTTCCTTTGTTACCTACCTAGCTTTTATAGCACTTTTTCGTGACATTTCGTAAAAGGAAAAGTTCCCTAGCTTCGTTAGCCAACTAGCTTTTCGTGACGTTTCATTAAAGCGCAAATTCCCTAGTTTCGTAGGCCAGTTTTCGTGACATTTTGGAAAAGGAAAAGTTTCCCAACTTTGTTAGCCACCTAGTTTTTGTGATATTTTGTTAAAGTAAAAGTTCCCTAGCTTCCTTAGCGAATTAGCTTTTCGTGACGTTTCATTAAAGCGCAAATTCCCTAGTTTCGTAGGCTTCCTAATTTTCGTGACATTTCGTAAAAGGGATAGTTTCCCAACTTTGTTAGCCACCTAGTTTTTGTGATATTTTGTAAAAGTAAAAGTTCCCTACCTTCGTTAGCCAACTAGCTTTTCGTGACGTTTCATTAAAGCGCAAATTCTCTAGTGTCGTAGGCCACCTAGTTTTCGTGACATTTCGTAAAAGGAAAAGTTTCCCAACTTTGTTAGCCACCTAGTTTTTGTGATATTTTGTAAAAGTTAGTTCCCTGGCTTCGTTAGCCAACTAGCTTTTCGTAACGTTTCATTAAAGCGCAAATGCCCTAGTTTCGTAGGCCACCTAGTTTTCGTGACATTTCGTAAAAGTAAAACTTTTTCATAAACATGTATAAATACATATACATATCATGTACATATTATAAAGTTGATGAAAAATAACATTAAAAAAAATTCTTCTTCGTGTAAGAGTTTTGGTTGAATGTTACGTCTTTCCATGTGCAAATAGTCTCTTCTATATATTGTTGGCTATTTGCACATTATGCAAATAGTCTCTTCTATATATTGTCAGCTATTTGCACATTGTGCAAATAGTCTCTTCTATATATTGTCAGCTATTTGCACATTGTGCAAATAGTCTCTTCTATATATTGTCAGCTATTTGCACATTGTGCAAATAGTCTCTTCTATATATTGTCAGCTATTTGCACATTGTGCAAATAGTCTCTTCTATATATTGTCAGCTATTTGCACATTGTGCAAATAGTCTCTTCTATATACCTTCGGATGTTTGCACGCAGTGCAAATAGCCAACAATATATAGAAGAGACTATTTGCACAATGTGCAAATAGCCAACAATATATAGAAGAGACTATTTGCACAATGAGCAAGGAGTCTTTTCGAAAAATTAAACTTTTTTGTCTATGGAGGTATGGGTCAGAGCCCTCTGCTATGTGCTCTGAATTCTGGGCTTTATTTAAAGGGCTTGGAGATATTTTTTGCGCCGTTGCTTCGGACAGGTTTTTCAATTTTGCCTTTTCAGCAATTTCCAATCCAATTTAATTCAAAACGTGGCAGCAAATAATGTGGCTTACAGCCTTATAACGTAAGTCTGCTCAATTCAGACGTAATTGTACATACTTAAGAGTCAAGGCAATATTTACTTACATACGTTCGAGCCTTTTAGTAACATCTATTCTATTTGCCACATCTATTCTGATACGTACGGGCCCCTTGCATATGTTCTAATTTTTGTTTTTTTCCTGAGAGAAAATACGTCGGGCCTACGGGGGGAAGAGAATGTACTGGTGAGTGACGGAGATTTACCGGATTTACGCATTTTGTGGCAGAGAAAATTTAAAAATTAGACATTGATCGTTGTTTTCTTGTCGCCGGATTTGTTCTACGGGTTGCCGTCCTCCCTCGCATTATATTATTGGACAGTTAGCATTATTTGCATTAACAACCGAAGATAACTTTTTTAAAAATAATAATGGAGTGATTGGAGACATATATGTCTACGAAATACCGTCAATTCTACAGTGTTGCCATGTGGCAATATCTTACATTACATGTGTCACAAGACAACGTTCCCCGTGAAGTGCAGAAATGAAATTTTGTGATGCAATTTTCAACCAAGTTTTTCAATAATATTCTTGCCAGTTATTTGTCGATCAATAAAACAAACAATAATGGAACGATAATTAGATTTTGTTGCTGTCCAATTGTTTGAAGGCGTTCCATTTGCAACACAAATAAAACTACTACGGACCGAATCCACCTATTTGGAATCGCATCTCTTGTTTATAAGAGAAAATTAATTCAAGATTCCAATCAGACGGGATTAACGCATTATTGGGATGTCGTGGGTTCGTGATAGCAATTTGACATGGATCCAACGCTTTGCGGTGCGGGTGATAAGATGTGGTCCCATTCCGGAACATGTAGCATTTATAATGGATGGCAATAGACGTTTCGCTACGAAAACGCATTTAAAAAGTAAAACCGATGGCCACGTCAAAGGATTTGACAAATTGGCCGAAGCGCTGCAATGGTGTTTGGATGTGGGTATCAAGGAAGTGACAGTGTACGCATTTAGTATCGAAAATTTCAAACGAAGCAAAGATGAAGTGGAGACACTAATACAATTGGCCAAAGAGAAGTTTGCAAAATTGATGGAAGAAAAGGATAAGTTAAACGAACGTGGAATATGCATACGAATAGTCGGCAACATGTCAATGTTGCCAATCGAATTGCAACAAATTATGGCCGAAGCAATTTTACTTACCAAAGACAATTGTCGGGCAATCTTAAATGTAGCATTTGCTTACACATCACGAGATGAAATTACCGAATCCATTCGAAGTATTTGCAATGGTGTTAATGATAAGGAATTAGATGTAGATGATATAAGTGAAGAATTAATAAGACGCTGCATGTACACAAACAAATCACCCGATCCGGATTTGCTGGTGCGCACATCTGGTGAATCGAGATTGTCTGATTTTATGCTGTACCAGGTAAGCGTTTTTTGAAATTTTAGTTGAAGTATATACTCCTGCCATCTGTAGGGCATTTTCAGCTCCTCTAGGATGAGGAATTAAACCTCTTGCAAGATTATTCTTCATGCTGAGATCTAATGCCCTCATTACCTTGCGTTGTGTTTCTCATGTCCTGAAAACGAACTTTTGGCGTACGCTTAGTTTTACCTTTGTACAATTTCCTATACTGCCGAAATGCGACACGTATTTAGTAATACACGCCACTCGTCAAATTTCCATTTCTCATGTATAACATTAATGCCATGAAGGCCAAATAGTGCTTATACTTTTGTCTAACGTATAGCATTCCAAGGTTAGTTTTTTGCGAATTAATTATATCTTTTCCTTAACGAAAAAGAATTCGGTGTATAAATCGAATTTACTTAACTTCGATTGGTCGATTGAGAACACGAGAAAAGCAGAGCCGATTATCTCTTGAGAAAGTTTATGTTATTCAATGAAATTCGAGTAAGTAACACAAATGCTGATGTAGCTTTTCGACTTTTCATCGTTGTGTAAATTAAAACATCATCGTTAATATTCACTCTGTGCCAAATTCGTCAGATATGAACTTCAAATGTGGATTAACGCTTCTTCTTTAGGGAGAGAGTGGGAGACGATTGAGTGAATACAATAAATTTGGACAATTTCCTCAGAGACTTGATATGGCGGCTGGATTCCCCAGATGGACTAAAATATGTGTGCACTTCCTCACCGCATAAAATACAACGAAAAACCCGTGAATAAAAAATGAACCTCAAATGCCTTCAGAATCCATCAAGCGGTGTCCATCAAGCCAAGTGATGCATCATCTGCTGGGGCCTGACAGTCTTTGTTTTGATATTTGCAAGTAATACTCGAGGTGAAGTTAGCTGCAATTCCGACTGAAGCTAATCAGGGGTGTGACAGTCTTTTGTTTCGATCTTTGCAAGTAATATTCAGCATGAAGTTAGCTGCAGTTGCAACCGACGCTAACTTCATTGTAAAAAAATCAGCTGATTTTTGAACTTTTCAATGAAGTCAGCTGATTTTGGTAAATTTATGAATGAAATCAGCTGAATTCGTTTGCAATGAAGTTAGCTTCGGTCACAACTGCAGCTAGTTTCACGTTGAATACTACTTGCAAGGATCGGAACAAAAGACTGTCGCGCCGCTGAGCTAACTTCATTGCAAAAAGATCAGCTGATTTCATTAACAAATTTACCAAAATCAGCTGACTTCATTGAAAAGTTCAAAAATCAGCTGACTTTTTAGCAACTGCAGCTAACTTCACGTGGAATATTACTTGCAAAGATTAAAACAAAAGACTGTCACGCCTCTGATCATTCGTCACTAAAAGTATATATACTGGGAATTCGAAATCCATAATTCGCTTAATAATAATAATTGCGAGGTATTTGACAAATTTTCGCAGGGAAATTTCTACATATGACAGTTTGTTTCATAAGATTTTTTAGTCTTTATAGGGAACCCAGCCGCCATATCATGTCTCTTTCAGTAGCGCCGGATTGTCAAAAAAAATAACGTGACATTTTTATAAACTAAGAAGTATTTCATTATATCAATTGAAGTATTTTAGGTAGACTTTCTGTGGGGTGCCAAGAACAAAAGTCGTCTCCTTCACCCTCAAAAATCAGTCTGAACTCTAAAAAACACCCGATTTTTCACAAAATGTAGCAACATTTAACGAAAATACTTGAATTTGGGCATGTTTTTCAGCATACGCACGGTTTTTTGAGGGTGTAAGAGACGACTTTTGGTATTGGAACCCCACAGAAAGTCTACCTAAAATACGTCAATTGATATAATGAAATACTTTTTAGTTTATAAAAGTGCCACGTTACTGCTTTTTACAATTATTAACTATATATAACCACAAGTCAGAATCAAGTTCTTGTCAGGGCAGAGGGGCAGAGGACGTTTACCAGGTTTTTATGACTTGACATAATTTGCCGTCATAAAGAAAAAAAACTTACGAGAAGATTTTAAACGAATTTCGCCGAAAAAATATCAAATTAGCGACAAAATTAAACAAAACAATCGCCGAGAATCTTTTGCTTAATTTTGTCGCTAATTTAATTTTTCTCGGCGAATTTCGTTGAAAATGTTCGCTGATTTTCTCTAGGTTTTTTTCCTTATAACGCGTCATGACATAGTAATCATAATTTTGACGTCAAGCATTTTTCGACCGAGATACTTTTCCTCAATAATGTACTCAATGACATAATATATGAGTCTGTTGGGATCAAAACAAGATGTACATCTGTCAAAATGACGTTTTAAACGTCAAATATTCAGGTACATACATTGATCAGCTATGTAAAGGAAATATCGGGAGAAAAACACGATTTCATGGAGATGCACCCTGACGTAAAGTTGAAGTCATGGTATATACATCTTGCCTAGCAGACGATACCATGGACCATAAAGTTTTTAAATGCCTTAAAAACCAGGATTTCAAAACTCTAATCAAAATTTTCGAAACCAATCACTACAAACAATGATCTATTGCATACATTAGAGAAATAACTAGCTTTTTATCAATTGATGTCGCCAAATTTTTGACAGCGCTGCCGTCACTGCCGTGTGAAAAAAAACTTAGTGAAGATTTTCAACGAATATCGCCGAAAATTATAAGCGGCAAAATTAAACAAAACAATCGCCGAGAATCCTTCGTTTTATTTTGTCGCTAATTTGATTTTTTGACGAATTTCGTCCCCAATCTTCGCTGATTTTCTCTAAGTTTTTTTTCCTTATGACGGCCACTTGACATAGGAACACAGACCTACGAATAACTTTCCTCGGGAAGACAGTAAAATATAGCCAGTTCTCAACGAAAATAGATGGCAGCACATTCTATACACTTGACATTTGAAACAGACTAACTTATTTGACAATTCTGACATTTGGAGCAGATTATCTTTAGTTCACGATATCGACGTTATGATGATAATAGATAGTGTCATTAGTTTTGTGCAGGGGCGTGACAGTCTTTTGTTCCGATCTTTGCAAGTAGTATTCAGCGTGAAGCTAGCTGCAGTTGTGATCGAAGCTAACTTCATTGCAAACGAAGTCAGCTGATTTGATTCATAAATTTACCGAAATCAACTGAATTCATTGAAAAGTTAAAAAATCAGCTGATTTTCTCGCAATGAAGTTAACCTCGGTCGCAACTGCAGCTAACTTCATGTTAATATTACTTGCAAAGATCAAAACAAAAGACTGTCACGTAAATGGATAAAGTTCACTGGTGATATTTTGACAGATTTTGTATGGAAGAAGTGTCAAAATCATACTCAGTGAACCTTATCCAATAACAGCTTCTCTCAACGAAAAGTGCGATATCTATAGACCGTGTCATGTCAACGTCGTGTCACCGAACCTCAAGTGGTGGCATCTATGTTTTTTTCATAGCTGAATTAGCGTCTCAACATAGAACTACTCCCTTTTCTGAAGTGGCGTCATCCATGCTTTCATAACTGAATACGGACAAACACAAAGCCAGCGGCGTGACAGTCTTTTGTTTCGATCTTTGCAAGTAATATCCAGCATGAAGTTAGCTGCAGTTGCAACCGAAGCTAACTTCATTGCAAAAAAATCAGCTGATTTTTGAACTTTTCAATGAAGTTAGCTGATTTTGGTAAATTTATGAATGAAATCAGCTGAATTCGTTTGCAATGAAGTTAGCTTCGGTTACAACTGCAGCTAGCTTCACGTTGAATACTACTTGCAAAGATCGGAACAAAAGACTGTCACGCCCCTGAGGTAACTTCATTGCAAAAAGATCAGCTGATTTCATTAATAAATTTTCATTAAAATTTCATTAAAATTCATTAAAATTTCATTAAAAAAAGTTCAAAAATCAGCGGGTTTTTTTGGAGTGAAGTTAGCTTCGGTTGCAACTGCAGCTAACTTCATGCTGAATATTACTTGCAAAGATGTAAACCAGAGGCGTGACAGTCTTTTGTTTTGATCTTTGCAAGTAATATTCAACGTGAAGTTAGCTGCAGTTGCAAAAAAATCAGCTGACTTTTGAACTTTTCAATAAGTCAGCTGATTTTGGTAAATTTATGAATGAAATCAGCTGATTTTGTTGCAACTGCAGCTAACTTTACGTCGAGTATCACTTGCAAATATCAAAACAAAAGACTGTCACGCCCCTGATGGAAACAAAAGACTGTCACGCCACTGAATTAGCTTCAGTCGCAATTGCAGCTAACTTCACGTCGAGTATTACTTGCAAATGTCAAAACAAAGACTTCAGGCCTCTGCAGATGATGCATCACTTGACTTCACCGCGTGATGGATTCTGGAGGCATTTGAGGTTCATTTTTTATTCACGGGTTTTTATACGGTGCAAATGCAGCTAACTTCACGTTGAGTATTATTTGTAAAGATCAAAACAAAAGGTCGTTACGCCCTTGACTTCATCGGACAATAGCTATACGTACCCAAAGACTCTTTTTCGATCAAATATCTGAACATTTTCGAAGCAAACATTTTGGACCTTTTGCCTAAACTCAGGGTTGCCGTAACCATAAGATGAAGCAAACATGAAAATACGTAGATTTTGTGTAATCGTGCGTACCGCACAGGCACATGTACAATTCACGCTAATTTTTCTGAAATCCACATTAATTTTACTTAATCCAAATAAATATACTAACACCATCATTTCATGATCGCTTCAGTTTGTGTTTTTTTCTTTGTTGAAGACTGCCAGTCTATACCTTATATGCCGTTGGTCGACTTCTAATGAGCAATAAAAAACACTGAATCAATTCTTAGACTTTTTTTTAAATCTTTTTTCGACTAATTCAATCTTGTCTGACATTATTACAAATTTATCATTCCAGTGCTCAACAACCGTTATCTACTTTAGCGAAACACTGTGGCCAGAATTTACTATTTGGCATTTACTCGGTGCTATTATTTACTATCAACAAAACAAACGAACAATGTCAGTCGCTAGAAAACATTTAAACAATTACGTTGCGAAGCCAGCTCCAAATACTGACAGCGAACGAGTTGAAGCGTTTGTGAATCAGTTTGAGAAGCGACGCATCGACCATTTGGAAAATTTAGTTAGGAATGCTAAATCAAATCGATCATTTGATATAAACGAATCGAATGAGAATGAGATAAGCTCATAGTTTCAACGCCCAATTTTTGTGTGAAAATAGTAGAATCAAAAAAATGTACTCGGAAAAGTTGGAACTGATAACACGAACAAAAATTCTTTTTTATTAATTTCTTTTTCATTTTTGTGCATATCAGAGCATTTTCTTCCGTTGAGAGTTTAATATATTTAATTTGAGTGATAAAAGAAGCATACACTTTGCCCTTATTCCCGTGCACTCCATTTTTTTAGTTTTTTTTTTTTTCATTCGATAACAAGATCGATAATCGTATGTTGCGTTATCAGTTAATTAGACTTAAAGTCTGTCTAGGAAATGAATGTCGTTCATTTTGATTGAATTAAAATTACAATATAGGAATGTCGTTGAGCATTTCCAATTTATTTATTTGGATGTTGAGAAATTATTTCTTTTTATGTTGTTGCAATAATGCATTCCCACAAACTTCCAGGAATTAAATTTTTAAGTTAAAAACAGTGTGTCGATAGAGTTAAAATTTTTAATTTTAATGGAAATACTGAGTAAAGAGTATGGACAAATGTTATATTTAAATACTTAAAAAAGATGTAAATAATGCAAACAGAAAAAATGAAATTTTTTTTGTTAAAAATACAAAGTACGATGATGTACGATCCAAAAATTGGTGTTTGTTTCAATTCTGTTATCAACTCGAAATTTCGATTCACAGATTTTGTTCTTCCAATCAAAGACGAAACGTCTTCCGGCACTTTTTGGCTCTCGAATCTTTCTATTTGACACCTTGACAAACATTTTCTAAGAATCGAAAGCGATGAAGAATCGGTGTCGGTTCAAAATCCGGATGCATCAAATTCAAGACCAGAAATCCGGAAGCGCCGAAATTGGGAGGTGTCAAAATCAAAGGACGTCAAAATCCGGAGACGACAAATCTGGACGTGTCAAAATCCGATAAATTACAAAAATCCGGACGAAATACGAACGAAAATTTCAGTTCGATAAGTCACGAAGAGCAGATGTGTCTCGTTGTATATAGTCAAACTTTATATCCGTCATACATTATAATTCTACTTGGTTTCAATGGGAGCGTTACGTATTTAAAAATATTTCTATTCAACTAGTAAATACCCCCGCCCCTAAGGGCTACGCGGACATTAAGCATTCTTGTCCGCTAGGTCGGAGATTTGCGACATTAATACTAAAATGTATGCAAGGGTGTGCAAAGTTAGATTAAGATGAATAAGAAATGGATTTAGTAGTATTTTAGTAGTTACCATACTTCTGTTTTCCTCGTGCTCCATTTCACCGTACTAACATATTCCCCTACTACCGTTTCCCCGCACAAACGTTATCACCGTGCTACTATTTCCCCGCACCATCGTTTCCCCCGCACTACCGTTTTCCCCGTAAAACCGTTTCCACCGTACTACTGTTTCCCGTACAAACGTTTCTCCCGTACTACCATTTTCTCCTCATTACTGTTTCCCCCGTACTACCATTTCCCCATTCAACCGGTTAACCCCTTACTGCTTCTTCCCCCGAGCTGCCCAGCATTTTCACCAATACTGGTGACTTCTACTCACAAAACTCTGAGACTTTGCAAAAGAAACCAATGGTCTGTCTCTCATACCTTTCCAGATACTTTCAAAAGCATAAAAATTGGCCCAATGCCCAACTGCCCGACATTTTCACCAATACTTGTGACTTCTACTCACAAAACTCTGAGACTTTGCCAAAGAAACCAATGGTCTGTCTCTCATACCTTTCCAGATACTTTCAAAAGCATAAAAATTGACCCAATGTCCCGCTGGCCGACATTTTCACCAGTATTACTTCTACTAACAAAACTCTGGGACTTTCCCAAAGAAACCTATCGTATAGCTCCCATACATTCGAAAATAATTTTAAAGCCATAAAAATTGACCCCGTGTCCAACTGCCCGACATTTTCACCAATACTGGTGACTTTTACTAACAAAACTCTGAGACTTTGCCGAAGAAACCAATGATCTGCCTCCCATACCTTCCCAAATACTTTTAAAAGCAAAAAATCCAAGATGGCGTCACTTTGACTGGCAGCCATTTTCTTAGGATTCATAAAGATTCTACTCATCAATATCAACAACTTTCCCGAAGAAACCAACCGTGTAACTATTCTATTTCAGAAGATAGCAAAAAATCCAAGATGGCGTCACTTTGACAGGTGGCAGCCATTTTCCTAGGATTCATAAAGATTCTACTCATCAATATCAACAACTTTCCCGAAGAAACCAACTGTCCAAAAAAAAGTTTTTAAATTACATCAAGAAAAAATTTCAATTCTAGGTGGCATAATGGTTTTTTTGCTATAAAAGGCAATGCAAAACCGCATTTTAATTCAGTCCCTTTGGACTCGTCAAGCAGGTCGGGCGTATGTTGGTTCACATGGGAATCGTCTTTTGCTGCATTGCCTTTTTTTGAATCATAGAAGGCAATGCAAAAGAATCTACTATTGCATTGCCTTTTCTTTTCTTCCTCGGAACTCTTCAAGCAGGTCGGACGGATGTTGGTTCACGCTGGAAATTTGTGACCGACAATTTACAAACAGACGAACAGACAGACAGACAAACAGACAAAGTTTTGACTTTTATAATTAGTAATTATTAAATCGCAACCAAATCGAAATCATAAAAGCCATGTGGTTACTAGACAATGGAACAAACACTGTCGATTATTATCATGCAACAGATTGAGACCTGGCGTACTATATTATTATTTAATTTATGCATTTTCAATTGCTCTATTGGTCTCAATATTGCTACAATGTGATATCATCCTTACATTGGACCGGATTTTTTTTTCTCATTGTATGGGTAGCCTTGCCTGGAGCTGAACTCACCAGGATCACCATGCAATATCATGAAAACTTACGTTTACTTTTTTTAGTGTAATTATTGTGAGAATTTCTTCTTTAAGTGTAAAAGTGTGGACCGTGTGGACTATGACGTTGAAATGGCTTTCACTGTTATTTGTAATTGACATTTTGCGATGTACAACGATACATAATATCACACAATATTTTAGCAATGAGGAAGTCACATGTGGTCATAGATTGTGTCATTAGTTTTATGTTTGTCCGTATTCAACTATGAAAGCATGGATGACGCCACTTGAGAAAAGGGAGTAGTTCTATGTTGAGACTCTAATTCAGCTATGAAAAAAACATAGATGTCACCACTTGAGGTTCGGTGACAAGACACTGACATGACACGGTGGGGAAATTAACTTTTGACCTTGCAAAAATCAGGACAAAAGTAAACTAAGCGGGATTCTGTACACCTTAGGTACCTGAACGACGTCCAAAAAGTCCCCCTGGATATTTTACGAGTGACTCGAGAAAATCGAGAAGTGGTGACATCTATGTTTTTTTCATAGCTGAAAGTCTCAACATAGAACTACTCCATTTTCTCAAGTGGCGTCATCCATGCTTTCATAGCTGAATACGGACAAACGTAAAACTAATGACACAATCTGTAAAGCATGGTTTGCATCACTTCTCATCAGGCAGTAGCTGAATCCTTCACTTTTCACTTTCACTTTTCATCGTAGCTGAATAGGATTCGACACACAACTAAGTCCTCACTCTATCCAATACGTGGCCACGTGTAAATACGTTCGACGTATGTATCACTAGTTTTTCTACAGTTAGTATCACTAAAAATCCGCAGGCTATACAATCCGGACGCTACAAAATTCTCCGGGCTTTAACGCCTTAGGATTTTTCGTTCGGATTTCGTCACTTCCGGATTTTGTGGAGGGGGAGCCAGATAAACCGATTTGCAGATATAAGTGAAAAATTTTCACAAACTGAACTTTACGTCAAGTTAGTTTTACCCGTTTTACCAATTTTTCCTCATCGTCGAACTCGACCTGACTTTTGGGTGTAGATTTACTCGAACTACAATATTGAAGAACAGAGCGACAGACAGACGGACTTTGCAGGCTTCACATAATGAGACCTAAAACATGGTTGATAAAAATTTGAGTGGCGAAAAACGTCGTAAACACATAAGCTCCACATATTTCGTACGGGTCTAAAAATGAACAATAAAATCTACCATGGTAGCAATCGACGTGTTTGTTTATATACATCGGGTAAATCCTAACCGATTTTGTTGATTCTTTTTCTATTTGAGAGGTAAGCGAGTACCGAATTATATTTAAAAACAAATTTCGGCCCGATGCCTGTTCTTAGGACTCAGATCAGTTCTTGACAAAAAAATGGTTTTTTGCTATGTTGTAGAGAAAATCTAGGCGAACATTTTTGTCTATTTGGGGATGAATTTTGTACTCTCGGGAGGGTTTTTTACGCCGTTGCTTCGAACGAGTTTTTCACTATTGCCCTATCGGCAATTTCCAACACAACTTAATGTGGACGTAAGCCAATATTTACTTAAATACGTTTGGGTGTTTTCGTAACATCGACTCTGTTTGCCACATCTATTCTGATACGTACGGGTCCCTTGCATATGTTTTTTAAATCATTAGTGAACATTTCTCAGCTTGAAGTCATTTCCCATTTTCAGGCCATTTCCTATTTTAAAGTTATTTCCCACTTTCGTCAGTAGTTCTGTGATACCACTGATACCGACAATCTACACATACGCCGATGATCTATTGTTCCAGGTCAGCTCTCGATGAGCTGGACTTCCCCGTCAGTTATATTTTCCGGTCAGCTGTACATCCCCGTCAGCTACGGCTTTATTTCCCGGTCCGAGATATACATCCCAGTCACTCCTACTTTTTTAGCTGACTGGGAACCTCCTACTGTTTTTACCAGTCAACTTTATTTCCAGGTCAGTTATACTACCCGGTCAACTTCACCTCCCAGTCAGCTATATTTTACTGTCGACTTTATTTCCCGATCACATTTCCGGTCTGTAACTTCCTGGTTAGTTTTGCGTCGCATATTTACTTTAAACCTTGAAAAAGAGAAAAAAAAAATTCTATTTGTCTTCTCGCTAGGCTGAATGCATTTCCCGGTATCCAAGTTTTCGAACCAAAACTTCCCCGGTATCTTCGACTATTTGCGAAAGCGTCTAAGATATCGCCAGGCAGTATATCATGTTGAATATCCACTGTCAAAATAGCCCCATCCTAACAGATGACCTCCTCCTTCGGAATTAAGATCACAGCTAATTACAAAATACCAAAATCAGAAAATCTTGACAAATAATAAAGGGGGTATAATGTCAGAGGCCGTCCATAAATTACTCTATTGGATCATTGGGAGTTTCTCCGAGCTGTTAGCTAGACTTTAAGCGATTTTGAGTTTGTCAGAAATTTTTCGTGTTACGTCAGAAGTCGTGGGTACTAATGAACGGCTCCTTCGGGGTCGTTTTATCGGGATTTTTCATCAGGTTATTTTTGCCGAAGATATTCTCTCGCAATACCGTGCACAAACAGCAAGTGTTTTCGAACTCGCTGGCGCTCGTTTGACAGTAGAGAAAACTGCTATCTTTTCTGACATAAGTTCTGAAGTTTCGCTAAAATGACTTCATAATAACTAATAATTATAGGTAAATATAACAAAAAATTGACTTTTTGAAAAATCAGGAATCCCACTCTAGTTTTGACAGATGTCCATATGTAGACTTCAAAAATTATGAAAATTACCATAAAATCATCTTTTTCTGGAGTCATTGCCTTGTCACCTTGTTCGTCTAGATAAAGATGTTACTTTGTGAGGTAAAGGGCATTATTGCATTTTTGAATCCTCACAGTTTGCGTCTACTCAGAAATTTGTCAAAACTGAACTGGCATTTTTGCCCTTAAAAAAGGCAAACTTCTTCTAACATTTTCCTATAATCTTTAGTTATTATAAAGCAGAGAAATGATGAGCGTTAGCTCGTGCCTCGGTGGGATAGAACGCGTCTGACTATAATTTATTGAAAAATTAGAAGAACTTGCATACCAATCTGTCAAATCAAACGATATTGTTATATTATTGTTACAATATTGTTACGATAGTAACGTTATTGTTACTGAAACCAATGTGTTTGAAGAAATATGACGTTTCGTCGTTTGTATGAACAACTCAGTCAGGCGCATTCTATCCCAGCGAGACACGAGCTGCCACTTATCATTTCTCTGTTATAAAGACGTATTTTAGCAAAAATTCAGAACTTCTGTCAAAAATGTTTCAACTCAACAGTACTAGATTCATGAAGACAAAGGTAGCAGTTTTCATTACTGTGGTCTTATGGGTCTCATTCATGAAACTTCCCTGTTGAGACACTTGAAATCAGATAAATGATAAGTAGATACGCCGGCGGCCATATCGGCCAGATAGAAGGCGAATATGATGAATGACAGCTGGTTTATATGGGAGAGAATCGAATTTGTTTGCATTTTCGAGAGAATCCTCTGCCACAGTCAACCACAGTCAGACCAACTTTTATTCACATGTTCCTTCTATCTGGCCGCAGGCGTACCAACTTTTCTCTACTCGAGATTACACGACACACGATTTTTTGGAGTTTTTGAATTTCGTCTACATTTTATAGATACCGTTTTTCAATTTTCAGTTTGTTATAGGATTCGGCAACATCCACAATTCGCGTTGCATGGCCGAATCGAGTTACACATCTTCGACAATAATGAATATTGGATGAATATGAATAAGTGACCAGGCGCGCCGACTTTAGTTTGGGTCGTGGGGGGCAAAAGCCGTCCATTTGTTCCACCCCCATCTTTTATTTTATTAGGAATCAGCGGCGCCGACTTCCATTTGTGCCATCCTGTGCAAATTTAAATAACAACAAACAGTTCTTGAGGCAAACTTTTGAAATTCTAACTTACTTATCCAACAACTTAAACAACTTATTAAAATTAAAAACAACCTTTGTATAAAAGTAGAAGAAATTGCGAGCGAAGCGAGCAAAATTGTTTTTGTAGAAGTCAATCTCAAATGCTAAAATGTCAAAGAAACTAGCCTCTTACTTCTAATTGTTCACCTGAATTTCGGTTCATCATCTCATTTCTATCAGCAAGGGGGCAAAAGCAGAGAAACACATCCAAAATATAACCATTAACGTTTAGAAAACGTTGAATTACTTTTATGATTTTTTTGCTTACATTCTCTGACATATCAAATTTAACCAAATAACAAAGAGTTCTTATCTCGTGGATATTTATTGGTGGAAATACAGCTAGTGTGTCTTGTTTTTAGGTCACTAAATAAGAAACCATCGGATGCAGATTTTTTGTTAGTTTATTTAGTACTTGTTGACGGTGTTGTACTAGTTGACGGTCAGGCAATGTAAAAAGGTTGGTGGTTTGTTTATTGGAAGTCTAAACGTGAATAGGGGTTTTCGGTGTCGCAAGAATGAAATGGTAGAATTGGCTGAGGATTACGGTGTAGATATCTTAGCATTGAGCGACATTAGAACTAAGGGACAGCGAGAAGAGCAGGTGGGTGGCTATAAAGTGTTTTTGTCTGGCGTTCAGTCTGGTAGGGCAAACTGGGGAGTTAGAATGGCTCTCAAGCAGGAATTAGAAAAATTTGTCTTGAATGTTCGCTGCGTAAATGAAAGGATTATGTGGATATCTATTAAGTTAGCTGGGGGTATTTATCGGCTGGTTAGTGTTTATAGCCCATGCGAGGGTAGCAATGCTGGCGACCTCGACGCCTTTTACGAGCAGTTAGGAGATGTTGTGGCAAAAAGGCGAAGTGAGTGTGTGGTTGTGGGGCGATTTTAATGCGAGGATAGGAAACAGTAAAACCAATGCAGGTTATGAAAGGGTGGTAGGCAAATTCGGGGAAGATACTTTGAACTCAAATGGGAAGTGGTTGTTAGATTTCTGTGATTTCAATGGGTTAGCAGTAACCAGCTCTTTCTTTAAGCACAAGTGGATCCACCGGTACACTTACGTCAATGAAAGTTGGGATCATAAGTCAATAATTGATTAGAACAGGACAAGAGGCAGGAAATATGTGACACGCGTGTTTTCAGGGGTTTCACCTTCGGCTCGGACCACTATCTTTTGGGTGCACATCTGTCGGTTGGTAAACTCTGTCAGGCTAAAAGGATGAAAAAGGTAGTTCGCAGGTTTCGCGTAGGAAAGTTCAAGGAGGAGGAAGTTAGGGCTCGTTTCATGGCAAAGTTCACAGAAGGTTTTGAGGGGCTTCCTTCGGACTGCGGGGACATCGAGGCTGAGTGGGCAAATTTTAAGAAATTTGTTTTGAGTGCAGCTGAGGAATGTCTGGGTAGTGTCTCTAGCGGAGGTAGGAACAAAAGGACGGGTTGGTGGAACGCCGATATCAAAAAGGCTGTGTTGGAGAAAAGAAAGCTTTATTTGGTTTGGTTACAGGATAAAACGGATGAGAAGGAAGGAGCTTACAGGGCTTGTAGTCAGGCGGTTAAGGCTCTAGTTAAAGAAGCAAAGGACCTCGCGTGGAAGAGGTTCGGAGAAGAATTGGAAGAAGCAGGTCAAGGAAAGGGTAAAAAATTCTGGTCGACGATTAAGGATATTAGGCGTGGTGATGAAAAGGAGGGCTGCGGTAGCATTTTGGGTAAAGATGGCCAGTTAATTACGGATAAGGGAGAAGTACTGGAAACCTGGCGTGATTACTTTCAGGATCTATTTGCATCTGTCAATCCGGTAGTGGCACCTGACAGAAATAAGTTTGCTAACTCGGAGGGTGAGGAAGAAATTACATTAGAGGAGGTGACACGAAAGGTCAGCAGGCTGAAGGCAGGAAAATCCGCAGGTGTAGACGAAATTAGGACAGAATTTATTAAGAATAGCGGGTCTGGTGGGATCCAATGGCTTGTAGGATTTTTAATTTAGCCATGAAGTCCTCAGTAGTACCCGCTGACTGGAGCTTCGGTGTTATTGCTCCGATCTTTAAGAAGGGCAACCGTAAAGTTTGTAGCAACTACAGAGGGATTTCACTTTTGAGCGTGGTCGGAAAGGTTTATGCTAGTGTGCTAGTAGATCGGGTTAGGGTTAGAGTGGAAGAGGTTCTGGACGAGGCTCAGAGTGGTTTCAGACCTCTGAGAGGGTGTCAGGATCAGATCTTTTGTCTTAGGCAGGCTATAGAAAAGCTCTTTGAGAGGAATATTGATCTGTACTTATGCATCATCGACTTGGAAAAGGCATTTGATCGGGTACCGAGGCAAAAGCTGTTCGAGGTGCTTAGCGAATACGGGATTAATGGAAGTTTATTGGGCGCCATTAAAAGCATCTACTCAGGGAGCAAGGCTGCGGTAAGGATAGATGGTGAAATTAGTGAGGCTTTCGAGGTTAATGAGGGCGTTCGTCAGGGTTGTTGTCTCTCTCCTCTGCTGTTCATAATTTTCATGGACAAAATCATCAAGCAGGCCAATTTGCAGGGGAATGTGGAAATTGGGGATGTAATTATGAAAATCCTGGCCTATGCGGATGATTTAACCCTATTAGCAGATAATGCCGATGATTTGCAGAGGGGGATTGACTGCCTGAATGTAGCATGTGAGGAGTAAGGGATGAAGATAAGCGTCGGCAAAACAAAGGTTATGCATGTTGGCAAATTTAGGAAAGACGTAGTGTGCAGTTTAAATGGGGAGCAGTTGGAACAGGTTTCTGAGTTTAAATATTTAGGAGCCATGTTTTCAGAGGATGGCAAGTTAGTTAGGGAATGTGAGGAAAGGAGGAGAATGGGAAATGCGGTGGCCAGTCAGTTGAGGTCTCATGTGTTTAACAGGAAGGAATTAAGTAATGGCACAAAGTTAGCTATTCACAGGTCAATCTTCAGGCCAACAATTTTATATGGTAGTGAAAGTTGGGTGGACTGCGGATACCTTGTGCATGACTTCGAGGTTTCAGATATGAGGGTTCTTAGGAGCATAGCAAAAGTGAATCGGAGGGAACAGTGGGACAATCATATCAGGAACGACGACATCAGAGAAAATTTAGGGGTTAGGTCAGTGGAGGAGGCGGCAAGGGTTAGTCGTCTGAGATGGTACGGGCACGTTCAAAGGATGGGTAATAGTAGGCTCCCAAAGAGGGTATTGAATGCACAGGTCCCGGGTGTACGTCCTAGGGGTAGGCCAAGGAGAAGGTTCATAGACTCAATTAAATCAGATTTAGAAGTTAGGGGGCTTTCACTGGGCGAGCAAACCATCTCCTTGGCAGAGGATAGAAGGGTATGGAGGGGGGTGGTCAATGACCACCGGGTTGCGGCTTAAAGACCCCACACCGGAAGGTATAAACGGTCTATAAAGTTTGATGATGATGATGATGATTTAGTACTTAAGCCAGACTGATTGGGCATTTTTTTTAGATTTATCAGCTTGGGGCGATCCGAGGATTCGGATCTCAGAACACAGATCTAGTAATCCTTTGTTCTCTGTCCCCTTCATCATCATATAAATCAAATAAACCGTCTAGTCTCAGACAGGAACTTGTCCAACACGACACGTCCCAGTTTGAGAACCTCGGACGGTGAGATTTTATACTCACCCAAATACCTGCGCCTCAGTTGAAAGAATTTGGGGCAATCACAAATAATATGTAATCCCGTTTCCTCTCCTAACCCACAGGTGCAATCGGACGTATCCGAGAGCCCCATCTTCCTAAGGTGACTATTTAGGCCGCAGTGTCCAGTAATCGCCCCAACTATCCTGCTGATGCGATTCCTCTGCATGCCGATTAGTACCTTGGACCATTTTTCATTGGCTTTCGGGAAGAAGTGTTTCGTGTGTACACCCCCCTCATAGGCCCTCCAGCGCTCTGCGTGCTGATCTTTCCTCCAGTTCCTAAGTACTCTTACACAGAGTGCCTGAGGTATTGGGATTTGCGGATCAGGTCCGTACACTGGCGCCGATGAGCCCACTCTGGCCAACTCATCAGCCATCTCATTACTGTGAATTCCAGAGTGGCCTGGTACCCAAACAAGAGTAATCCGGTTACTCCGGCCCATATCGTTTAGGTAATCTTTACACTCCTTCACTATCTTGGATGTCACCATCGGTGATGCCAGCGCGTTAAGCATGGACTTACTGTCCGAGCAGACGTAAATCGCCCGCCCATGAGTGTCTTTCGGCAACATTTCTCTGACTCCAAGGAGTGTGGCAAAGGTTTCAGTCTGAAAGACACTAGCATGAATGTCGAGGCTTTGCCAAGTGCCGGTCTCTGTCTCTGGGTTGAACACCCCAACTCCCGAGCTTTCAGCTGACTTGGATCCATCCGTGTATCTAATCAATTTACTTTCGGGTAGATGGACCGGCCAACTGCCAGACCACGCCTCCCTTTCCAGCTTCTCTACCTAAAAGTTCATAACAAAATCGAGTCTTGGTTTCATGCGATCCCGCGGCATGTCAAAGATTGGGTCTTGTATCAAATTACCAATCGTTCCATGGCATAATACAAAGAGAACAAGGCGCCGGCGCCGCAGGCGAAAATTTTTATAATTAAACAATTCTAAAGGTAAATTCCTAACATCTCTTCTTTCTACCAATGGGATATTTTCTGAATTCTACACAAGCGATTTGCTCCGGTGTAGTCGGCGCCTCTGTTAACACTCAAACACCTCGTTTTTCATCGCAAATGCGTTTTAGTTAATTCTGGAAGTCTTGCCGAGTCCTGCAAAACTAACAACTTTTGCAGTTAAATGTTTGAATTGGTTTTGATCGTGAGGGGCAACGGTCCCCCTCGCCCCCCCTCCCATACTCGGCGCGCCTGTAAGTGACTCCCGTGGTGGCTACCAATTTTCTCAACTATATTTTTGGCGGCTGTCAAGTGATGGTCGAGTGTTATTCGTGTGTTAAAATTTATATTTAGCATGAAAAACACATTCGCTCCCCAGGTGACATGGTAGCGACAATGTACACGTGTACATTACAGCCATTAAAAGAAACATGATAGAATAATGTTTACTTAGAACTTGTTGAAAAGCAAACGGTCAGGAATCTAATGCCAAATATTTTGGTGCTCTAATAGTCTTGCTTAAGCTCATTATGACAAACAGGGTGTCAAATGATGTGTTAAGCGTAATATAGTACTCCTTTATGTACCTTAGCCTCTGTCCACCTACTCCTACATCCTATCCTACCCGTGGTGACACCTGTTATAGTGAGCAACCCGCATGAACGATCAGGTAACCAACCCTGGTGTAGTAGTGTGGGTCACTTCCTACAGTTAAGGGACTGCCACAAGGCTCGGTCCTCTCCCCATTACTATTCACTCTATTTATCAATGATCTGCCAGATGCATTATCCAATACTAAACCACATTTATATTTTAAAAGTAAACAAAGTAAACAAAGTATCGTGTAACTTTCACCTTAAAAATATTGAGTTCCGGCACGTGTCCATCGCTGAAATTGGGATCGTTTACTGAATTGCCTTCCATGCTTCGTGGATCCTATCAAGTGCAGCAAAATAACTTCGTTATTTATTGGAAAATTGCATTTTAAATTGCTGATTTTCCGTGGTAGCTCAGTTTGTGACAACAACCGTATTGACAATCTTAAAATCTACTTTATCATTTGCCGATTCAACCGATTGTTTGACGGTAGGGCTGTCAGAACTTTATTCTTTCCTGATTTTTCGGCGCTATTGTTTGAATTGCTTAATAAACGTTCATTTTGATTTGGTTCATACAACGTCGCCACCAATGGATTCTCATATATGTAAGCGGACATGTTCATCAAAATCACTCGACAAAGGGCAAGTTATGTGTTTTGGATGCTCAAAATTATTTTACTTGCATTGCTTCAACGCCTCAATTAACAAGGTAAATCAGAAATCTTTTTTTACATCTGAATCGCCAGTTCAGTTCATTTGTAAAAGCTGTCAAGACAATATTAAGAATTGCTCAAGTCAAGCTCAAGTATTAGATCAATTGAAGGAAATATTTGAACTTATCAACAACAAACAACCAGAAAACATCGATATGCTGAACATTATAATTGATAAACTGAACCAAATTGAATCTGCTAGTGGCGCTCGAGACATTAATTTAGAAGAGCATTGTTCCCTGCACGCTGATACTGATATTATTAATAAGATCGATTCACTCATTGACGCTAAATTTCAACGTCTCAACAATTCCTGAAATCTTTGCTGAGACGTAGAACCAATGCAGCAGTTTTCTTCATCCACGATGTTTTGACTGGAAGAGTGAACTCTCGTTTCATTCGCGACAAGATTAAGTTGGATGATGGCTCGCGAGTTTTGCGAAAATCCTCATTAATTAGAATCACGGGTTCCGTTAATCAGTACTCACAATTCTCGCCTTTCAACTTCGCATGCCGGCTATTCAACCTTGCTGCAAACCACGTAGATCCAACTCTTCCGTATCGCGAGTTCAGAAATGAGGTCCATAAGCTCCATGACTCGGTCTTTGATAAATTTGGCATGGTTGGATGTGTTTATTTAGTGCTTTCTTTTCACTACTGCGTCATAAAAACGAAAGCACTCATCCGGTGATTGATTATTCTTAAATTTTTGAAGCTCCTAAAAAGGTAACGTTTTTTTTAATGCAGTTGACATGATGTTCTCTGACTTGGATGTTTGGCATCTTCTTAGACGCGATGGAGCATTTTTGACGAGCTATTTTAGCAATCTATATTTTATATTTTTGACTATGCCGATTTGGCAAATTTTATATTCAACTTTTGACGATGTTCTTCCAACAATTTTTATTTATTTATCTTTAAAATATTTTGACGATGTTCTTTCAACCATTTTTATTTATTTATTTTTTAAATATTTTGACCTGAATTCATTTTATTTATATACTCGTTAATTATTTCACTTGATTTTGATTCTGTTTTTTGTAATATTTGTTTTTGATCCTTTCTCTATGTTAAAGTTATTAATGTTAATCAAATATTATAACGATTTCATGGTTTTTTAACGAGAGCTATGGCAGCAGTCATAGCTACTCTTTTTCCATGTCAGCTAGAAAATAGTAGACAATAAAATTATATATCATCATATGCCGATGATGTGCAAAATTATATTGGTGTAAAGAGAGACCAACTGTCAATTGCTGAGGGGCTACAAAAACTAAATGAAGATTTCGGCAGCATCAGAGAATGGTCGCGAGCTAATGATCTGAAACTCAATGTGAAGAAGACGAAAGCCATATGCTTCAACAACTCTAGTCTTAATCTAGAGCTACCCGATATCATAGCCGATGGAGAGACAATTGCTTTCGATGAAAGAGTTACTAATTTGGGATTGATATTGAGTAGTGATGTGTCATGGGGAGCTCAATGCAATGCGATTGCGTCAAAGGTTTACGGCGGATTACGTTCTTTGTGGTTGCATGGTAACGTCTTATCACGCCGCGTCCGCCTAAACTTAGTTAAATCTTTGCTTATACCTCATTTCACTTACTGTTGCGATATTTTTGCTTTTGCACTGGATGAAAAATGTAAGGGTATATTGTCCAAAGCTTTCAACGCTTGCATCAGATTTGTTTTCGGTTTGCGACGTAGGGATGGGGTGAACGAATATAGAAACGAAATATTGGGGTGTGACATCATAGGTTACTTGAAGTATCGTGCCTTACTATTCCTCCATAAAATCATCAAGACTGGATCACCAGACTACATTTTTGAGAGACTGCGTTTCGCGAGATCTTCTCGTACGCGTCATTTAATTCCAGCAAGGACAACGGTTGCCCGTACTGAAAATTCGCTTCTATTCAAGGGTATATTCGAATACAATTCTCTTCCTGTAAATGTCAGGAGGTTACTATCCATTGATGACTTCAGTAAATACGTGATTGACTACTACCGTAGAAGAACATAGTTTGGCGATGTGTGACTTTTGTGCAGGGTTTGGTGATGGTGGATGTCTTCCTACAGTGTGTTAATTTTGGTGGTGCAAAATCACTGATATGATACGGTGTAGTGTCGACATTTGTAATCTCCTCTATTTGGTGTGAACGTTTTTATGGATTTTAATTCTCTTCGGATATTTTTTTTATTTTAATTTTTTTTTATTCTTACTTTTTTTAGATTTTGTTACATATACAGTACTTATATTCAGTTTGATGAACCTTTATAATTTTAATTAGTATTATTCTTATGAGCTTTTCATTTAGCTTACCTTGTTAATTTTAAGGCCCCTAGCCTTTACTTGGTACATAAATAAATGTGAATTGAATTGAATTGAATTTAACTTAGCATAAGGATGAGGGGGGCTGCCTTCGGGTAGTACCTAAACGGCACGTATAGGGAGGGCCGAAGGCAGCTAGGCGCTATCAAGATGGGATGGCGACTTAGTATGGTGGCGGATGATCTCAACAGCAAGAGACAACGGCAGCATACACAGCCCTAGTCAGATGGGCTACCATCACCACCTGGTGACTTCCCTACGGGTCATCGGGAGAATGAAAGTAGGTTGGGCGCTTGGCTAACTCCCAGACACCGTAAAAACAGTCTTGTTATGAATTCCCCAACACAGCCTCGGATCGGCCAGGATAAACGGCAACGACTCAAGCATCGGAAAAAGGAACATGGAATGTAAGATCTTTGTTGCGGCCAGGAGGATTGAGATCTCTCACAAGTGCGCTAAGAGCGACAAAAATTGACATAACAGCTGTGCAAGAAACGAGATGGCCTAGAAAGGACACCATGACCAGTAGCGACTATAAGTTCTACTACAGTGGGAAGAGTAACGACAGTCCAAGAGAGTATGGAACAGGCTTCATGGTTCTCGGCAGAGCTAGAAACGCGGTGATTGGTTTCAGTCCTGTTGACGAGCGATTGTGCATTGTGCTCTCTACGGATAAGAGGAAAATTTTTCAATTACACTCTTATAAACGTTTATGCGCCTACGGAGGAAAGCGAAAACGAGGCGAAGTAGCTATTCTACGAGAAACTGGTGGATGTATATGATGGAGCGCCGAGAGACATTAAAATTGTGCTTGGAGATTTTAATGCTAAGATAGGCCGCGAAGTATTTTATCGTTCCACAATCGGTAAACATAGCCTTCACGAAAACTCGAACGAAAATGGAACGCGGGTGGTTGATTTTGCAGTATTAAGAAACATGGTTGTCACCAGTACCTATTTCCAACATAAAGACATCCACAAAGCGACATGGGTATCACCGGATAAACGAACCAAAAACCAGATTGACCATATTTTGATAGATGCACGTCACTGTTCAAATATGTTGAATGTCAGAAGCTGTAGAGGACCGAATGTAGATTCCGACCACTACCTGGTGAGAGCGGTAGTTAGGTCTCGAATATCGGTTCAACACAATCGACAACTGGCATTGGAAAGGTGGGACGTGGAAAAACTACAGAACGGAGACATTAAACGTCAATATGTTGACAGGCTGGAGACGAAAATTATTGGCGGAATGGTCAGCGAACAACGAAGCGTAGACGATGCGTGGAATCAAATTAGACGGAATGTAGAGAGCGCCGCAGCAGAGGCAGTGGGAACGAGAACGGGAAATAAAAGAAATATCTGGTTTGACGATGAATGCCAGAAGGCCATGGACGACAAAAACGCAGCTCGCCTGAAAACTCTAAGTAGATTCACTCGAGCTGGCCAGGAAGAGTAATGTTCTAAAAGAAATTTCGAGAGAAAACTCTTCCGACGGAAAAAGCGACAGCGTGACAAGGAAGTTTTGATCGAAATTGAGAAGTTTGGCAATCGGAAGGAGACTCGGAACTTTTACCGAAAAGTGAACGAATCCAGAAACGGTTACAGTCAACAACCTTTGCTGTGTAAGGACAAGCATGGATTGGTCTTAGCAGATGAGGAAAGGTGCATTGCGAGATGGGCTGAGTACTTTAAGGAACAGACCGCTCAAACGAGACGACGAAAACGACGAATTGCCATTTCAGACTGCGCAACCATACATAGAAGAACCAACGATGCAAGAAGTTGAAGCTGAAATTCTAAAGCTCAAAAATTTCAAAGCCCCGGGGACTGACAACCTACCCGGTGAACTTTTCAAGAACGGCGGCAACGCGCTAGGTATGGAGATGCACGAGCTCATCATACGCATCTGGAATGACAAGGAGTTACCGGAAGAGTGGAAGACCAGCATACTTTGTCCCATAGACAAAAAAGGTGACAAATTGGAGTGTGGCAATTTTCGAGGAATCGCTCTGCTGAATATTGCTTACAAGATTTTTGCAAATATTCTATATTCTTCTATATTCTATACACGGAATCTACGATAGGTGAATACCAAAGTGGTTTTCGTGTAGGTCGTTCAACATCGGACCAGCTGTTTAATATCAGGCAGATATTGGAGAAGTGCAAGGAGTACAACATTGAAACACACCATTTGTTCGTTGACTTCAAGGCAGCCTATGACAGTGTTAGAAGAAGTAAGCTATGGAGAGTCATGGAGGAGTTCGGAATTTTCAACAAACTGATCTCGCTAACGAAGCTAACACTAAACGGAGCTAACAGCCGAGTAAGGATCCGAAATCAAATGTCAGAGACTTTCGGCATTGAGGAAGGCCTACGTCAAGGAGATCCTCTTGCAACGCTGCTTTTCAATTTAACACTCGAAGCAGCTGTTCAAACCATGGACATAGACTCCAGCGGCACCATTTTCTCCAAGTCCAGTCAGTTGCTTGGTTTTGCAGATGACCTGGACATTATTGGCCGAACTATGGATGTTGTTAAAGATAACTTTATGGCTTTGGAGAGGAAAGGTACCGACCTTGGGTTGAAGGTCAACGACGGAAAAACGGAATACATGATCATCCTACCTACGAATCGATATCGGGAAGATAACGTAACGATCGACACACACACATTCAAAATGGTCAATAAGTTCGTATACCTTGGATCAGAGCTGAACATAAACAACGACATTGCGGACGAAATAAAAAGGCGAGTAACTTTGGGCAACCGGAGTTATTTCAGCCTGCTGAAAATTCTAAAGTCCAAGTCAGTAAGCCGAAATTCAACATGCGCACTTTATAAAATTGTGATCAGACCGGTAGTTACGTACGGTTCGGAGTCGTGGTGCTTGACACAGAAAAATGAACAATCTCTGCATACGTTCGAGCGAAAGGTACTGCGTACAATATTTGGACCAGTATTTGACCGAAAACTAACCGATGGCGCAGACGATATAATCACGAGCTCATAGAGCTTTTTGGAGAGCCCGACATAGTCAGAACAACAAAAATAAATAGACTACGTTGGCTCGGTCACGTACAACGAATGAATGAACATCGTATTCCAAAAAAAATTCTGAAGTCCAAACCTGAAGGCAAAAGGAGTGCAGGGCGACCCAGGTCCAGGTGGAGCGACGCTGCTTTTGCCAACTTAAGAACTGTGGGAGCAACCAGCTGGGAGACGTTAGCTGCAGATAGGCCCGGTTGGAGAAGCATGTTGGAGAAGGCCAAGACCCTTAATGGGTTGTAGTGCCGGTAAAGTAAGTAAGTAAGTAAGTAAGGATGCCAACAAAAGTCAATTTTGTTCAGTCCTCCTTCCAGTCACACATAAATCTGTTGATCTTCGCAAAAAATGTAGGGATTCCATTCCCATTGGTTTTTCACAGTAAAAAACATTTTTTTAAAAATTTTATCATTTTATTTTTTTATTTTTTTTTTTTTTTTTGATAAATTTTCAGTTTTCGACTTCAAAAAAAAAAAAAAAAAGAAATAAAAATTAAATCTCCAATTACATGACTACGTACTACAAATTTATAATCTTTCGAAAATGTTTTATGGTAATAATGTATTTTGGTTTCTTATAACAATTTCTAAGATGTGACTCTTATCAGTTCAACTCATTTCACTTATTCACTTTCGTATTCCGTCTATAAATAAAAATATATTCACTTCACTTCGGGCTTGGTATTGACAATAAACCAAAAAAAAAAATAAACAACAACAACGACAACAAGAGAATAAAAAATCAATTTTATTGAAACTTCTCAATCACAAATAAAGTCATAACCATTTCAGTTAAAAAGCACATAAATCCTTCGACATTTTGTGATGTGAGGTTCAACTATCACAAAACGATCACAAAATTTCCATCAAACAATATAATCGTTATTGCTGCTATTTTCGCGTCGATTTGATCGAGACGATAATGGGGTCGTTGGACAAAATTGCGTGTTTGGTATTGCAGCAACACCTAGTCTAACTATTTGTCTTTGTGGCGGCGGCATTGTTGACGATGACGATGACGGAACCTCTTCCGAATGTATTGCTTCATTTGTAGATGCAATTGGTTGGAAAATATTTTGTTCTGCACACTCATCATCACTACCGCGAAATGATCCGCTCAAATTTGAATTTAGAATATTGTTACTAGACGATATTCGATTCGGAATAGTAACAGCAGCAGAATCTGAGACTGGGACTTCATCTGTTTGTGCTTCGATGTCTTCATTTGAAGTAGATGATTCCATCACTCGGCGGAACATTCTTTTAAAAAAAATCATACGAATGTAGCCCCGAGATCAATTCAATGGATTCCAAATATTACCTTTGCATTCTCGACCATAATGTTGGGGTTTCATCTACATTCAAAATATTCGGTGGAAGATTTGGTGATCTGTCGAAAGGATTTACACGTTGGCTCGAATTTCTTGGGGTACCTTCTGAAAAAAAATGTGCGAAGTTAAATTTTGAATGCTATAGACATTTCGAAAGAAAACGCGTACGATTAATCTCCCTTTCCTACGTTCTCTGAGGCAGGCCCGATTAGGAGGAACCCCCTGCGGCGACATGAATAACCCCCAGAATGAAAAAAATGGGAATTATCACCTACGAAGTATCGCCCAGACAAATGGGAATTACCACTCAGGAAATTATCACCCAACCTTGTACGGTGACGTGACATTTCTCCGCCGCAAATAACGCCCGGGGCGCTAAAAACGCCCGCACTCCGGGTGCTAATAACGCCCGGGGTGTTAATAACGCTCGCACTCCGGGCGCTTATAACGCCCAGGGTGTTATTAACACCCGCACTCCGGGCGCTAATAACGCCCGGGGTGTTATTAACGCCCGCACTCCGAGCGCTAATAACTCCCGGGGTGTTAATAACGCCCGCACTCCGGGCGCTAATAACGCCCAGCTATATAATTCGGTACACTGTCACTATCGAGGGGTGGCGCACTTCATTTATTCCATTTATTCTTTTATTCCATTTATTCCCAAAATTTTTTTTGTTGCTTTTGCGAAATATCTGAACCAAACGCATCAGAAGTTAGACAAATAAGTTCAAAAATAGGTTCGCACAAATTATAAAGCATTTAAACCATCTTGAGATTAAATGTTATTTTTTTTGGAATAAATTTATTTATTCCATTTTTCAACAAAAATTCTTTTAAGTTTTCAAAAGTGGGTTTTTTCAATTTTTGACACATTAGTATGGTTTGTTGTGTGCGTTGCTATCAAAATCAAGTCTATTTGAGGCTTTGACGAATTTGAAAAAATTTTCATTTATTCCATTTATTCCAATATTTATTCCATTTATTCCCATTTATTCCATTTATTCCCATTTATTCCATTTATTCCCATTTATTCCATTTATTCCCATTTATTCCATTTATTCCATAAACCGCAGAAGTGCGTCACACCTCGGTCACTATTGAGCTTCAAGAATAAATTGGAAGTTATTTAAATTCAGAAAAGCTTAGGATATTTCAATGTACACATCTCGTTTCATATTGTTTTTATTCATCCCTTTTACTCAAATTTTTAAATTTCAAAATCGTAGTGCTCAATGACTTTCATAAAGTTTTCATGTAATTTTTTGATTTCTTATTGACAACTTTTTTTAAAAATAAAAGAGCAGAGAAAGAAATTCTTCCATCTAGTGGCATTCTGTATGATTCTCCTAATCAATCCCTTCCTGTGACGTTCTGTACATTCCCCTTAGTCAACTCTTTCTAGTGACATTCTGTATAAGGAAAATGTTCCTCTTACTAAACTCCTTCTAGTGACATTCTGTATAAGGAAGATTTTCCTCTAGTGACATTCTGTATAAGGAAAATGTTCCTCTTACTCAACTCCTTCTAGTGACATTCTGTATAAGGAAGATTTTCCTGTAGTCAACTCCTTCTAGTTGCATTCTGTATAAGGAAAATTTTCCCCTTAGTCAACTCTTTCTAGTGACATTCTGTATCAGTAAAATGCGGCCAAGGTTTATTTTCCACTTTCTGGAAAGACACCAACGTCACCATTTTCTAGTTGAAATTTTCGGCCTATGAAACTGCATCATGTTTTTTTTTAAAGCTGTTAGAAATCATTGTACATACAAATGTCATCTAAATGTTTCACGTTGTACACCTCTAAAAGGATAAGGCTGTAACTATGAACATTCTGAAAAAACTTATTACACAAAAAGTGGGAAAATAAACCTTCACTGCATTTTAATATTTTCCTCTATTCAACTCCTTCTATTGACGTTCTGTATAAAGAAAATTTTCCCCTTAGTCAACTTCTTCTAGTTACATGCTCTATAAGTAAAGTTATTCATTAAAGTGCCATTTTGTAGCGTTTATCCAATTATTCAGCTGGGCGTTAATAGCGCCCGTAGTACGGGCGTTAATAACACCCCGGGCGTTATTAGCGCCCGTAGTGCGGGCGTTAATAACACCCCGGGCGTTATTAGCGCCCGTAGTACGGGCGTTAATAACACCCCGGGCGTTATTAGCGCCCGTAGTGCGGGCGTTAATAACACCCTGGGCGTTATTAGCGCCCGGAGTGCGGGCGTTAATAACACCCCGGGCGTTAGTAGCGCCCGGAGTGCGGGCGTTAATAACACCCCTGGCGTTATGAGCGCCCGGAGTGCGGGCGTTATTAACGCCCCGGGTGTTAATAACGCCCCTGGCGTTATTTGCGGCGGAGAAATGTCCTGCCATCCCTTGTACACTTGGATGGGTTCGAAAGCGTATAAGGAAAATGCTATTTTGTATGAGGAAAACGCCATACTCGGTGATAACTTCTAGGCGATAATTCCCAGGGTGATAATTTCCCTGGGGAAAAATTCCCGTCACCACTCCCCTCCATTCAAACTGCGTTATTACTCCTCCTCCACTGCCTTCTCTGAGCTTTGAGGTTGTGTAGGGACAACGACAAGCATAAAAACTGAAAAATCTTAAAAAATCGCTGAAAATGTCAATTTTTCAACCCGGATGCATTTCGAACATCTTTCAGAACGGATAACAGAATAGCGTAAGTCAACCTTAGCGTACGTTTTTGGTAGAGAAGCGATACGAAATGCTTCCATCGACCTACCTTGTAGGTAGTTTGAAGAGGGGTGGTGAAGGAGAAGGTATTTTGAAACCTGAAAACATAGATTGTAAAAGTGACTAACGGATGTGTGAACATTAAGTTGAAGGGTTTTTACGACCTTACGAGCGCAACTCCAAGAAATTAAATAAAGTTTTTTGTGTATTTTTCTGAAACGATCCGATCTCTTAATACGGTTAGAGTGTATCGGAGGGACGTAATAGTTACTTACGTGTTTCAGTAATGTAAATGCGATTTTACATTCGCTTCGCTCATGTAAAAAGCGCATTTACATTGCTTCAACACGTAAAAAACGGTACGTAAGTGCTTCCAAATTTTTATTTTGACGAGAGGGAATACAGCCCTCCCCTTCGGGTCGGGTCGTAACCTTCCCACTCGACAAAATAAAAATTTGGAAGCACAGACGGAATGTACTATTACAGCTGCCCAATCGTAAGTAGATTGTAACGTATGTGCGAGCTACCGTAATCGCTTTTACGTAAAAAATCTACTTGCGATTCGTCATCTGTACATAATTTTAACGTGCAAAGCACTCGGTAGCTGAAATCAATCAAACAAAAGAAATGGATTAAAAGAACAGCCACATTCCCGCAATTTCAATCAATTAGACGGAATGAATATTATGGTAGCCGTGTTAATCGCAATGCCATATGCGAAATTGCTTTTACTGCCGTGTTCGTCTGTATGTCATGTATGTAATGAATTACGGCCGTGTTCATTTCATGTCAATCTGCTACAATGCAAAGACCCCCATTAATTATATGAATTCACGGAAGTTATACAGCTTATTGAGTGCTTGCACCTCAAAGTATTTTACCATTACTAGGGACGGAGAGGTGTCTTCCACTGTATGTGATCCAACACACTCTCATCTACCATTTGTATTTTAGAGACTCCACTAACAGCTTTTTTGTAGCCAATAACAAGTGTTGTCTGGACCACCGGCCTATCGTGACTTCCGAACCACGTCTCAGAGTAATGCGAATGTAGCGTCTTATTCAATTAGGCTTAGATATTTCGTACACAGATTCATCGTATATGGGTTACCCCATACGATTCATTCAGTGTGTACATCGTTATGGGCACCAAATACACCACAACTACCCAACTTTTGAAGCTTGAGTGATCTTTAGGACGTTATTGTATTAACTAGTTGATATCCCCGCCTCTAGGGGCTACGCAGGCTTTATCATTTTCGCTTGTTGTCTATTCAGAGATCCAAGGCAAATAATTTTTCGTTTTAAATAATGATGCGTAATGTTTAAGGTCGTTATGTCACTTCGCTCTATATTTCCGCTAATAATACTAAAATCGAAGTGGGCGCGAAGGCACTATAAATCAAAATACTTTTTTTGCCGAAAAATTACTCCACTTCCCTCGTATACCACTTCCCCCGTATTCCACTTCCCCTGTATTCGTCAATTTTCGACCTTGGACACCGAACCGCTCAACCGATTTTCTTAACTTTGGTTCCGCTACCTTCACCTGTCGAAACCTTTCATTTGACCCCCAATTGGCCTCTTTCCGGCAAATACCGGCCGAGATATAGGTTAATAAGTGCTCCCGTTCTGGACGAAATCGCTGAAGTGGGAAACTTTCTCAATCAACATTAATCAGCAATTTCGTTGCCCCAAACCTCCTCTAACGATTGGCACTCAAATATTATCTCTACGTTGTCCAACAGCAAAAGTTCCTAACAACAAAGTGAGGAAACTCAGAAATTCGAACAGTTTTCGCTGTCTAGCTCCTCCGCATGAAGTCGGAGCGAAAAGTTTTCTGCTACAAAGTTGTCGGCCGTTTAAAACTCTAAGACTTTTCCATCCCGACCAAATCTCTAACACAACATCTTGACTGACTTTTGGCCAATTTTCAATTTTGACCCGTTTTTTACACATAACTCCCACATTTCAGAACAATATCCCACACCAGAAGAACATGTTTTCTCGACGTTTTGGACCATCTCTGACAACATATCAAAAAAGTATTTTTTTTTTTTTGCTCCTCAGCTTAAACGGGATCGTTACGGACAGACGAATAAATAAATAAATAAATAGACACATAAACAGACAAACTTTAGACGTTTATAATTGATAGAAAATTCCATGTAGAATTTTTCCGACACGGCATTTGAACGCCGACCGTTTTTTAGTTGAAGGCCAGTACCCTAACCACTGAGCCAACCCACCCGTTCATCAAGTACACTTGATGTGTACTTTCGCTGAAACTTCATCAGGATCAGATTTCGTTTTAAAAGCCGTTTTTGCCACACACACACTTATTGCTTTCGTTTCAAAATCGTTTTCACCGCAGCTATGTATACGATATTGAAACGTTGTGAAAACGATTTTGAAACGATCCGAGGTCGTGCATTGTGTGTATTGAAATATACTATAGAATTCCTTAAATTAAATATCAACATTGAATTATAAGGAAATGGAAATAGTTTTGCTCAGCAAACTTTATTATTCCAACTCACCTTCATTTACTGAATGGGCAAAAGTACCATGACTATTCGCATGTTCTACTGGATTAATCAGTGGAGTTGAATCGGTAGCATCTTGTTCAGAATCCGAGGTGCTATCATTTGACGCGCGTCTTTGGCGTCGTCTGGGTAAAACCTTTCGCTTACAAATCGGACAAAATCGTCTGTTTTTCGTCAACCACTGGTCAATGCATTTACAGTGATAGGCGTGAGAGCACGGAAGCACACGCAACTTATCACCTTCAATGTATTCGTCCAAACATATGACACACATATCGTACGGATGAGCTTTGTTGAATTTGATTGTCGGTATTGTCTTGAGAACGCTGCTCGGTAGGCGGTGGCGTCTTAAACGACGTTGTTCTCGAACACATTTCACAATCATAAAGCCGATCATTATAACAAAGCACAATCCCACCACAATTGAAAACGGTACAATGAGATGAGTGTTGATATTGAACGGCGATTCATCGTTTAAGACGAGCACGAACGGGTCCGGGTATTGATAGTTAAGCATTAAAATTTTTCCTGTTGTTTCACCAACGAAAACTGATGGTATCGTTATGCCGTCGTCATTTTTCGCCGACATTTGCTCTGTTGTAAAAAAAAGATTAAAAAAACAGTTATTTACGCTACAAGAAAAGACAAATTCCACCCCGACGGACGAGACGTGGAGAAAACGTTAGCGGTGGCTAATCAAAAAATTCGGTCAGCGGCAGATGAAACGACGGCGGCTTGAAATGGGCGTAATTTTTCATTAAAATCGTTACATGGCAACATTTTTAGCCGCCGTTTTCTATCGGTTTCAGCAGAAGGGAAAACTGCTACATTTGTGTTCATAAATCTAGTACTGTTGAAACAGGTAAGTTAGAATTTACTGATCGAAAAACGCTCTCCATTAAGACTCTACAGGAAAATCTAAGAAAAAGTTTTACTTTTTGAAAAGTCAAGAATACCACTGCTGTTTTGACTAGATCTTTTATAAAAGATCGTATAGATGCATGTAGAATTTTGGTGCAACAAAACATGATTTTCGTAAAACGGTAAATGAAGTATTATTTTACCGATAAAGAATTTACCGATATTTAACGGTTTTCTTTTAACATATTTATTGACATAACCCGACGCCGCGCGAAAGGTGAACTTTAGGCTGCAAGGCTTTTTTCAAATGTGTCGGCTCTAACGTCTGACGCCAAAGAAAAAAGGAAAAGAGTTTGGGAAATCCGAATATCTGATCAAAACTTTAAAGGAAACCTACAAGTTTTTCCTCTGAGTGGTGTGAAGAATGTATTCACTCTTCTCGTAAAAACTGTTTACTCACCTAAATCATTGCTCTCCAAATTGTAAACAATTACCGCATCATACCCGGACAGCTGAGCATTTCGTACTTTTTCCTCAAATGTGCAATTGTACCTGAGTAAATTTGCTCATTACTTTTCCGTTTGCTGCCAGTTTCAGCTGACTAAAATTACCTAGCAACCAAAGCTGCCCATTTGAAACCTTCTAGTTTCTCATCGTTTGGAGGTGGTATGAGTTTCGCGCAACCATTAGCTGGTTCGCCTGCAATTCCACGTACTTTTAAACCATTAGATGGCACCTGTCGACCGAATCTCGCAGGTAGATCTCGAAATTCTTCTATTAACTGTAAAAAGATGTGCACACATTTCAATCGGATAAATAGTTATACTTAGCGGATTTTACTACCTGATTCGAAGACTCTGTGTAAACGAGAACATTGCTGTTGACACCTACGATGCTAAGTATCGTTGTGATAGTTGCGAAGTAAAGTAGTTCCATAATAACAATTATAAGGCAATTGGCTGTAGATAAATCTCTGCCAATATTTACTAAATTAACGGTTTAGTCTTGTGATGTGGATGACTTTATTCAAATGTTATTTTATGCGCGGAAAGCTGCGGTGAGGGTATTCGGGCTTCTATCATTCGATTTGACATGGCATCAATGATCGTTGATGCAAACATGGAAAAATGTCTGAAAATTAAAAAAGGAAATTATTCTTCAAACAAATAAGTAGCACACATAACACATTCATCAGAGAAAATGATCGCTGAAATGTTCGACATTTTAGCGTAGTCATCGTTTAATTTGACGATAATTCTGAAATTAACTCGATGCTATTGACTTGATACAATGAAATTGCTGCCTCTTATCATGCGGTTTTCGTTAGTGTGATCGTATAACTTTTGCGTCTGTTGTTAACATGTCGTTGCTTCAGGGTTTGCATTAACATTGTGGATTCGAGTAGCTTAGCAGAGAAAGCTACGTTTGTTGTATCGTTTGCTCTATAAATTTGTTACAATATTCAGACCAGTTATTCAAAGCAACCATAAAGTCTGGACACACTAAATTGATCCTTTTAGTTTACTTGCTACATTTTAGATTAAGACAGTTAGTCATAATATGAATGATTGCAATAACAGGAAACTTTCAATTGTTTACGCTTCTTCCGGCCGGCATAAGACTTGAGATATTTTGGGCGGAAGACGGAATATGCTTCGATTACAACAACTGTACATAGTGTGAAACTCGCAGTGCCTCTGCGGGCTTTTTAGATGAACATTTATAATGAAAGTGACAAAAAATGCCGAAATTACCCAATAAAATTGTAGAAATTAGAGGCTTCAAGTTGATCTTTTTACTGAAATTCATATAAATGTTGCATCTTGGACAAATGCTGCAACAAATAAGGTCTGCATTTCGACAAAATCTTACTTCAGTCCCTTAAGAATATTCAATTCTATACGGGTGGATAGATACGAACTTTGTTCTTCTGCGCAGGCTTTTAACATCGCAAAAACCTGCGCAGAAGTAAAAAGTTCGTATCTATTTTGCCATGACCGTACTTGTTCTCGCATCTTCTCCATTAATCGCCCGTTGTTGCCGTCAAAAACGTTGCCTGTTGCTCATTTGAGTTTTTACCGAAAATGTGTAGATTTCTCATGAACCGTAAGAAAAGCCCTAACCGTCAACGAATTTAATTGTTACTCCACTAGCCATTACATTGTTTACTCTTATTGAAAATTACATTCCGCATTCAGATTCTATATTCATAGAAATACATTTTCACTAAGAAATCTCTTATCAAGTGCACAAAAGGTCTATCGGGGCAAGCCCCCAACGAGAAAACGAATGATAAAAAAAGAATTCTACAAATTGAATTAAATGAATCTTTTCTGCTAATCTCAGAAGAAATTCTAAGAAATCCATTTTGTTGTTGTGTTACTAGGCCGTAAAGAAATATTTTGAAAAGTAAGGAAACAAATTGTGAGTAAAATTCCAGTTTCCCTACCCACACACTTTCTCCTAAGGGAATCGTTTGAGGAAGTAACGTAGCAGTAAAAAAGGCGTGTAATTTATACTGGACGAAAACAGTAAATTACGGTGTAGTCAGAGAGTACAGAGTATATAGGGAGTACTCATTCTTTGAAGATCGACTTTGTGAATAGGGGCCGAAATCGAGACACTGATAATATTTTCTTTTTTTCAAGGGTGAGGAAATTTTTATAGGCACCCGGTCCTCCTGAACCTAGGTAGTGTTGGATTCCATCTTTCGATGACCTACCAACTAAAACCGCCTCCCTTGGTCTCCATACTCATGTCGCCGGAATCGCCTTGCAGCATTACTTCGGGGTGAGTCAGGCCCGGCCTGGCCCTATGGGCCCTTTGGTTGACTCGGGCATCATACCCGAATGGGCCCTCCAATACGTTCACTCTTAAAACGATCACCGATCATACACCATCATGCAATGCATACATAAACATAAGTTCCGGGGACCCGTACGAACCCCGTACAGTCGATTCCTGTTGCAAAGATTCCTGTTATATTAAATTACTCATTACATATTAGGCTGCATTTCATAACATATTAGGCTGCATTGTAAATTGCCAAAATGGCAATATAGAAAACCCCGTCCGAAGTACCGCCCTCAGGTAAAAGCTGAGGCCCTAAGGAAAACACGTGTCACCAACTGTCACTGTCACTCTAAGTAGAGACCTACGGCGCTCTACAAACTGTTCCCCTCAATTTTCTCTGCAACATAGGAAAGAATGTTGAGCCAAGGCCGACCTTAGGACCAACCTAGGGCCCTAAGTAGAGGCCTTGGCCCCAAATTGTTTGTTGAGTACGGTCAGGCATTTGCTTACCACTCAAATAGAAAAATAATCATGAAAATCGTATACGATCAACTCGAGATATGTGCAGAAAACCCTTAGGGCCGTGTGGAAAACTCATTTTTAGAGCCCTAGCTAAGCCCGAGGGCCCAAAGTAACAAATTTTTCTTCCATAAATTGTTGGACACTCATTGACCTATCGATTAAAAGAAAAATTATCAAAATCGGTAGAGATTTACTCTAGTTATGTCCATAAGACCTAAAATCACTTAAGCGGCCCTAGCTGCTCGGCTGCCCTTGGTCCAAACATGCCCAAAATTGAATTTGACCTCACTTTTTCGATTATCTTTCAGGGATTTTTTTTGAAAATCGTTTTTTTTTGTTGATTCTGCATCTAATGACCATATCGATGCTTCCCCCACCTACAACCCCCCCCCCTTCTCGCCTCACATTGACCGGTTACAAACGTCGTCGTAAACGCATAGGACCTCGTGTTTCGTACGGGTCCAAAAATAGATCAATATTCTATAATAGCTACAGAATTTGTCTTCGCCGTGATTTTGTGTATCTTTAATTCTTTATAGTTAAAGTGTTTTCAGTTCTAACTGTGGTAAGTGCAGCTGGAAAAATTGGGATGCTCTTCTTTATTGCTTAAAATGCAAAAAAAACGATGAAATGATTAATGTAAAATGCGGCATTAAAGTTTCTAAACATTTCAGTTGGTAATTAGGCACATACTTGCGAAAAAACGATCTTATGAAATAATCCTTGCTTATGGATATATCGTGTGGTGTATCGTTGGAAGCTAATGAAATGTTCTTTTCAAAAAAATATTTGTTTTGCATTTTGCGTTTTCTCAAAAAATTTGTAAACAAATATTTTGGCATTATTGAAGTCTAACAATATTTTGTGTATGGTTTACATATCAAAAATAACAAAATAAATTTTCAACGCAAATTTTCTACGCAAATGGCCCCGAACATTCGAACTAGTCGCCCGAGTTGACGGGCCCTTTGGAGATTTGCCCGAACGGCTCGAGCCAGGCCGGCCCTGGGGTGAGTATGTAGGGGCGTTCTCATTTTCCGGCCAATTGTCTCTCTTCGCTAATAATCTCTCCACGCGCTTTGCAGCTCACCCGTTATCTTTACAATTACATTATCCGCCACCTTGCACACCTACTCATCGCGATACATCTCCGAAATTCTGTTGTCGGCATTTACGTCTGGCTTACTCACAACTTTCAGCTCACATCGCTCCTGTTCGAAACGGGGCAGGCAAATATTGCGTGCTCCACACTGATACCTACGACACATCTCCGATATTATGCTACCACATTTAGACGCGGATAGCATAATATCAGAGATGTGTAGTGACGAGGAGGTGTGGAAGGTAGTCGACAACGTGGATGCGAAGATAATGGTGAAGCTGCAAGGTTCATGGAGAGATGATCAGCGAAAAGAGGCAGATGGTTTGAGAGTGCAGGCGTGTAAGTGCAGCGTGCAGCCTCTCCCCACAGTAATGTTGTTAAGCAGTTCCGGGGAGAAGAGACCATGATGATCAAGGATGGAGGTCTTAGTTGGTAGGTCGTCGAAAGACGGAATCCAACACTAACCGGGTCGTTGATGGACCAGGTGGCTCACAAAAAAAACAATAGTGGCGTCAAAATAAAAGTAACTTTTTGTATTGGCGTGTAATAATAGTACATTGCAATACGCCGAAGTATATAACAAGATAGGTACGTACACGACAGCTTGCCAGTTGAAATTTGACAGTTGATATTATTATATCCCACTTATCCACAAAAATTTTCACGATAATGAGATTAATTGTGGCTATACATCTTAGAACGAACGACGAACGTTATGTTAATTTTTTCTCTCTTATTTACTATGTGATTCATAATTGAAACGTAACTTGTCGTGAGCCATACTTCTATTTATCTGGCAGACTTCATAAATTCGCTTACTCTTACATCATCTCGATCTGTTATTTTTGTTTCTATTTCAAGGTAAACAAAAATACATGTGCTGTAAGCCTTTTTGAACACAAGATGCTCGCACTTTTTACGCTTTACATAATTTACATTGGTGCAATTTATTCGGTATTAAATAATGCATGCTTTTGTATTCAGAAGGGTCGAAAGTGGCTTATATCAACCCTAGGGAAAAATTAAAATGATTTAATAGTCTAAAGTACGTTACACAACTCGGATTAAAAATTAAAAGCTATGTTCTCGTGTGATCATTGAACTCGAATTTCTGTCTGATCAAACTCAAACTAGAATTTTTAGACCCGTACGAAGTACGTAGGTCTGATGCGTTTACTACCACGTTTCCTACATTGCGAATTCGAACCCGGGAGTAAGGGGGAACCTTTTTTTGTTGCCTCCAGATGACAAATCAGCGAAAAAAACAATGTCCGTCTGTCGGTCTGTCTGTCTGTCGGTCTGTCTGTCCGTCAACACGATAACTTGAGTAAATCTTGACCGATTTTCAAAATTTTTTTTCCCTAAAGGTAGTCGAAAAATATTCTATGGTATTGAATCTCGGCACTATCGACCCAAGCGCCGCCGAGCTAGGGCCGTTTAATTGGTTTTTGGTCTTTTGCACATAACTCGAGTAAATCTTTTCTGATTTTCATAATTTTTTTTTGTTTGAAAGATCTGGGCATGGCCGACAATTTATGGAAGAAACTTTTTTTAATTTGAGTCCTTGGACTAGCTACGGCACAAAAAACGAGTCTCTGCTAGGGCTCTATTAGCTTTTTGTACCTAACTCGAGTAAATCTTTACCGATTTTCAAAAATTTTTTTTTGTTTGGAAGATCTGGGCAGGACCGACAATTTGTGGAAGAAACATTTTTCGATTTGAGTCTTTGGCCTTAGCTAGGGCACTAAAAAAGAGTCTTTGTTAGGGCCCTACGTGTTTTTGTACATAACTCGAGTAAATTTCTTCCGATTTTCAGAAACTTTTTTTTTTGTTTGAAAGATCTCGGTACGGCCGACAATTTATAGAAGAATTTTTGCCTGTGCTTAGGGCTCAAGTGGGCCTCATGTCGGTCCTAAGGTCGGCCCTTACATAAAAAAATGTTTTTTGCTATGTTGCAGAGCAAATTGAGGGAAATATTTTTGTCTATGGAAGTATGTATCCGAGGCCTCTATTTAAGGCCCTAGTTCAGTTCTAAGGTCGTCCCTAGCCCAAAAAATAGTTTTTTTTTCTATGTTGTAGACAAAATTGAGAAGAACATTTTTCTCTATTTGGAGGTCAATTTTGTGCGTTCGGAGAATTTTTTTACACCGTTACTTCGTACGGGTTTTTCAAAATTGCCCTACGGGCAATTTCCAATACAGTCTAATGTGAACGCAACCTTACTTTAATACGTTCCAGTCTTTTCGTAACATCAACTCTGTTTGCCGCATCTATTCCGATACGTACGGGTCCCTTCTATGTTTATTACTAACTTTTTGTAGGATTATTATTTACCTTCCAATAAATAAATGATTTTTGTTCAATCAAAATAATAAATGTCCAATAGTAAAATACATTTTCCTTTAAGAAAATAATAATGTATAATAAACAATGAAATTTTCCTTATAAATTTTTTTTATTTGATGAAAGTGATTTTTTTATTGGACATTTATTATTTTTATTGGACAAAATTCATTTTTTTATTGGAAGGTTTAATACCATTAATTTTTGTATTGCCGAATGAGAATTTTTATATTCTGAGCCGATTTCATCCATACAAGCTGATGATTCTATCTCAACAATTACGCCGAAATTTTTTAAGGTAAAAATATCAGTGCAACAGTTTACACAACAAAAATGTAGCTGCAATCTGTCTGAACGGATCAGATAAATCCGATCGGATTTGATCTGATCCGTCATTGATCCGATCTGATTTGATCCAAAAAAACTTGATCAGAAATTATCCGAAACCGAAAATATCCGATTTTCAATTATCTGATCTGATCTGATCCGTCGTAGAGATTTGTATTATCCGATCATTATATTGGGCGCGATGTAAGTCGCATCGCGTAAGGTTTGTGTGAAAGCTCAACTTAACAAAAAAAAATGTTTGTTCTGTCAAGTTGAGCTTTCACACAGACCTTACGCGATGCGATTCGCATAATTTTTTTTACATATTTTTTAAATTGTTTTTGTTTTCATTCTCGAATATGGAAGTAATAGTTTGGCTTCGTGCTGCAAAAATATCGGATCAATCGGATCGGATCAGATAGTTTCGGATCAGATCATCATTAGAAAGGGATCAGATCAGATAAATTTAAAAGAAAAATTATTCGGATCAGATATTACCGTTTTCGGATACGGACTTTCCCCTAGCTTTGAAAATTGAGAACAATAAGTGAGTTTCAGAGAGCAGATCAGTTTTGTTTTAACTTGTCTCGACGACTACTGCCAAACATATTTGTGACATGCAGGAATCACCTTTTTCCATCGAAGAACAATGGTGTAAGTTGGTCAGTGCATAAAGGCGTTGGAAATTTACTGAGAGAGGACGAAAAAGTTTGAAATTCTCTTCTGTCATTTTGGAATGACGTTTTCATTTCTCTTTTCTCTCTCTCTCATTTTGACAGCAGTCCTCGAGACAAAAATTAACTCCGAAACTCACTTACATCACACTTGATGCGTGTTGATTTCAACAATCACCCGAGTGGTTTGGTTCAGGTCAAATGAGATCAAGCTAAAGAACCCAATTTCAGATTTAGGTGGAATCAGGTTGACCGGATCTGTTCCGAACGTATGAAAATCCTTACACTACGGGTTCGTTTTTATGCACAAAAGCCATAACTGGTCAATCATGATAATGATGTAAGACATTACAGATACGACAAATTATTTTGCAAATATGTACATAATAAGTGATAATAAGATAATAAAAGAGCACAAAGAGCACGCCAGCTACAAAAGGTTTATCAAACAAAACTGATTATTTACTTACAACTTTTCACATTTTTCATTAAAAGAACCTTTTTGCGTATGAAATCACAACCACCACCACACTGTTAAAAGGTACGTTTACACTTTTTGGTATTTGTAGCCTAATCATCATATGATTTCGATTAAATTGAAAGCAGACGCTTTGTAAATGTAATATGTAGTAGGTTTGAGCGTTTACGTCCAAACGTCCAGTTTAAAAGTTGAAATGTGAATGAGTCAACAACCACATTGACTGTGAAGGATTAAAGCAAAAACAAACCAAAGGTATGGAAATGAAGTCACAATAAAAGGTTGTAATATTGCTATGGAAAGACCACGGTTCTTATGCTATATTTATTTACGTTTACATTCATAACTGGCAAGAAAGCTTTTTGATTAACTCATCGTTGACGCATGGCTCAAATTTTGAGTTAATTCTTCTGTCAATAATAACGTCTGAATGCGTCTGAATAGAACAGAAAAGCATAGAGGTCAGAGATTATGAGTTCAGAGGAATGACATGACGACACTACGCTATTTTAGTCATTTGACCACTTGAACAACAATGTTTAATGAGTTAGGAGAACATAATTTACAAGCGGTTTAAAAGACACAGCATAGCAATTAAACATCATCACCAATTAAACAGAAATTTCAGTCAACGTTCCTTACCAACCCTTAAAACATTGATTTCGATTTTTTTATGAAAATTATTCAATTTTATGCGCATCAAACACGACACAACCTTGAGGTCTAATTCACTAACAAGAAAAACAATTAAATAAAAGTAAATATCGAGCAACAAATTATTCAGAAATAATTCCTAGGCTTCGGTCGAACATCTTCGATAACAACATTAGGAGATTATAGTTTATCAAAACATAAACAATTAAAATGACTATACGGCTCTCTATAATGCATGTGGTGATGGATTTTATGTTTATAATGTTCTTAGCAGAGACCCGACGAATCGAAATATCGATTTCAAAGGAATACGTTGAAAGTACATATTCCTACCAATTGAGTTGTTTCGAAACAATTGATTTAGTGAATTCCTTTTGACATCTTTACAGCAATTTATTATTTCGGGGAGTGTTTGGAGGGCAATTAGAAAAACGTCATAACAATAATTACCTTTTTAGAAGTCATTTAGTTCACCGATTGATAACTAATCTTGATTTCACAATTCAAATGGTAAAGTATGTCTTTGGGATTTTGCACAATTCCAATTCTAATCACAAGAAAACTACCGATGTTCTATACATTTTTTATTTGACAAAGGAAAACATATCGCCATTTAAAAATACCTTGTCCATATGATTGAATGAACTTTTGGAGGATGAACGATTTTGTGTTTGCGAAAAATCATTTTGCAAATTTGATGTGTTGCTAACTTCACTATAATGTCTGAAGTTTCCAAAGCCACACCAGAGTTCCAAAGCCAATTTTTGATAGCGAAAATCGTAAAGTTTGAAATCAACGTCAAACAGTGTGTTGGTTGGTTTGCCGTACGAAGTACAAAGGTCTTATACGTTTACTACAAACAATTTTATTGTAACATGGGGTAGATCGAGGTGGGAGTTGAGGGGATGCCTATTATCGTCTAGAGATGACGAATCAGCAATGAAAAAAAAGTCCGAATGTCTGTCTGTCCGTCCGTCAGTCTCCACTTTTTTCCAAACGGCTCAACCGACCAGCCTAAGCTGATCCCTGAAAGGTTCATGCCTCCCATGAAAACAGTTTTCCTTAACTATGCAATATGGAGATTTATTGTCAAAGGCAAAGTTGTAGAGAATTAAATATAAGCGAACACGTGTCTCAGGGTTTAGAGCAAATATGGCCCAATAGTGGTATATGGCCACTTCCCTTTCAGGGTTTTGGGTAAAAATGCCATAATCCTGGGATATGACCACTTCTAGAATTAGGAGGGATGACCCATATCTCAAGAACCATAATAGGTAGAAAGTTACTTCCGTAGGCAAAGTTTTAGAGAATAAAATTTTAGAACACACTTGTTTCAAGATTGATTGATTGATGTACTTTATTGACTACAATGTGCATAAGGTCAAAGACCTTTTAAGATTCACATATTATTCGTAAGTTATAAAACGCGATAACATTTAAATTATTACGGCTCATCTGGTTGCATTGAAATAAAATGAACAAAACGGAGCAAAAGAATACTAAGAGAAAGCGATCCGACGAACAGCTAGAATTAGAGCACATATCACTTTACAGTAGCTGCCGGCCGAGCGGCATGAGCCTCAGTATCACTATCGGCCGTCCCGATTAATGTGCAGTGTCGTTGGTTGATTGAGCGACTGTATGAATGAGTAAGTGAATTAATGAATGACTAATTTAATGGTTAAATGAATGATTTTTGTATGAGTGAATGAATGGTTTAGAGTGATATGAGTGAATGAACAAATGAATGAGTGCATGGAAGAGTGATGAAATACATGAGTGAGTGGATAGAAAGATGAGTGATTCAAGACAGTGATGACTTAGCAGCCCTAAGTGGGCTTTGCAGACACGTTTAAAGCCAGTTAACGAAGTACGCTTCAGAGCGCAGGGTAAAATATTATACTTCGAAACGCCCCGAACGAAAAACGAGTCGTTGACGATATTCTTATTGTTCAATGGTAGCACCAAGTTGCCAGTTCTATTCGACGTACCGAATCTGAGGTTGTCGAAAACGTACTCAGGTTCCTTCTCGATGACCTTGTGAAGGAAAACATTATTCAGATAATCGAAATAAGTAAATAGATTGCCGTCGAGCAGTTTATCAGCGTGTTCAGACACCGACTCATAACGACCTATACCGTAAATAAACCGGATACAGGCATTAAACGACCTCTCCAGTATTTTTTTCGCACTAATTGACAGGTCGCCAAGTACCGAACAACAATAAGTATTAGGGGAAAATGACCCAGTCCTTGGATTTAAGCTTTTCCAGATTTGAATGGTCTGAGACGTACTTCGGTAGGGCCTTTGATACTACCTTGGGTAATTTCTATGGATGAAAAGAACAAAGAACGTTGGATGGTTTGCTTATTTGTATATATAGATACGTTCGAGTCTCTTTGCTACATCTATTATGTTTGCCACATCTATTCTGATACGTACGGGTCTTTGGTTATGTTTTCAGTTTTAAATTTGACATTTGGGCAAAAACAAACGTGACATCAGTGGCTTACTACCTTATAGCGTAATTGCGTTCGCACAAACAAAATAATTTATGGAATGACTTCCAAATGGATCGACTAACCCATCAAATCTAATTTGTATTCTATTTGAAGTTGAAGTCAAACACTGCCGTTAGGTAAGTTATGAGGGTTTAAAGTAACGTTGTATTCAATATGGTAAAGCATCATTTAAGTCAAAAATGTTTTAAATCACACTAACAAAGTGGGAAAGGAAACAGTTATTTACTCTGTTAATATGATTTGTTTAATAAAAATTTTTTTGGGAAATTCATGAATTATTTACCTTGTTAGTGTGATTTAAACAATTTTTTACTTAAATAATTTCTACCATATTGAATACAACGTTCCTTTAAGCCCTCATAATTTTCCTTATGAAAATATTGAGTGAATTGTCATTATTTAGACTTCAACAAAATTTGCCGAAAATATCAAATAACATTAAACAAAATATTCTTGGCGATTGTTTTGTTTAATTTTGTCGCTAATTTGACTTTTTGCTTTTTTTTCTTATGACGGCAGTCTACTTGGTTAATAAAAATTGCGCATAGGCGACCTTTCTTCTAATCAGATATCGTTTTTTTATCGTATACTGCAGGTAATATGGCCTCCGTTGAGTATTTTTGATGATTTTTCTTTTTTGCTTTTATGTGGAATTTATTGGTGTCATGACTTTTGAAAAAGCTCTTCATACGACCATACGAAATTCCGTGATGGTTTCCCGGTGCATCATCGGTCATTTTCCGGTGAATCATCAGTGATTCTCCGGTGAATCATCAGTGAGTCCCCGGTGAATAATCGGTGATTTCCCTATGAATAATCGGTGATTTCCCTATGAATAATCGGTGATTTCCCTATGAATAATCGGTGATTCTCCTGTGAATCAACGGTGAATTATCGGTGATTCCCCGGTGAATCATCGGTGATACCAGTGAATAAACGATGATTTAGGTCCAAAATTAACTTCTGTGACTACATTTTCTTATACCCATGGCAATGGTTTATTATAAATTCTTTTGTCTTCAAAGAAGAAGAGGCTTCCGAAATAGAAAAAAAATTTTTTTGTTTGACAGGTAGCTAGACTCGCGATACAAATAAGACATCGGCTTGTAATGAAGACGGCAGCTGTGTTCAGTTCAATGCATCCAATCCGATGAATTTTACAAAAAAATGAACTCAAACAAGAAAATTGTCGTACATTGAAAATCGTGATAAAAATAATCTCTTTTCTTTCGGGTGATTTATTTTAAGTTTTTGTTTATAAAATCGTTTTAATTTGGTATTTCTATTGTATTACAAGGGAGTACCATTTGCTAAATGATATTAAAGAGGTAGTTCTTGCTTAAAAATAGTGATATAAAAGACAGTGCAGGTGAGTAAGGCTGCCCTAAGTGCAGAAAAAAAAATATTGAAAAAAGGGATGGATGACATTTTACGTGATTGGTATTTCAGTATTTGAGGAAAATAAATAACCAATTTAAAGGATGTAAAATGCGATGCGTGAATAAACGATCCGTGCTGTTAATAAATAGTGCCTCAGTGGTGGTAACTTGTGTGAATTCTGTGTGTGGCTAGAGAACACATTTTTCTTCGCTCCATTGGATGTCTGAAGCATTGGATCTTTGTTGTTCTAGGGAAGTCATTAAACAGACCGATCATAAATGTGAAAGGAATTTGAAAAGTTTGTTTTTCATGTTTTAAAGGTGAGGTCAATCCAGTTATAAACAGGCTTCTAGCTTAGAAACTCTGAACTTCTCTACGCAGAAGTTGAATGGGAGGTAGAGAGCTAATTGAAAATGTCAATCAAATTACTTTGTTAGCATTTCATTATGAGCAACAGTATTCCTGCTAACGAACAACAAGATGTGGTGCTTTCATGTTTTGTGAGCGTTAGATGTTTTAATTATAAATGTTTCCAAAATCAAAGCAAAAGTTTTACTCTGACAGCTGCTTCTTCGGTGTTTCTTTGGCTTGCATGTCAAAACAAATTGCAAATATATTTTTAATTCGCTACTAAGAAGCTCTCTTTACTTTATGTTACAGAAAATAACTGTTCGGTATGTACATTTACCATTTCTGGATCTTATGAAGCGTACAGTGTTCTCACATGCGGAACAGTTCATATTCGGCAAAACAATTCACGCCTTTAGTGCGGCGATGGCTTATGTCAAAGTGTACAATATTTCATGAGGAATTTCATCATCATCATCGACAGAAATTGGTATGCTTGTCGTCTTATGCATTTCATCATGATATTTTGTATACTTGGACATAAGGCGAGATCACACTAAACGTGTGGATTCAATCCACGCCGCTAGTGCGCCGTCGGCTTATGTCAAAGTACACAAAATTTTTTGACGAATTAAATAGTCTGTCAAGCGACGAAAAATGGTATGCTTGTCAGCTCATGCAGCTCGTCATGAAATGTCGTATAATTCGACATAAGCTGACATCCCACAAATCGCGTGGATTATCAATTCACGCCTTTGGTGCGTCAACGGCCTTTGTCATAGTATGGTGATTTTCATGACACGATGCTCAAGCTGTCAAGCAAATAATAAAACGGAAGTTTATGCATCGTGTCATGAAAATCACAATGTTTTGACATAAGCCGTTGACGCACTTAAAGCGTTGATTAATCCAAAAATGATAATTCCCAAGCGATAATTTCTATGCAATAATTCCCAAGCGACAATTCTCAGGTGGTAATTCCCTTAACAATTACCTGCACCCATTATTCACTGGGTGACGACAAACGTAAAGCGTCGTCGGTTTCTGGACCCAAATTCCGGTCGTAATTAAAACTTTTCGTTGATGTTTATTTCGCATAAATAAATAAATTACAATTTTTGGTAAAACATTATCTGTTTTGATTTAGTTGATGGTGTTTTCGTGAATCCAGTCTGTGTATTCCGATAATCTGGTATAGACACCAGGGTAGCCAGGCTCTCCACATTTATTACCAAACGAAACAATTCCCAATTGTGTCCACCTTTGGTTTATACGCATCATCAACGGACCTCCACTGTCACCCTATTAAAATGGAATTTTTTATTTTGAATTCAGAACCTCAATTGTACTGTCTTACTTGACACGCATCAACGCCTCCTTCCGAATAACCAGCACATAAAAAGTTTTCAGTGATGGGCTGGAAATAGGCTCGATTACAGTCTTCATTCCGCCAAATGGGCAAATCGGCTTGACGTTGAATTGTTGATTCTTTTCCACCATAATATGTCGTTCCCCAGCCCACAACAGTTGCTCGACGTCCTACAACAATTTAATCAAACCATTTCTAGTTCCGAGTTTCGACTTTATTTACCAGCAAGCCTTTCAGGTGGTGGGATATGACCAATCTTGGGTAGACACACAGGTATCACATATTTTGATTTTCTGACTTGTCGATCGAGTACCAGTACAGCGATGTCATTATAAAATCCTACTCTTGAAAAGCGAGGATGCGTTCGGACTTCTGTAACTTTGAATGTCACTGGAGCTGAAGGCTCCTTATCAGTTGAAAGATCTATGTCACCTAATCGAACGGTAAATTGTCTTGCTGCAAATCTAAACAACAAAAATTATTCAGTTTACATTAAATGGAAGAACATTTTGCGAGGCCATTCAAGAAACATTTTTTTAGACTCTTGTGATTGCATCAGTCGTTTTCAGATCTCTTACCAAAAAATAAATTTTATTTCTTTGTGGCGTAAACAACTTTTTCCAACTTACGGTTTCTGCTTGGAGTCCCGAGTGCAATGAGCCGCCGTCAGAACATACTAAGTCGCATAAATAGAATCAGATAATGTACAAGTGAATCGTTTAATATTTGTACCTTGGAGCCGATTAATGACCCACCACACCAAAATTCTGTGCGTTTAGCTCCGTGAAGGAAAATAGCGGCAACCCACGGCCATTCACCCGATGCTGATTCGATGCCACCAACGATTCGACCGGAATTGTGCTCTTGTTGTCCACAATCATCAGTATTCAAGTAATTTCCCAACACTTCATCGACTACAGGTGGTCGAGAAACGGACTGAATTGGTATCAATGGACGTTGTGTGGTTGTGGGATAAGGCGTTAGTATAAGACTTTGTTGAGTTGTCTGAACGGGTGGTCTTATCGTTAATATTGTCGGTCGTTGTGTTGTTAAAATTGTATTTTCTTGTGTCGGACAACAGACGCCTGGTATGAATAATCGTTTGAAACAGAGCGAATCTCGAAGACCTCCTAAATTTAACAAGAGCTCGGGGCAAACACTCAAATCTTCACAGCGTCCTGGTCGTCCTTGTGGCGTTGTACATCGATTTTCACCCTCTTTGCCCTCAACATCTTCTGGTTGCGCTAAAAAAAATTACGTTTTCGACGTTGTGTCTTATGAACATTTCACAATTCTCACCAGGTTTAATCGAAGTCACATTGAGCAACGATGTTGTGGTTTCTATGTCTGAAACATTGTCCTGTTTCGATTCGGTTTTTTGAATCTGTTGAACATCTTTTTTGACGATTTTTTTCTGACTCTTCTTTTTGTCAATATCTCCGAAACGGTTGTCGTCTATCACAACAGTCCCCTTAATCAGCGGTTCAATAGTTTTCGTAACATTTTGACCCAATACAGTTTTACTTAACGTTAAAATGGCATCTGGAACACTTTCCGACGGATTATTATTTTGCATCGTTGGCTCTTGACCACGTGTCATGTTGACTAGAAACCTTCCCACTGTATTTAATGCACCTATGTTCGCATACGATTGTGGCATCAATTGTCACTTAAATTGCGCATATTTTCTTATCAACTTACCTAAAGTTTCCGATATTTTCGAAAACGCTGATGACGACAAAAGTCTTGCCGATTCGGTGTCATGTCGTCGTAGTCGTTTCTTTTCAGTTTCTTCCGGTTCATATCCGTCGATGAGAATGTCACTATTGTGGTAGTTGTATGGCGCAAGATTTTGTGAGAAAACATTTTTATTTAAAGCTCCACGTACTTCTTGTAGCTTCAAATCAGGCTTTGACTGAAAAATATTACCTTTTTAACGATAGAGATTAATGTCGATTGATTAATGCTTGGTGGATCATGTGGAACTTACTTCTATCCAATGGGATGTACGACGGATGATAATGCTGACTGTGTGACTGTTGTATTGCAAATGTCCATAAGGTTACTGAAATGCAAAGGAATCGAAATTAATTTTTGAAGGCAATTCGAAGACGAAAGTCCCCTTCAAATGTGAGGGTGAGGTGATATAAAACCATAAATATGAAAAAAAGTTCTTGGTCAACGGCAGAAAAGGATGGGCTCATCAAAAAACTCAAATTTGTTTTGATTTTCTTGATTATGTTCTTCGGAATCTCAAATACAAATAAAATTCAAGGTTACAAATGTCTGCATTAAATACCGAAATATCAATCAAAGTCAAAATCGCTATCTATCGGCCACCTTTTTCTGATAGACCTTACAATTTACATCAGTTTTCGTAAAAGAAACTGCTCATAAATAGGTAGATGCGAGTTGTATTTATTGGTTATTGGCATCGAGCACATTCGGATTGCCTGGGTGTAGTCTCTTGGAACTATTCATGCGGGCGCCATATTCCTAAACATTATTCTCACCGGGGTCAATAATCCTAAACACTATTCTCACCGGGGCCCAATAGTCCTAAAAACTATTCTCACCGGGACCAATAATTACCTCCCAAAAATAAGTAATAGAGAGTTTGGGCGAAGCAACTTATCGCTATATTTATGACATATAAATATAGCTATAAGGTATGAATTATACCTATGTTTACGCTATAAGTCTATGTTATAAGTTATAAGTTATAAGTTTACGTTATGAGTTATATATATTTATGAGTTATAAATTTTTATAAGATGTAAGTTTTGAAACTGATCAGTACTGATCCAGATCACTTTTGAAACTGGTCATTACTGATCCAGATCAGTTTTGGAACTTATCATTACTGATCCAGATCAGTTTTGGAACTTATCATTACTGATCCAGATCGATTTTGAAACTGATCAGCACTGATCCAAATCAGTTTTGAAACTGATCATTACTGATACAGATCCGTTTTGAAACTGATCAGTACTGATACATTTGAAACTGATTGGTACTAAGGCGTGTCAGTTTTAAAACTAATTAGTAATGATCAGTTTCAAAACTGATATGTATCAATACTGATCAGCTCCAAATCTGATACGAATCAGTATTGATCAGTTTTAAAACTGATAATCTGTAACGTATAACTTACAAAAATTTATCACTTACAACTTCAAACTCATAAAAATGTATAACTTAAAACGTAATAAAATAAAACGTTATAAGTGTACGTTATATAACACTTATAACGTACACTTATAACGTAAACTTATAACTTATAGCTATAAGTATATGCTATAAATTTATCTATAAGTCACTTCGCCCAAACTCTCTAATAATTCGCTGATTGACGTTTACTTAAGACGTCATAAAGTATGCAGCTATTTACATTTAGCTATAAAGACGTTTAGTGCGACGTCCGCGTATGTCACAATATATACGAAATTTCATAAAGAATGAGCGAATAAGCTGACAACGACATCATTTTTCGTTGTTTCACATTTTACTAATGATTTAAATAACGGCGTACGCGAGTTTGACAGCTGCTGGATTGTGACTTATCAGGGTTATTCCCAAGGTTGATAAGTAAGAACGGTTTCAACTACGTAAACCACAAAAAAGTTTTATTTGTGTTGTATGAAACAAAGTCACGCAAACGTTTCCTGAACAAGTTTTCCTTAGACAGAAAATCTTAGTTTTTTGTCTTTTACACACTTGAAGGCGTTCTTACGTTGAATTTTCCGTTTTTTCATGAAATGACCCATCATTGACAGGTTATGATGTTCGGTTTTGATATTGAAATCTGAAAGCCACGTTACACATACATACAATACTATTTCGAAATTTCAAATAAAAACATAACCAAAGACCCGTACGTATCAGAAAAGATGTGGCAAACAGAATACATGTGGCAAAGAGACTCGAACGTATCTAAATATACAAATAAGCAAACAATCCAACGTTTTCTGTTCTTTTATAACTGTAAGAATTTCAAAGATCCATAGAAATTACCCAAGGTAATGTCAAAGGCCCTACCGAAGTACGTCTCAGACCATTCAAATCTAGAAAAGCTTATATCCAAGAACTAAGTCATTTTCCCCTGAAACCCTGAAACACGTGTTCTCTAAAATGTTATTCTCTACAACTTTGTCCTTGGAAGCAACTTTCTACCTCTCATAGTTCTGGAGATCTGGGTCATCCTGCCCAATTATGGAAGTGGCCATATGCCAGAATTCGGCCATATTTTCCCAAAACCCTGAAACACGTGTTCGCTCAAATTTAATTTTCTACAACTTCGCCTTTGGAACCAACTTTTTAACTCTCATAGTTCTGAAGATCTGGGTCATCCTGCCCAATTATGGAAGAGGCCATATACTAGTATTGAGCCATATTTCACCAAAACCCTGATACACGTGTCCACTTAAATTTAATTCTCTGCAACTTCGCCTTTGGAACCAACCTTCCAACTCTCATAGTTCTAGAGATTCGGGTCATACTGCCCAATTATGGAAGAGGCCATAAGGCTGAGACGTACTTCGGTAGGGCCTTTGACATTACCTTGGGTAATTTCTATGGATCTTTGAAATTCTTACAGTTATAAAAGAACAGAAAACGTTATATTATTTGCTTATTTGTATATTTAGGTACGTTCGAGTCACTTTGCCACATCTATTCTGTTTGTCTCATCTATTCTGATACGTACGGGTCTTTGGTTATGTTTATCAAAATACGTTTTCAATGTCTCTGAAAAAGTCAGAGAAATTCTAAGTTGGCATCATTGTGCTTGGATAGACTGTGCATGTTGAATGACTTGGTTGGAAGCAACATGTCAAATTACATGTATTATTGGGAGAATTCCCTCTTATGAAAAATATGTCTGTCGACATGCGCACAATTGTGTCAACTCAGTATTTCTCTGGAAAAAATTCAATTTTGCCGAAGCGAGATTGACAGTTGGTGATGTTTTTATGAACTAAATTCGGTGTGGTCGTATCAGACGAATTTCGTATTTGGTGTTGTCGCAACGGATTTGTTGGCATACGTCGCTATCTAAAGGCACCGTTATGAAATTTCGTATACTTTGACATGAGCCGGTGCCGCACTAAAAACATGGATCACTCATGTTGTTGCAAAACATCATTTGCGTTTCGAACGTTACGCTGAATTTGAACAACTGGTTGAGACTTATGACATTTGTTGAATCAGTTGATTATATTTTGAAATTCATAATATATTCGCATATTTGTAACTAAAATATATGTTGGGTCGCGGAGCACCGTGTAATTTTATCGAATCTTCTAAGGGCGAGATCAATAAGACTCTTTTAGTTTTAAATTACACAACATGAACTTATTAGTTCGACCGGTTTCGTTAGCGGAGTGACATTATCAGAGGCTATTTATTGTAGCTGACGAAACCGGTCGGACTAATAAATTCATGTAGTGCAATTTAAAACTAAAAGAGTCTTATTGATCCCGCCCTTAGAAGATTCAATTATTAGAAAAAATGTACCAAGGTGCGACATCTACCACAGAAAAAAGGAAAACATTATTTTTCGATAGTTAGTCGTAGCGTTTGCCATTCTTATAGGTTTCTAAATATTTTCAGTGCTGTGTTAGTGATATAGACGTCTCACTGGATTTGTTTGAAACAAAAACTGGAACGAAAATACTGGAAAAATGTTTTGGAATACAGAGTACACTCCCTCACCACACATTGACAATCTACTATCGAAAGAGGTAAGAAGTTCGATTGAAAATCAACGACTGTAACACTCACTATGACAATCGTTACACAGGATGTGAGAATTGAGGAACTTCTAGATGATGATGAGATTTTACAAGAGTATAAATGGCAAAATAAAAGGCTGGTTCAGTAGTAAGTATTCTAAAATAAGTTGCGGTACTGTCATGACAGTCGTGTACTTTCTTAAACCGAGAATGTGGGACCTAAACGGGGACGCCATCGGACATTAAAACTCGTGGTGCTCCAGATTTCACATTTCACAATCTACACGACTGTAACAGACAATAAAAATTTATTTTACGAAAAACGTTCTTCACTTGCAACAGTTTTCATCGAGTGGAAATAATTGAGCAACTGATAGATTTTATAACAAAAGAACCTCCGACCGATGTTGCGGATGCAGTGCGCTTTAAGTATTCAAACATTGCCTGTGAACTTTTAACAACAAACAAATCAGCTTTATCTACACTTTTGATTGAACATCAAAATTTATTAGAAAGATTGTATGCTTTTTTGGAGCAACAACCGCCATTAAATCCATTGCTGGCATCGTTTTTTAGTAAAACCTTTGGTATGCTGATATCAAAGAATGCGGAACAGGTGAGGAAACAAACATCTGCTTTTTAATCTGAAATCGACAAATCGATTCCATCGAAGCAAAGTACCAGTGTGTCAACACCTTTAGTCAGAATTTTGTTCGTTTTTGCAGGATTGGTTTTCATATCAATACGTGTGCTTGCAAGTACTAGAATTTATCAAAACACGAGACGGTTTTTTACAGACTATTTTTAATCACTTCGGCACACCGGCTATCATGGATTTACTATTTCATATTATAACGAATGTTGAAGGGGTCGACCTGAAAAATAATTTGTTTGGGGTATGAAACGGTTAAGACATTGTTTCACGGAGCCACAATAATTTTCGTTACTTTCTTCTACAGTGGTTGAAACAGCAAAATCTTATACCTCGCATGATTGATCTATTAGGCGTTGATGAAGATCCTGAAAAACACAACAATATTTGCGAATTTATATGCGAAATCATATCAAACTCTCGTACGTTTCGACGGAATGAAATTGAAGAGCACGGAAAAATTCGTCCCGTAGAGGACATCAGCTTGGCTTTGTTACAAGTATTAGAAGATGAAGTAACGACCAAGTCACTGTTAGACATCATTATATCGAATACACAAAGGGAGAGCTGTGTCGTGGCTGGAATAAGAATTGTAATGAAACTTTTGGAATTAGAAAATTCACCAAAGTGAGTAGCGGCTGCTTCATGTTAAGTGCAAAATCGCAACAAAATGTTTTTTTCTTTCGTAGAGCTATTCAACCGATTGAAAATGTCTTGAAGGTGGAAAAAGAATATCACGATATTTACCTTTCTTCGATGTTACCAATTATCGCTGAACGAATCGAAGAATTTCATAATTTATTGATTAACCCTCCGCAAGTAAGTAATCTACTCTTTTCAGCTAACATTTTTAACGTACGAAGAACATTGTGGGTCTATTGGGCTTACAACTACGTTTATAACCAGGGAAACTTCTACCCGTTTGCTGGTTTCGAAGTTACGGTCGGAAAAGTGGTCAATGTGGTCATGTAGATATAAATCACATTGAAAGAGATGAAATTCGTTATCCAGGTGAAGATACCGATGGAATCAGTCATATTACAACGCACTAAATTTCAACTTGACACTAAACGACCATAGCTCAAGAACGCAGCCTGGTGTCAATATGGAAATATGTTAGTAGTGAAGCATTCGTCAATGCCGTCATATGCTTCAATTTTTGAAACCAGGCTGTCTTCTTTTGTGCCGTCGAACCATGACAAAGTACGCAGCCTGGCGTCAAATTGACAATTATTTTCTTATAAAGTACCAGCTTTTGGCTCTAACATTTCCCGTCACTTTTTGACATCCGGCTGCCCGGCCTGCTGGATGTTTCGGAGGTTTCCAGAAAAACTGTAACGCAATAAGGAAACCACAAAATTGTGGTGAAAATCGGTTGAGGGGTTGGGCCTGTAGGGTACACAGGTGGGTCTAAACTCACGTTACGCGATTCTACACAATAGTTGGTGGTTTTTGAATGTTTAATGAGTAGATTTTCTGTACAGTTTTATAAAGAAAATAGAGGGGTACTTTCTGCCCGTGGAAGTATGCGTCAACATTGTAAATTGTTTTTGAAATTTCTTGCAAAATTTGTGAACAAATCTTTCGTTTGACAACTTTTTTTTGCTGAATTTTTTTGAAAATTACAAAAAAAATTGCGTAAAGTTTCAAAAAATTAAAAAATACTCTCGAAAATCAAACAAAAGTTGTCCATAAAAAATTTTGTTCGACAAAAATAAAAAAAATTAATTTCGAAGAATTAAAAAATTAAAAATGTAAAAAAAATTCAGAAAATGGTTTGAAAAGTTTTTGAAAATTTTTTTGAATGTTTGCTGAATTTTTGTTTTTGACAAATTACAAAAACATAACAAAGGGGATGGTTAGTAAAGGATTGGGGTGGAGGGGTGCAGCGGGGAAAATGAAAAAAAAGTTATCGACCAAACAATTCGCCACAAAGTCAAAATTGTTCACAATTTTTTTAAAAAGTAAAAAAAAAATCCGAAAAAATTTAAAAAATGAAAAATGGTAAAAATGCATCAAAATTTTGAAAAAAATAATTTTGGAAATTTTTTTTTTGAAACTTTTTTTAAATGTTTTTTTCGATTTTTTTGGCAAGGTTTGTTTTTTGAATTTTGATTTTTGAAGTTTGAAATTGTTGAATTGATCTTTCGTTTTCACACTTTTTTTTGCTGATTTTGGTGTTTTGAAAATTCAAAAAATTGAAGAATGTTCGAAAAAGTCAAAACCAAATGTCCCCAAAAAATTTGAGAAAATAAAAAAAGAAATTTGTTTTTTATTTGGAAAAATTTTGTTTTTTAATTTTTTTTTTAAATTTTTTGAAAAGATTTTTTTTGAAAGTCAAGAATCCTTTAATTATCTATAAACTGAAAATATTTGAATTTTTTTTACAGAAAAGTGATATTCGAAACACCGTTGAATTGCTCTCGCCACCATTCGGAAACACAAGACTGCAAATTTGTGTAATGTTTGCTGCTTTACTAAAGGAAGACAATTCAATTTTTACACAAGCGTAAGTACATTTCTGAGCACTGAGAGTAATTTAAACTCGAATTGTTGCCGTTGCAGAATATGTAATTCAGAGTTTTTCAATACATTGCTCAAGCTGTTTAAGCAATACTGTTGGAATAATCTTCTGCACACACAAGTGCTAAACTGTGTTTGCGCCGTGTTTCCTATACTCAGTCCGTACGAGACGATTACTGAAGATTTGCCAGTTTCTGCCTTACAATCGCACGTAAGTGTGGAGTGGGAGTAGAAAATATTGTCTATGTTACAATGATACTATTTCTATTCACAGGTTGTAGTTAACTGTAAATTAGTATCGAAACTCATTGATTGTTGGATGCACAACAAAAATGAAGAAGCGTGAGTGCCATTACCATTTCGACTGTCAGAATAAATAATAAAATTATATCAATGAATTGTTGTAGTTCAACTGATAGAAAGGGTCGTCGTCTTGGTTACATGGGACATCTTATAGTTATGCTGAACAATATTGTTGAAATTTCTAGAAATTCAACAGAACTTGATGCCTTATTGAATTCCAGCATGGATGCGCAGGAGAAAACTGACTACGAATTAGCTTTGAAAGAAATGGATATTCAGTTGGTATCGCAACGACGATATTTGGTAAGAAATTTACAAACAAAATATTTTCACTTCAGAAATCGAGACAGAAGTTCACTGCTGAACGTTAAACCGAGCAGAGCGTATGCTTCCTCAAATTTTTATTTGTTTTTTTTTTTTTTTTTTCATTCTACAGGCCGACATTGACCCGTATAATGATCCGTACCAGAACTTAAAAGATGACCACTACAGCGACTACACAAACTTTGATGAACCAATCAACGATAGTAAAAGGGACGAAATTCAGATACAATTTTCGGTAACTTTTACAACTTCAACGATTGAATGGAATGTAGCAGAGCGTTTGTCTTTTTAGGACTCATGGATAGGGGAAAGTTCCTCAAATCATGGATCATCCGGTGATTATCAAGACGATCCAAAAATTGGCAGCGACGCATGGGACTGGTTGTCAGGTAATGGCCAAAAATCATCATCGAATGTCAACACAAATTTCGACGACTTTTTCGCCGATTTTGAGTCACATTTCTCAAATCCACTCGGCGAAAACGATACGAACGAATTGAACAAATTTCCGCTCAACGATTTCAACGCAAAATCCGATGATTTCGGACCTTTTAGTACGTTTGGAGTGAGTGATAGCAATGCGAATTTATGGACGCACATTGAAAAACAATTTTCCAATTCGTCATTTGAAGACGCTGTTTTTGACTTCCAATCATCGAACACGGAATCCCAAGCAATAAATAACTCAGCAGTGCCAGTAAATAAGAATGTGGAATCGGAATTATGTGATGAAGAAATGTAAGTGATTTTGGAAAGGTTGGCCTGGCGTTAGCAAACTTTAGTTATGGCAAGACAGAGAGTCGAAGAACCGAAAAAGGGCTAACATTTAGCTGTCATTTTCAATCAGAAATCCAAAGCATTAGTTTTTTACAGTTCGGACGCGAATTTGGTGGACTGCCGAATTTGCCGAAAATTTTTTGACATTTTCCTTTCCAAACCGGCCTTTAGTGCGGCGTCGGCTTATGTCAAAGTATACAAAATTTCATGACGAATTTCATAGTCTGTCAAGCGACGAAAAATGGTATGCTTGTCAGCTCATACAGCTCGTCATGAAATTTCGTATAATTTGACATAAGCTGACATCGCACAAATCGCGTCGCACCCATCGGCGTAGTACTTAATTAGTCGGTTGTGGCGGCTGGTAATTAGTTCTCTGGTTGGTGTGGCCGTATTAAAAACGACGGACGGCAGAGTTTGTTCTTGATCAAAATGTAGCGAATTTGCTAATTGTGGCCTACCACAAGGGTGGTCGCCAACGGACTTTGCTTGCATCGTCCCGTTGGTCCACTGGTGAGTGACGACACCATGGTTCCCTGAGTTGGTCCGGCGGTACCTGGAATGAATGTGTGCATTCTTACCGAAGTTGTCTGGTTAAGAGCCTTACAGCGAAAGCCCTCACCGAGGGTAAATTCAGTACCGCGGGGCTGGGGAGCCCACGGGCGTAGTGTGTCATGGGGTATGGCCGCATCCGGCCCCAGCTCTTGGTTGAGGTGCCTAGTGGCGCTGCAACGCGCGGGCTGTGGTAGATAGTCGACTGTGTAAAAGCAGTTCACGTGTTGAATTTGGGTGACTGCACCCCTAGTCCTTCCTGGGCAACCAGGTTGGCGAAAATAAAGTAGAAAGATGATAGTATTATGGCCCTACCTAGGCCGCGGAGGTTCACACATACCTGCCGTTTATAGGTAGAGTCACCAGGGGGGGCGTGCGGTTGAAACTATTGTCAGGTACGCACGTTAATCTGCAAGTTCTAAGTTGTTAATTGTGGCCATGCAACTAGTTTAGCTGGACCAAGTGCTTAAGATATTTTTAAACTTTTTTATTTCCAGATCAAGTAATCAACCGACCGACCGGCAATGTAAATGTGTTGCAGACTTAACAACGACATTATTAAATCTGTCTACGAATGATATAAGCGGTTCACCACAAGATCACGAAAATGCTTAGGTAGATGTTTTTCATTTCAAATTGTTTTAATTATATTGCACAATAAGTCTCTGATATTTTTACAAAGAGAAACTTTAAAGAAAATATTATAAATTTTGTACATCTCTCCGTTGAACCAAATCAATAGCAATATGAAGGTCAAATGAATCTGAATTTTAATTACAAAAATTAAAATAGAAAATTCGTGTGACAAAGCCCATAACACCATTTAAAAAACAAATCAAACTTGGAAGACCAATTTTTCAGTGTAGCGGACAAAGAAAATAGTTTTTTTTTAAAGTGAGACAGTACAGAGTACATAGTCAAATGATCTCATGAAACTGCTCAGGTTTGTAAAAGTAAAAAGTATAGAAATGGAAGAACTTTAATTGGACATTCGAATCGAATTTGGATTCTTTTCAAATCGTTCCTTTGATTTGGCTTCATGTTTCTTTAATAAAATTTTAAAAACACTGAAATGGTGATGAAAATCCACAAAGAAAAAATTCATTTAATTAAAATTCACACGCACCCTACACCAAGATAATAGTTTTTAGAGATTTGAACTGAAAAGAGACTTACTTTTTATAAAAACTAATAAAACATATTTTGAACAAGAGGCACTACTTGTTTGTTGTATGAGAAATTCTTGTTTCATTATTTTAATTATTGTTTTGAGCAATTGTAAGAGGTCACTTCAAATGGCATTTAAATAAGTGTGGCATTTCTTAACTCAAGGTGACTTCACTGATTCATTAGCGACTAAACTCTATTCCGAAGTGTTTCCGTTGATAGTTTACGTATACGTATGTCATTGTCATGGGTATAGGAAAGTAGTGATTGAGTATAGTCAAAGAAGTTAATTTCGGACCTAATCATCAGTGATTCATTGCTGATTCATTAGTGAATCATCGATGATTCTCCGGGGAATCACAGGCGATTCTTTCTCTTATATTTATGACGTCATATTTTTGACGTCATGTTTGTGACGTCATTTTTGTGGCGTCATTTTTGTGGCGTCATTTTTGTGACGTTATTTTTGTGACGTCATTTTTGTGACGTCAGTTTTGTGTCGTCATTTTATGACGTCATTTTATGACGTCATTTTTGTGACGTCATTTTTGCGACGTCATTTTTATGGTGTCGTATTTATTACGTAATTTTAGTGGCGCCATTTTTGTCACGTAATTTTTGTGACGTCAGTTTTGTGTCGTCATTTTATGACGTCATTTTTGTGACGTCATTGTATGACTTCATTTTTGAGACGTCATTTTTATGGTGTCGTATTTATGACGTAATTTTAGTGGCGCCATTTTTGTGACGTCATAATTGTGACGGTGCACAGACGAACGGACGGACAGAAAGGGTGAAAACATAAAGTAGCTTTCGTTACTTAATGAAAATGTCCTACGTAGTGTACTGCTAATAGCTTAGCAGTCTAAGAACTGCTTTTTAAGGCAGCTTTTTAAGAAAGAACTGATCCTACTGTGTGAGCTTGTGGCCTACTTTTCCAGATACTGTTATTTTAATCGTATTTTGGGCTCTGGTAGTTTCATTTCAAGAAGCAATTGTTTGTATCTACAGAATTTAACACTTTTGCCACATCCATATCTAGAAAAAATATCATTTTTCTAACCTAATATTTATAGTTCTCAGTTCTCGCATGGTTACACTAGTATGACCAGATAATCACCTCCACCCTCTATGCTTTCATGACTTTTTCAATATAACTTCTGTCTACTCCTTCGAGAAACTCAGCTTGTGCTAAAAAACTGCCTTTCAATATTAGGCTGGCATCTTTCGTCCTCCTGACACCAGATTTTCAGATCGAACGTGGCGAAAGAAATTTTTTTATTAACTAATGGGCAATGTCAAAAATTTGACAGCGCTTACAACTAAATCAGTTTTATTAGCTGGGATTTGGTTTCATAAGATTTATAGAAAAAACCAAACCAAAGTGAAACGTCAGTACCCGAAGAAGAAATCCACCCACCCATTTAGAAACAGGTGGTAGGTGAAATCAAACTGTTCGTAAATTTTCCCTTCGGGTAGTAACTAACGTTCGCCTCATTTTTTAAAGAGATGTGACAGTCTTTTGTTTTGACCTTTGCAATTAGTCATGTTATTTGTTGTATGTTCAATAATATTAAACTTTGAAAACAAAGAATGGCGCCAGCGATAAAAGTGCTCTAGTTCCATATTTAAGCGTATTCAGCTATTGAAAATGAACGGATGGCGCCACCGACATCATGGGAGTATTGCCTGATGCAAATTGACTCAAAACAAAAAAACAATTAATAGTTCAACTTGACGTTGCTGCGGTTATGACCGAGGCTAACTTATTTGCTACAAAATCAGCTAACTTTTAAACTTTCCAACGAAGTCTGATGTTGTTTTGATGAATGAAATCAGCTGATGAATGAAGTTGACTTCGGTCGCAACTGCAGCAAAATTCTCGTTGAGTAAAGATCAGGGGCGTGACAGTCTTTTGTTTTGATCTTCGCAAGTAATACTCAATGTGAAGTTAGCTCAGGAGCGTGACAGTCTTTTGTTTTGATCTTCCTAAGTAATATTCAATGTGAAGTTAACTGTAGTTGCAAAAAAATCAGCTGATTTTTGAATTTTTCAATGAAGTCAGCTGATTTTGGTAAATTTATGAATGAAATCAGCTGATTTTTTTGCAATGAAGCTAGCTTCGGTCGCAACTGTAGCTAACTTCACGTTGAATATTACTTGCAAATATCAAAATAAAAGACTGTCACGCCCCTGGTAAAGATGGTAAAGATTAAAACCATCAAAACAAAAGACTGTGACGCCCCCTATTTTTTCCAAAGCAACCTCTTTCGCCATTGTTGCTTTGAAAACCTGCATTACTTTTTCTTCCACAAAATTATAGTACATAACAGCACATGGGCCATTCCACGAAAACTCCGTTCCAACGCTCGAAATGCTCAGTTGTTACGAAAAGATATTCATAGAAAATGGTGCATCAGAAGGATTGATCCTTCAACTAGAGGATAGTTATTTTTCTATGACTATCATTTTGTAACAACTGAGAATTTCAAGCGTTGGAACGAAATGTTCCGTGGAATTGCCCATATGATGTAAGTTACTGATAACGGAACTAGATTATGTTCGCGCAAGGTGACACACATAGTGCGAAGGTTTGAGGAACGAGCGAAGCGAGTGGATTAAACGCACGTGTGTGTCACCAAGTGCGAACATAATCCAGTTTAGTTATTAGTAATTCACATCGTATGTTGTGTTAGATATTTTTCTGCATAGCAAGGTAAATAAAACATTTAAATGGAAAAGTTAATGTTTTCTTCTATTGTGCCCGCGTGGCAAATATTTTCTTTACTTCTTTACAGTGATTATAATGTTACAATTCCATATTCCATAAAAACACCACTTATCTCGACGCCAGTTTCGCAAAAAAAAGGGAGAATCGACAATCATACGAGTAACCAACAGTAGCTTCAATTGATTAACCGGCAATATTGTTTGATGTATTCCAATAAAAGCATTTCATTTATTATTATATAAGCATAACAAATGTCGTATGCATTGACAAAACTGGGCGTTTATTTCCTTATTTTTACTATTGAAATAATAAACACACTGGAATGGAAAAGTTTCTGACCTTATCATACGAGTTTACCATACAAATCAGAAACTTGTCGGTTTTCACTTTTCCGTTCCTGTATGAAAATCTATAACTTCACTCCAAAGCTGTGCGTTTGTGAGTATAACCGTGCATATAGTGTACTTGTGGAGATATGAACGACTTACTTCGATAAAAAGTATACAGACACGGTCACCTACCGAGCTGCTATGCAGAAAAATACGTATTTAAATGTGACTGCTTGCTCGTGGTTTATGCGATCGTATTGAAACCGTGAAAAGCGTTAGATTTGATTGGAATATACAGCTCCTCCAAAATGAAACTGATACGAAAAATAAAAATCTTTTGTTTAAAACAAAAGATTTGAAGACTTCGGGAGAAAAACAAGATAAAACAATTGAAAGTGAACGTACTCCCATGTATAATATATGAGAGTACGTTCGCTTTCAATTGCTTTATCATGTTTTTCTCCCGAAGTCTTCATTTGTACATTTCGTATGAAATTCATTTTGGACGAGCTGTAAGTCTGACAAAATAGTCAGCATTGCTGCGAAAAAGTGACACCTTAATCTACTACTTCATGAAACGTTCTTAACAAGGCCTTGTCCGCAATGACAGAAGCACTTTGATTGTTTGACACGTTGACATTTTGCAATTGCTTTAAAAACACTTTTCTTGTTTTTTTTTATTAAATTAAAAACTAGGAGATGTGTACATATACTCTGAACTTTCTGTAAATGGAGTCTGTTATGGAATAGGAAATCCTTTTTAACAATAAATGTAATTTTTAATTTTCTATATTGCCGGTAAAGGGTATAACAATGTGTCTTGAAAGACTTACTTTTTTTTATTTTTAACAGACAACAGATGTAAAAACATAGTTTTCATTCTTTTGGTTTTAAGTAGACTATTTAAATTAAGCTTGCTCGTAAATAAGATTGAAAAAAATAACATAAATTAGAATAATGAGATAAAAAAATGAGATTTAAGAATTTTGTTGTAACAAAAATAGTAAATTCGCAGTAGCAGCAGCAAACGTAAAAAAAAAAACTAAGAAACAGATAATCTTAAAAATATTAAAGGAAATCAACATAGTGCTTTATGTAATTTAAATTTGAAGAAAAAAAACAAATTCTTTATATTTTTAACATTTTCTCATAGTGGTCAAATTATTGCACACGTTTGTAGAAAAGTTAATTAAGAGAAGAAAAGTATAAAAATTTTAATTAACAAATTCTGTTCAACGATGCTAACCGATAATTTAGGATGTATACCAGTATATCTCGCACACATACCAAAATTTGTATCTAAAAAAATCTTTGGATTATTATTTTAATTGAAAACCTATGAGATGTAATTAATGTCACAAAAAGTATTCTTTTAACTGTAGAACTCAATATTTGCATACAGTTTCTGTATACATGAAGCCATTTCAGAAAAAGTTTGTCAATTGCTTTTCCTTATTATTGTCGACAATTACAGACCATCTGCCGTGGAAACATTGAACTGCGATGGAAATCAAAACGAGATTCTTTTCTCTTACTTCAATTGCGTTTATCTAAAAAGCCATTTAAAAAGAACCTAACGCTCCCTCCACAAACAATTTTCCCAAATAAATTTTAACAAAAGAACTTATAGATTTTGTAAAGAAATTCTAAAAGTTCGTTTCTGTTCGTATTTTATTTTTCAATTCAATGAATAATCGTAAATTGGAGTAAGAAGGCAGCTTACAAAATCTGGACAAATAAAAAATCTGATTGCCTCTTTTTGTCACGAATCATTCTAAACTTGAAATAATTCATATTTAGAGGCGTTTTCGCGCGTTCTACATGCATCTTTACTTGCATGAGGCTCTGTCCTATAAAAGAATGACTAAGGAGCAGGGTTGGGTTAGCGATGCTTCTTGCGCTGTAGGCGTTGCTAGAAGCGCTATAAAATGGTATGCTCTATTACAATAGTTGCAACAACAGGAGAGTGTACAGCTTTGGTTTGTTGAAACTTAAAAAATTCATCTTTTTTTTATCAGTATGCAGTGACCGTGCGTGAATATTATTTTGAAAAGTAAAATGAAAACTCCTCAGAAACGGCAATCGGTCAAAAAAATTTGACACTTCTTTCATATAAAATTTGTCAAAGTCGTCACCAGTGAATCTTATCGAACTAAAGCTGTACGTGCTCTAGGTATCTCATGTCGGTGCATACCAACTGTCAAAATGACGTTTTAAACGTCAAAGCTCTAAGCGAGTAGTTCCTGTCGTTAATGTTAATGACCTTGCCACATTCATCTACATTCGTCTACGCCAAATTGTTTTTTTTCCATAGCTTTCGGGTCATGTGACCTGACCATGATCACACCGCGACATTGGTTGGTTCGGAGAAATTCTCTCATTTTTCGCAGTGTTGCCTAATTAAAATCAAGTTGGTGTGGCAATAGAGTAAGAATGCGTACATTAATTATATAAGGGCGCGTACAGCTATTCTTCGATAAGTTTCACTGGTGAACATTTTGACACTTCTTTCATATAAAATCTGTCAAAATTTGAACTTCACCAACAATTGCTGTACGCGCTTTAAATAGGTAAACCTGTGAAAATTTTCACCAATGAACTTCACCTCAGCAATTGCTGTACGCGCTCATGGGTAGACCTGTCAAAATTTTCACCAGTGAATTTGACCAGCAAATTGCTGTACGCGCTCTAATCAGAGAAACGATAAGTTGGCACCACTGTGCCGAATATCGAATGCGCATGTGAAATGAGAGATTTGAAGGAACTAAATTCTCTCAATTTTACATATAATTTTGTTTTTACTCAAAATGCGCATTCTATACCTGGCACAGTGATGCCAACTTAACATTTCTCTGGCTCTAATAAATTGATCAAAAAAGAATGTAAGACGAAATGCATTTATTTAAATATTTGACGTTTAAAATGTCATTTTGACATTTAGAATAGACAGACTTTTGATCCCAACAGATTCAATTATTGGCGTCATTTTAAATATACAATTTTTTAACACTAGAAATAGTTACCAATGCACCCAACCTTGATGAGGAGTCGAAATATTATTTGTAACATAAACTTGCTTTAATTGTCCGTCCATGTTAACGGCACTAGGTCACTTTTTTTTAAATATCAGCTTTTTGAGTATTAATAACCAACTGCATTTTTTTTATTCAAAATATTTGTTTGTCTTCATTGAACATTTTTTTAGTTACATCGTTTTTTCAAGGTTTAAAAAACGATTAACGGTTAGTCAAAGTGGAAGCGATACCCACAGTATCCACCAAACACTTCAGATCCGAAGTTCGATGCCAAACCAAATTTTCATTGCCAATTTTTTTTAAATTCACCACGTAACCTCTGAATCTGTGATAGTATAAAAATATCTTCAGAGTTACAATTCTAATCCAAAAAAAAATGTTCGCTTCACAAATCTTTGCTTGTTGTAGTCGATCTATGAATCAGAGTTGTACGCCGAATAGTGGCACCGGTAACTAATTGAAAGCCATTTAGCGTCGGCCGTCGCACTCGAAAAAGAGATGGGATGTTGAATACGAAAACAACGAAAAAAAAATCCGGCGCACAACTCTGCATCAAATCGCTTAAAGATAGAATAACCAAACATTACAGTTTTAAAGTATTCAAAATTATCTTCCGGTCACAACACATGATTCTTTGTCAATGCACTGAAGTCGTTGATGTTAAGAGCAAATAGAAAGAATACAGTTCTTGTAAATATTCTCGTATAATTGTAAAAAAAAGTGTTCGTCGTATTTTTGAACAATTTATTTTTTTGAGCGTATTTTTGTTCAAATTGCAATTTTTTTTCCATTTTGAAATTGTTTTGCATACCAAAAGAAAATTACTTTTCATGCTTGCTTAGAGAGCCGAAAGTTTTGTCGGTACTCTTAGCGAACATGAAAAACTCAATACATCACGCGAAAACGAGTAGATCTTGTGATGTAAATCACTATTCCACATAACATGTAAAGGCGTAACTTTTGGGAATAACATTTTAGACTTGAGTGATTCGCTCAGTCTCCAACATACAGTGCAGTTCAGTCATTCTCTCACTCATCATACATATGTGTAGAAGAGATGAACACAGTAGGCTGTCCTGTTACTTTTGGATGAGTGCGGTCACAGTGGGTAAAACGGCTATCTTAGTGTTCATAAATCTAGTACTACTGAAACAATTTTGACATAAGTTCTAAACTTTTGTTGTAATTACTCTATCAAATTTTTTTTATACTTTTCCAGTAATCTGTCATTACTATAGAGTATAATTAAAGCAAAATTTTAGAACTTATGTCAAAATTGTTTCAGCAGTACTAGATTTATGAACACTAAGATAGCCGTTTTACCCACTGTGCGGTATACACTTGTCATGGAATATTCCTCCCTAGTGGCGTATTCATCGATTGCTGTTTGTATCTAATTTTTCTTCGGAATACTCATACAGGATTTTTTTCCGAACTTTTTTTTTCTCAGAAAGTTTTCAATTTTTCCATGGGTATTGAGGAAAATCGCAGTTTTCGTCGCGCTAATCACTTAGCATATAAAATTTTGTACGCAACTAAGGGCTGTCTAAGAAGTAGCCGTACAACATTCAAATGTCCATAGAATATGTAAATGAAAGCGCCGATACAAAAATGACAGTGGGTTATAATCTACGTCATTTGTTTGGTAATAGGTGAGAGTCCATATGTTTATCAGTTTGTTGACAAAAATGGAGCGTAAGAATAAAGAAGAGTTTGCGAAAAGGGTTATTTCCTACTACAAAAATCAGGCAGAGAGTTCGAAATCAAAAGTTTGGCAGCATTTTAAATTGGAAGGTCATGCAAGAAGTACAATATACACAATAATAAGCAGGTTCGAAACTACTGGTTCTGAGAACTACAACAAAATTTCTGGACGGAAAGCCACCGTTGGGACACTGAAAGTGCTAAAGAAAGTGTAGAAAGTGTTTGAACGGAACCCTTCCATTAGTGTCCGTGCTGCAGCTAAGAAACTTGACCTACCCAGGTCAACAGTGTCGCATTTAAAAGTGAAGAAGTTGGGGATTTATGCATACCCAAAGTCAACAGCTCCTAAATACATTAAGGACCAACAAAAATCACTGGAGAAAGTTATCATAATGGACGATGAGATGTACGTGCCTGTTGACCCTGCTGACGTCCCGGGAAAGCGATATTTCCATGCTTTGCAGCCTGCCGAAGTAAATTATGACCAGAAAGTAAAACCTAAGGCCAAGTTTTACAAAAAATACCTTGTTTGGAAAGCCATTGATGAATATGACAATGTGTCCAAGCCATTCATTTCAGAAGGTACCATGAACAAGGACGTCTACCTTAATGAATGTCTGAAGGTTCGATTACTTCCCTTTATTGATGAACATTACAAGAGAGAAGAAATTTTGTTTTGGCCGGACCTTGCTACTTGCAACTACGCGAAAGAAGTGACGGGGTGGTTGGAGACGGAGAAAGTTGATTTGGTACCAAAACAAGCAAACCCTCCTAACGTTCCTCAAGCAAGAGGAATTGAACGGTTTTGGGCCCTATGCAAATCAGCATATGCCAAACGACCAGCACCTGCAAAAGGAGAACGGGGATTCAAGATGGTTTGGGAAAAATTAGCCGTGAAGTAGCAGCCAAGTCAGGAAAAGAGGTCATAAGCAGCGCAATGAAAAGGATGAGAGAAATCGGATATAAAGGACTTGACAAAGCTAACTGTTGATGGTGCACATTCAGTTTTAAATACTCTTAATGTTACTTTATATTACTACTACTATTTTAAGAATAAATGAATTTGAATGCTGTACGGATACTTCTTAGACAGCCCTTAGGAGGAAACTTTATTTTACATTTATGTGATTTTATCTCTTCCCGCGCTGCGCTGTAAATTTTACTCTTGTCAATATACTTATTCCCTAGTTGCGTAATCAACTATCATTTCAAATTTGTCTACAAAATACATAGAAAAAACTCTTAGTCGAAAATTACAGTTTACTAAATGGTTTCACTGTTTACAGTTTTTCAAAAAACTAAGGAAAAAAGTTAGTGAAATAGTTAGTTGAGCGTAACAAGAAAAACATTGTATTTGGTAAATTTTGTACGATGTTTTCTATCAAAGAGCTTCTTAATTGTAATATCATCCAAGTATATATCTGTGTAATTGAAAAAGACTGCCTTTACTAAAACATTTAGAAACGCCAACCGATTAACCAAATTCTACACATTAATTGCTTTATTCCATCAATCATTATACACAAATACTTGATGACCATTTAGTGGAGTGCGTTCAGTATTTTTGGTTAGTTTAAGTTGAGATTTCTGATAGACTTGACAGAAGTTGTGCGAGAAGGAAGTCAAGAAATTATTGTCATTTCCTATCAGTTCTGTACTGAACCGCTCTTTTAGTTCCACTTTCCCCGCTTTAAAAAAATAAGTGGAACTATTGTAACCTTGCGTATATGCGGCGTAAAGATAGTTCCACTAATTTTCTCAAAGCGGAGAAAGTGTAACTAAAAGAGTGGTACTTTTGTAACGCTGTATTTGAGAGATCTAACCCAGCAAGGTGGTTGAAGTCTGTACATCAGCTATGACATTCTACCCGCTCTGGAAAAAGGAGTTCCACTACTCATTGGAAAGGAGAACGTCATCAGTTTTCATTTTTCAATGTTCGAGTCATTTTCATTGATACAACAAATAATTCTAAACGACAAAGTTTCTGATTGCAAAAGTTTAATCAGAGAGTAATTAAGCGTCACAATGTTTTTATCTTGCAATGTTTGCAAAGAGCAAAGAAAACTCAGATATGTTTTAGAAAGCGAAGTGAGACGAATATACGTCGTTCATAGGTTTATCAGTAAGCATGTACAGTAGGCAATGCATACATTGCAAAGGAAATGTATGGATCGACAGTAGGGTAAAACTGCTATCTTCGTGTTCATTAATCTAATACTGTTGAAACATTTCGCTAAAGTGTGTACTTTAAAGATTACTGTAAAGATTGGATATGACGGCTGGGTTTTCCAGTCATCATCATCAAACTTTATAGACCGTTAGTACCTTCCGGTGTGAGGTCTTTCTGCCGCAACCCCAGATTGGTGAACTATCGTCCTCCATGCCCTCCTATCGCCCGCCAAGGAGATGGTTTGTTCGCCCAGAGAAAGTCCCCTAACTTCTAAATCTGATTTAATTGAATCGATAAACCTTCTCCTTGGTCTACCCCTTGGCCTAACAACCGGGACTTGTGCATCCAAGATCCTTTTCGGTAGCCTGTTATTACCCTGTTATTACCTGGGTTTTCCAGATAGACTAAAAATGTGTTGGCTTCATGTTGCGGGTCATGTGATCATGACAATACTGCGACATTGGTTGGTTCGGAGAAATCCGCTCATTTTTCGTAGTGTTGACTTGGTGTGACAAAAGAGTGAGCAAATGTCATCATCATTTGATATTTCGTCACCATATAAAGAAAAATTTCTCCATGTGACAATTTGTTTCATCCGATTTATAGTGAGGAACCCAGCCGCTATATCATGTCTCTGGATTATAGGTAAATGTTTGACTTTTGACAAATTTCGTACGGGAAAAGACGTCAAAGTGTGAGGATTTAAAAATGTACTAAATGAATTCTTTATACCTTTCTCCTGCTCTTTAGCTCACGAAGTATTTTCTTTATCTAGCCGAACAAAGTGAAAATGACTACAGAAAGATGTAAAAATGTTAAGTACAATTTTATGGTAATTTTTATATAATTTTTGGCGTCTAATTTAAATATCAGTCAAAAGCGGAGAGGGATTCTTAAATTTTGAAAAAATCGATTTTTTTTAATTTTCCTTTAATCTTTAGTTAGTATAAAGTAATTTAAGCGAAACTCTAGAACTTATGTCAAAAGTGTTTCATCAGTAATAGATTAATGAATCCTTTTGTACAGAAATTGTACTTGTGCGAAGGATAATATACTGCCAGCAGCGAATGTGTATTACAATCCGGGCATGTGTAATACGTTCGCGACGTATAAATTTCTTCCACGACGTATATTTGTCTCTTACGTTTTGACTGACTGGGTGTTTTTAGATATTTTGAAATGAAAATAAAAAAACAAGGTCAAGGTCAATTATTATGAACTTACTGAAAAATATTGGAAGGAGAAAATCAGCAAATTTTCGAATTTGCATGAGACGGGGTGCTGCTTGTCCCTTGAACGCTGTGGTAGTTAAATGGTCGTTTCACAATATCACCATACAAATGTGTCTTATATTCGATTCAGGGTCTATTTTCGAGGAAAATTTTTTCATTACATAGCGTTATGCATATACTAGGGGCACTCAAAAGGGGCACCGTTCTTCGATTATTAAGGCGAATTGAAGAAAGCTTTGTGAGCAACCAAATTGAATCGGTGAGGGAATCTTCTAAGTCTTCTCGTAAGAAAACTGGCCCTGATTCGATCAAAAGACACAAGTACATCATTCACACATCTAAAAAGTACAAAACTAACAATGTCCATTGATCATTAAATTATTTTTTTGAAAGTTTTATTTTATATTAGTCGTTAATTTGAATAAAACTAAATCACAAACAACAAATAACAAACTGAATATCTTGCTGCCCTCCCTACATCCATAAAATGATATAATTGATTTTTTGATTGTGCATTGTACATAAACCTGTTTTTTTTGCAAATTATCTAAATATAATGACCAAAGCAATTGGTTAGACGTATTAACGGACCAATGATACATACTTGAAAAATTTCATTGACAAAAAGACATTTCCACATTCATTTTCCGTAACCATTTTATTTTGGCGAAATATAAAGGATTCTTCTTACTAAACGATAAATAAATCTCTTAATCGGTTAAAAACGGTTCTAAGACTTTGTTTAACAGTAAAGTAATTATCATTAATTTTTAAAGTTCCGAAAAAAATAGCAAAACTTAAAAAAAAAAATACAAAATTAAAAAAATAAAAAAAAAAATAAAATGAAGCGCTCTTAAAACAATTTGTTAAATATTTATATGTATCTTAATAGCTGTGATTGACGAAGCCATTAAATATGTTACTATAATTAATTATCAACAACATTTCAAAATGAATATAAAGAAAATTAATTAACAATTATTATTGGTTTATTATTTGTTAAAAAGAAAATAACAAATTACAAAATAAACAATATTTTTTGTGTTCATGTGCCTGAAAAATACAGAGATTATTATGTTTCATCAGATTGAAAACTGACATTTATGCCAGATGCCTGCATTTTACATTGTAATTTCGCCTCGGCAAACAATTTGTCATTTGAGGTGCACTTACAAGGTAGGGTTCACAATACAAAATGATACATTTACCAAAAGTTAAATAAGAACTTTGTACTTCTGCGCAAAAAAGTACAAATGTTTTAAGCTCTTGTTGAAATTTTGATCAGTGACTAAATTTCCTCAAATTTTATAGCCTACCAGAGGTATAATTTTCATGAAAAATATGTTTTTTTGAAGTTTTTATTCTGGCTTGGCTCATCCAAATTTTGTAAAGTTACATAGACATTCAAGCAGTTTTTTCAGAATTTTCCGACAATGTCAAATATTTTCCCACACATTTATCTCTAAGAATTACTGGTCAAACTGGCGCGGCGCTGCCAAATACATAATGTGTCCGCAGTATTCGTTTTTTTAATTTAGAAAAATGTAAAGGAAGTAATTTTTAAAAATTGTTAAGAAATTTTTGAAAATGTTTTTAAATTTTAAGAAATTTTATGAATTTTGAATTTTTT
>CM055405.1:12672413-12708530 GCA_029228625.1 Pseudolycoriella hygida | reverse complement strand
TAAAAATTGTAAAAATTTGCAAGAATTTTTAAAAATTGTAAAAATTTTCAAGATTTTTTTAGAAAAAAACTTCGATTTGCGAACTTCACTGTTTGTATATAATCAGAAAATTAAAAAAAAATTACCTGTTTCTACCTTGATTTTTCGCTCCACACGTATTAGAGAAACCTAAATAAATTAATGTGAAATATAATCGAAGATTTTCACAGGGACAGTCGAAAATAGCAGTGCCGACAAGGCATTTTGTGAGAAACCGTGAAAGTGGTTCTTGGAGGAGACTATGAAATAAGGAACTGACATCGAAAATTTTCATGGTCCAATGTTCCTCAAGTTACGAAAGTCTGCGCAGCAATTCAATATTTTTAGAAACCATTGAGTTAAAGACTAATGTGAACTCTATGTCATCTGGAAATTGTATCGAAAAGTATCAAATCCGCATGAAACACAAAACTAAATTTATTCAAACAAAAACACAATACAAATTAAAAAAAATCGATCATTCTGAAAACCTGAAAATTATTTAAAACCAAAAAAGTATGTTAAATATTTTTTTTTCTTAAAATAAAGTGCAACTTGATTAAATATGTTATAATGATAATTTATTAAATTCAAGAAGAAGAAAAAAAAAATTGCTCATTGTGACATTTGGAAAGCAGCAATTTTGTGTTTAAGATTAATATTATTACATGAAAACCATTTATAGATTGCTAAAAATATACGAAAAAAAATAATAAAAAAATGATTTTGATTATATTGACAACGAGGATGTGATCTTCGATAACAGCAAAACCGGATCCACATTTTTTATGCATTTCACTTAACAATGAGCGAGCACTTTAAGACGGATGACTATTCAATAACCGCATTCATAAAGTGGTTCGCCTAAGATTACAAAAAAGGAGGCCTTTACATGAAATTTCGTAAAGTATAACTAAGGAGTATACGTGAAATCAGATAGAGCGGGCAGGTACCGTTGAAATACTTGAGAACCTTCGATGAAGCTAACAGCGATACGCATGTGGAAATAGTCCTAGACAATCGAGAAACCAAACCGTATAAGTGTATGATAATTTACAAACTGAAAGTTTTTCTTTAGTAATTGAAATCTAAGTTGACCTAACGTTAGCAGTGCAAGTTACGGAGCACCTGGTGTGGTCTGTGAACCAAATAAAGTGTTCGTGTTCATACACAGGTGTCTGTGAGAACACTCAACTCTTTGACGGGGCTTTGTGTCTCTTTCGTTACAGCTGATCGCTTAGTCGTCTTCAAAGAAAATGTTCCCCATTTGTGCTCTACAAACGCTCCGAACAAAGTTTCTCTCTAGCGAGCACCTGGTGTGGTCTGTGAACCGAATAAAGTGTTCGCACACAGGTGTCTGTGAGAACACTCAACTCTTTGACGGGGTTTTGTGTCTCTTCCATTGCAGCTGATCGCTTAGTCGTCTTCAGAGAAAATGTTCCCCATTTTGTGCTCTACAAACGCTCCGAACAAAGTTTCCCTCTAGCGAGCACCTGGTGTGGTCTGTGAACCAAATAAAGTGTTCGCACACAGGTGTCTGTGAGAACACTCAACTCTTTGACGGGGCTTTGTGTCTCTTCCATTGCAGCTGATCGCTTAGTCCTCTTCAGAGAAAATGTTCCCCATTTTGTGCTCGCTTAGTCGTCTTCAGATAAAATGTTCCCTATTTTGAGCTCTACAAACGCTCCGAACAAAGTTTTCCTCTAGCGTGCACCTGGTGTGGTCTGTGAACCGAATAAAGTGTTCGCACACAGGTGTCTGTGAGAACACTCAACTCTTTGACGGAGCTTTGTGTCCCTTCCATTGCAGCTGATCGCTTAGTCGCCTTCAGAGAAAATGTTCCCTATTTTGAGCTCTACAAACGCTCCGAACAAAGTTTTCCTCTAGCGTGCACCTGGTATGTTCTGTGAACCGAATAAAATGTTCGCACACAGGTGTCTGTGAGAACACTCAACTCTTTGACGGGGCTGATCGCTTAGTCCTCTTCAGAGAAAATTTTCCCCATTTTGTGCTCTACAAACGCTCCGAACAAAGTTTTCCTCTAGCGTGCACCTGGTATATTCTGTGAACCGAATAAAATGTTCGCACACAGGTGTCTGTGAGAACACTCAACTCTTTGACGGGGCTGATCGCTTAGTCCTCTTCAGAGAAAATTTTCCCCATTTTGTGCTCTACAAACGCTCCGAACAAAGTTTTCCTCTAGCGTGCACCTGGTATATTCTGTGAACCGAATAAAATGTTCGCACACAGGTGTCTGTGAGAACACTCAACTCTTTGACGGGGCTTTGTGTCTCTTCCATTGCAGCTGATCGCTTAGTCGTCTTCAGAGAAAATGTTCCCCATTTTGTGCTCTACAAACGCTCCGAACAAAGTTTCCCTCTAGCGAGCACCTGGTGTGGTCTGTTAACCGAATAAGGTGTTCGCACACAGGTGTCTGTGAGAACACTCAACTCTTTGACGGGGCTTTGTGTCTCTTCCATTGCAGCTGATCGCTTAGTCCTCTTCAGAGAAAATGTTCCCCATTTTGTGCTCTACAAACGCTCTGAACAAAGTTTCCCTCTAGCGAGCACCTGGTGTGGTCCTTCAACCGAATAAAGTGTTCGTACACAGGTGTCTGTGAGAACACTCAACTCTTGGACAGGGCTTTGTGTCTCTTCCATTGCAGCTGATCGCTTAGTCGCCTTCAGAGAAAATGTTCACTATTTTGAGCTCTACATACGCTCCGAACAAAGTTTTCCTCTAGCGTGCACCTGGTATGTTCTGTGAACCGAATAAAATGTTCGTACACAGGTGTCTGTGAGAACACTCAACTCTTTGACGGGGCTTTGTGTTTCTTCCATTGCAGCTGATCGCTTAGTCGTCTTCAGATAAAATGTTCCCTATTTTGAGCTCTACAAACGCTCCGAACAAAGTTTTCCTCTAGCGTGGTGTGGTCTGTGAACCGAATAAAGTGTTCGTACACAGGTGTCTGTGAGAACAAGACTCAACTCTTTGTCGAGGCTTTGTGTCTCTTCCATTGCAGCTGATCGCTTAGTCGTCTTCAGAGAAAATGTTCCCCATTTTGAGCTCTACATGCAGACCATGCCTGACCGAGAAATGAGACACCTGACCTGGATGTCAGAAACCTGGCAGGGAAATCCTACAAAAGTCACCGGGAAATGCGTTTTAATTTACCGGTAAATTTCACTTGATTTTGATTTTCATATCAGGGAGTCAATTTTCGGTACCGAAGGAGTTATAAGAGAGTGTACTGTGGTCCGATTTCTTCACATCTGTCGCAGTTTTGTTTTGGGGATTTCGACTATTCCTCCATGTATTATAGGAAGAGAATCATTAAGATTGTGCAACGTTTCGTTCTGTTTCCAAAAAAAAAAAAAAATGAATTTTACAAAGCAAAACAAAAGCGAGTACTTGAAAAGAGAGCTGAAATAAAAATTAAAAAAGGAGCACAAGCTTATGATTCTCTTCCTCTAGACTCTTCCGACGCTTGGGTTCAATTTGTAAGATGTCACGACATTTAAGGAGATTTAAAATTGTTTAGAGCCTTTGTTGCACTCAATCTACCGGATTTCTTGACAACAAATTCACAAGAAATTCGGAAGAAGGAACACAATTTCGATTACTGCAAAGTCATTTCAACTAAAAAAGTCGGTCGGTGATTTGATGCATTGGGCCGCATAATCACATCTAAAGAAATTGTTTCCGCCTATCTGTTTGCATAAGCCGACCAATGTATTCGTAAAAAGTCTCGTTGAATGGTAATAAAACAGTATCAAAAGATTGGGACACCATTTATAGGATCTTGTTAGAAATTATCAAGCAAAAATGATCTAATTCGCTTGAATGCATTTACAACAATGAAATCTTAATTTGATAGGCTAGGCAGAACATATACGAGCCGTTAGAATATGAATACAACGTTCGTATGAACGATGAATTTTCCCTCCAGCCATTAACAGTTAAAACCCACAAAAATAAATAAAAAATCCCGAAGTGTTACCATTTTTATATCCCCGAAAATTTATTGTACAACCTTTTTTTCCTCCCCACAAAAACCATTTCAACGTTACAAATCAAATTGCCCAATTTTTATGATCACTGAAATGACCATCAAAGTGTAATAAAAACCCATGTCGTCGTGCGATGATTTTACTTCCAAGATATCAACCGGATCCTCGTCGCGACAAACAGAAATATTAATAATCTAAAATGACATTATACAAATATTACACATACGCAAGCTGTTTGTGTGCAAATAATACATAGCGGGGCCATTATTACTTACGTATAAAATCACTTTCTCCAGAAAATTTGTCAATACCTGTAACGCTCGTATTGTACCTTAAACACTTGAAACATTTGTGTGGATATTATAATCTCAGAAACATGTTTCAGATAAATCACCAAATTTTAGTGGTCCATTTGTTTCTTGTATGATTTATGTATGCAAGGCACATAGTCACAGGGTATTTCCTAACGTATTTGTAAGAACATAAATTCGTCTTATGTACACAGTGACAGATTACCACTTGACAATATTGTAAGCTGAATCATCTTACATAATGTTAAGTTTAAATTCAAATGTGTGAGACATTGAGAAATAATTGTATTATTGCACAAACATGAGATTGCTTTCGCCTTGGGTTTTCACAAACGAACATCACCAGCAACGTGCCAGTAAGAAACATGAATACGTTTCGTTGAATAGATTTCATATTCCCTTGACGACGAAACGTAATTGCATTTCAATCAGAGTTGCTATCGTCACAGAACGATTGTTCAATTTTTAATTTTCAGTGTCCGCTATTTCATTTTCTTCAAGTCGAATAGCTTTTTAACTTTTTCGTTTCAAATAAGAACTTAAGCGAGGAGAAAAGTTTTCAAAGAACGATAAGTGCATCTCTATTACAAACTTCTCATCAATGGATGGAAAGTCTTGATTCCATTTTAAGGGCTTTATGTTTATTTTCACATCTATACCGGCAGCAGTTACACGATGAATGAGAGATTTAATGGAATACAATTGAATAATTGTTTGCCATTTTATTTCACTGAGTATTTCGTACAAAGTGGTTTTCAGTTGAAGGAAAACAACTGCTAATGAGCTTATAATAATGGCTAGGCAACGAATTTTCTTACCCGCGGAAATACGTCACTATATTGAGGAGAAATGTAGTCAAAGTAGTCGTACCAATTTCCAGCGCCTTCAGTAATTTTAATTTGAGCGTCCTTTTCTCGTTATTTTCGGATTCAAGCCTTCAAGGCGGCGTTGACTTATGTCAAAGTAGTATACAACATTTTACATTTCAAGACGAAATTCATAATACGAAGCAACGAAAATTAGTATGTTTTTCAGCTTATCCACACTTTGTACACTTTAACATAAGCTGACGTCGCGAGGTAGATTCATATGGTGGTAAATACTACACTGAAAATTCTTGGATTTTCACGTTAGTTGTATACTGCATATATATAGTGATATGCTGTGTATATTAGTTGCAAGTTGCATAATATACCCACATGCAGCACTTCGTATGCTGCTTGTTGGTATATTATACAACTTACAACTAATATATGCAACATATCACTATAGATATGCAGCATACAACTAACGTGAAAATCCAAGAATTTTCAGTGTAATCGTAAGTTGGAATACTGTGATTTTCCACCTAGCAGCCCCCAATTTCTCATGGCCCTGTGCTAAGGTTTATTTGTTTTCATCGATTTCTTCTTCTTCTGCTTTGTTGGTGAAATCAGCAGAAATAGAGAGGCAAAGACAATGGGCAAAGAAGTATTTTTGATATCTACATTCAACTTTAGTTGAATAAAATAAATGGCATGCTTGTCCGTATGAAAACTATGATGGCGCCACCATAGTGGTTTTGAAAATGAGTATATAGCGCCACAGACAAATAGGTGGGTTTGTATTGCTGTAATCATTTGTTCAATTTACACGTTTTTTCTCAGTTTCTTATTGATTTTGAAATGGAATTAATGGAAACTTCGCCAGCATTTACATTAGCAGCTTGTCTGTTAGAATTACCCTATACAAGAAAGCACAGAACGTTGATTGTAAAACTTGGGGCTTACGTTATTATGTAACAATGATAGAGTGCTTGATGGAATGGAACTAAAAATTGAAAGCAATAACTCAGAATTAGGCAAATTTCCTTGTGTTGACTTCATTTTAAATCCTTGAGGCAAATGACTGTTCGTCATTTTTAGTCAAGGACACGGTATATGATATACATACAAGGAGGTTTGCAGCCGTTAATAAAGTCAGTCACCCAAAAATCGGCGCCGACAGCGACTATGGAAATACTAATGTCATTGTCTTTGAAACAGGAAGCTGAAATGAAAGCGTACAGATTGTACAAAGAAAGAAATTGGATTGCGCAGGATGGAAATTTTGGTCATGCAAGTATTCTCGCGCAAGTCACAGAAGAGTTTAGCGAAGTAGATATGTCTGAAGACTCTATGCGAGCGCGTTTTTGCTTTGAAAGACGTTTTGAAACGTACTGGCCTGAGAGATCTCAATGGGAACTGGGAACGCTCTAGTGGAAGCAGATGTCGTAATTTACACGGATAGATTGAATACAGGTGTAGGTGCAAGTGTGCACTCAGTTGGCTTGGAATACGAAGTATCCATAGCTCTGGGTTCATAAACCACTGTTTTTCATTCTGAAATAGTCGCTATCTGTGAGAGTTCGGATATGATGCAGCAGGATGGCGTCAGTCAATCGTCTATAGAGGCACTGTCATCAGTCAAGATTTCGTCGAAGCTGGTTCATCACTGCTTCGAGACTCTGAAAACTCTGTCAAGAGAAAATAAATTCACATTGACATGGATACCAAGTCACTCAGGAGTGCAAGGAAGCTGACCAATTGGTCAAAGAGGGTAGTAGTTCTACTTTCACCGGACCAGAGCCTGGGGTCAGCAGATACGCAGGACGGATTAAGTCATTAGTAAAGGCGAAAATGAATCGGTGCCACCAGAATAGATGGGATACGCTCTCAACCTGCAGGCAATCGAAAGAATTTTTGACCGGATGCAATGTCGAAGATACGAAGTTACTGTTGAGTCTTAACGAGTCGAGTCGAGTCGTAGCTGTGGTTGAGTCAACATCGTCAACATTGTAAAGTTATGAACTTGGCTGTTCCACGTCGAATAAAACTGATTAGGCCGAAACATTGGATTTTGTGCATTACCAAAGTGTTAATTTTGTTTTATTGTCAAAAATGTTGTTTTGTGCTATGAATCCTGCTTTATCGTCGTCAATTAAAGTGCAAAATTTTATTGTATCGGATTTTTACGCACGTGGCGAACAATAAGTCTTGATTGTTTGCAGTGAAATTGTGAGACGGGAAATTTTGGACTTTTTGTGCCGGTTGAAGGCAATTTAACTGCCAGTTTCCGATGTTAAACGCGGTCGTCTGGTGTGTTTAATTTGCCGAATTAATATCACAAGTAATAACTCAAAATTATCTTGTAATTATTTCGGATATAACACAATGCTTGATGGATGAGTCTGTTGATTTCATTGGCTCTCCACACAATAGCATTAGTGTGACTGTTGGCGAAAGTTCGAGGTTAATCAATCTGTTTTAGCTGTATTTTACGTAGTAAGTCAGTTGAAATTGTATTGATTCCTGAATTCGCTTAGACAGGTTTCTCTTTGTGAAAGGACAACATGGTTTGCAAGTCGGGTTGCCACGCTGTTCATCGGCGTGTTGTTGTTCAGACGCTCCGTCGTTTAATTTGTGTAACGAAAGGCCCCTCCAGGACGGGGCTAGTTTGCCTCCATGACCTCCCATGGAAGTGCGAACGGGACTAATTTGGGAGCGAGGCTTTTTGAGCTGCAGGTTGCCGACGGGTGGCTTTTCGCAGAGACAAAAGTAGGTAAGTGTTGAAACCGCATTAATGCATACGTGGCGAACAATGATTTCTTTTGTGTTTGCAATGAAAGTGCAATGCGGACAAACCTGCACTTTGTACACCATTCAATTAATTGAAGGAAATGCGCTGAAATTATTTATGAAGGAAACATTTCTTTATGTCAATATTTCGGCGAAATACACAGCTTTGTATAGATGAGTTTTGGTCTCATTGTGTGCTCACAAAGCAGTGAAACGTCACACAACTTTCTGCATATGAGTCGATTGGTTTCATTTGTACTCTATATGCAATAGTGGTGGTATTACTGTTAACGAATGTCCAACGTAATTTTGGAATTCGTGCAGTTGTTGTCTGTGATGAAACTATGGAACTGTTGGGCCGGGCTGCCACCCCGTTTAGCGATGTGTCGAAGTCACGACAAGGCTTTGTCTCTCCGGCCGGTTTCAACTCCGGGTTGTTGAACAGAGGCTTGCATTCAGACAAGGCTGGCTAGTATCCACACCTTTTATCATTTCAGATAGGAGGATGGCTGGCTAGTCGGAAGGCGAGTTCTGGGCTGCAGGGTGAGCTTTGCTGCGGTGTGACAGCTGCGTACCGCTGAGTAGGAGGCGGCCTGGCTCGACCCCTTCATGGTTTCACCGCTGAGGTGTTGTCTTCAGGCTTCATCTACCAGGTTCACCCCTGGTTATGAGCCTGTTATCTTATGTGGTTTGAGTGGTGTGGAGGCCTTAACGAAGGCTTCTAGATTTTAATGATGAATCGGGGAACAAGCAAGCGGCTAATGGAACCCGCAGAGGATTTCTTAAACTTTTAAGAAGGAAAATGCAGCACAATAGGCCCAAAGAAGATGGCCTGACTGATTTAATTCAGGCAAATATACGCTTCACTTAGCTCCTTAGTATTTAAGGGAATATTGTTTTGTATTATTGAATTATATTTTCCAATAAACCCATCCATCCATCCAACAACTTTTGTAGTTTTTCAATTTATTTTATTTTTTAAATGCGAATGGCAATGGTCCATGGCTATTTTGACAAGTTAATTTTACCAGACGTAAAACGTAATTGTAATCTACGGCAACCTTCAAAATGTAGCGTTTTTTTATTTTGTTGTTTTTCTTGAAAAAAACTACAAAATTTTAGCCCCATTTGACAGCCGGAAACGATAGGAGTATTTACTATGTTATGAGCGGTCTTTACGCTGGAAATCAAAAACTATACAATTTTTAGGGTTATAAAGAGTTACATTGTGATTTGAAATTTAATTTAAGTGTCCGCCATCGCTCGTTTTTTTCGATTTCGGTGGCTGTACTAACTGAAGTGATCCTTTCATTTCTTACTTTAATTAATTTTATAAAAAAATCGATGCATTTTTTCGGTATATCGTAGAACAATTTTTTGTTTAAAATAATATTTTACGTCACTTTTTTTGAAATGGCCATGGACCATTGGGATGACAGATGGTCTGATTTAAAAATTCCATGGGTCTTCTTTGAAGTTCAAAGGTTAGTGGAAGCCCCAGTAAAATTAATTAAAAATTGCATCGACTATGCATTTAACAAGATTGTTAAATTTTAATTCAAGAGAACGTTGATGAAATACGAAAGTAATTAAATAGTTCATAAAACATTAAAATATCCGCATGATGAAAAGCACTCAAATACGAAATTGTGCTCATTTTTACATCGCTTAAACACACAAGTAGTTTTTATGCTTTTCTACAAAATTGACTGTCGGAAGTTCAAAGTTAATTGTTTTATAGTTTTATGTGCTATGCGCTATTTAATTACGTTTTCCTGGTGAAACAAGTGAAACCAATTGAAACTTTCGGTTGTGGTGCCATTATAAAAAAGAGTGTGTTCATATTCATGCAGCGATATTTTTGCGATGAGAGTTCCGTAGCAAGATTGCTTAATCGTTGTTGCCTTGTAAATGGTTTTCCATTTGCTATAGAATTTTTAAAAAATAAGATTTTTGTAGATTTATAAAATTTGTAGTCATAACATTTTCACACGAAGCATTGACTTACTCGGCAATTGGGAACATGGATGAAATTCAATAAGCAATTCCAAAAAATAGCATTATTATCATCAAATTAGAAATAAATACTCGCGACACATAATTCTTGTTAATTATTTTTAATTGTTCTTAGACAAATTAAAAACATAACCAAAGACCAGTACGTATCAGAATAGATGCAACAAACAGAATAGATGTGGCAAATAGAATAAATCTTGCAAAAAGACTCGAGCTTATTTTAATATAGTAATAAGTAAACAATCCAACGTTTTGGCATTTTTACCCAAAACCCTGAAACACGTGTTCGCTAAAATGTTATGCTCTACAGCTTTGCCTTTGGAAGCAATTTTCTACCTCTTATAGTTCTAGAGATATGGATCTTCCCTCTCAATTCTAGAAGTGGCCATATCCCAGGATTGGGTCATTTTTACCCAAAAACCTGAGACACGCGTTCGCTAAAATTTTGTTCTCTACAACTGTGCTTTTGCAAGCAACTTTCTACCTCTTATAGTTCTAGAGATATGGATCATCCCTCCTAATTCTAGAAGTGGTCATATCCCAGAATTGTGGCATTTTTATCCAAAACCCTGAGACACGCGTTCGCTAAAATTTTGTTCTCTACAACTATGCCTTTAGAAGCAACTTTCTAACTCTTATAGTTCTAGAGATATGGATTATCCCTCCCAATTCTAAAAGTGGTCATATCCCAGGATTGAGGCAAAACCCTGAAACACGGTGTACCCTAAAATTTCATTCTCTACAACTTTGCCTTTGAAATTGAATCTCCATATTGCATAGTTAAGGAAATAAACACGAAAAACAGTTTTCGTATATGGCCAAGAAACTCAATTTCGTCGATTCCATTAGTCCCGGTGCCCCAACCCCTGACCCGATTCCCAATTTCCTGAAACCAACATGAGCAATTTCCGTGCTCTACTTGCTGAGATATTTGCGAAAAAGCTTCACCGACCCTCCAAAAACCATGCTTTTGGTCAGTTCCTCGACCATATCTCCACAACCACTTAATCGATTTTGCTCATCTTCGAATTTGAATCATGGGAGGCATGTATCTTTCAGGGAAAAAAAGTTTACGCTGATCGGTTGAGCCGTTCGGAAAAAAAGTTGAGACGGACGGACGTTGATTCGTCATATTTAGACGATAATAAATGCATCCCTCCAACTGCCACCTCGATCTACCCCATGTTACATTAAAATTGTTTGTAGTAAACGTATAGGACCTTCGTACTTGCGCATGTTTGGACCCATGTGCATCAGAATCGATGTGACAAACAGAATAGATTTTGCAAAATGACACACTAAATTTGATTGGAAAGCCCGTCTTAAACAAAATGGCCGATCTTAGAACAGACGTGGAGCACTAAGGAGAGGCATCAAAAATTCGGCTCTTTTTTTTCTACAGCACCGCACAAACAAGTTCGTCATTAAGAATATTCACATGAATATGAGTTTGGACAACTCGATAGCGTAGTGGCTAACACGTCTGCTTGCTACTATGAGATCGAGTTGCCAGTGCGTTGGTTCGAAACTCAGCCGCAGACAGATTTGTTCCGATTGTTAGATTTGTAAACAAAACAAAGCTAATTCCACACCTCACTGCGAAAGAGTTGGTGCCTAGCGGAAAAATATTCAAATGTCTTTTTGACGTAGAAAGTGGGGCCATGACGAAATAATGGCGAAGATATTAACTATAATTTTGCAATTTCCAGCAAAGAAAATGCTTCCATCTCTTTAAATAATTTTTGTCGAATTGAATCGGTTCAAGTCATGTGAAGTTGAGTGTAGCGCCATCGTACGGCTTACCGGCGAAAGGCATTGTTGGGAGGTGCCGCTATTCTACTCCTACTAGTTTCGTTCCTAGTATGGCACTGGGTTTGTCGCACAGCTTACCACTGGCACAGTAAAAACTTTCCGGTAATAGAACCACAAAAACTAGCGAAACTAGTAAATAATGATCTAGCCCCTAACCCTTCATGGGTTGTTAAGGCAGATTATTATTATATTATATGAGTTTGGCCCACACTAAGGACCCAAATCTAAGCCCAAATCCTTCAACCGATTTTCACTATTTTTTTTTTTTTTTTGAGATTTCCTATATATCTTTCATTCTAAATCGATTTACGTGCTAATTTCACAGAAACATAAGTCTGAAAGTTTCACCAACCTTTAAAAAAACACGTTGGTCAATTTTCAACCGTTCGAAAGTTCTTGGCCGATATTGACCAAGTTCAATTCCGTGATTAGTTTTCGATTATCTTTCAGGTAAAAACTATTGATGAAAATCGAATAAGATTTATTTGATTTATTTAGAAAAAACACGTTGAGACCTAGTAGAGGCTCAGTTTTAGGACCCTGGCTGAGTCAAAGGGCTGAGATTCAAAAAAATTCCATCCATAAATTGTTTTCCTCCAAGATTGTTTCACAGATTCGGCATCTACGGACAAACACAATTGTTACCTTTTCGAAGAACTTCGTTCTTCGTACGGGTCTAAAAATTGTTGAACCAATTAGAAATTTATATTCAATGTAATGTTTTGTCAGATAAACAGTAGAACAATTATTAATTCACCGAGCGAGCATTGTCGATATAATAATTACAGCAGTCGAAACTATTAAAAACTCCAATAGCAACAACGCCTCCAACAACAGAGTTAGCAGTGTGAGTAGTCTTTAGTAGCACCTTCAGAAATAATGATGTTCAATGGGGATTGTCCATAAATTATGTAACACAAAAAAGTCAGTGGTAGGTTCAGGAATTTTGTTAAAAACTGTTACGGGTCGAGTGGTAGGTTGATGAAAACATTACGTAACGAAGCTTTTCTGCATTCCTCCGAATAAACTTAATTCTGTTTTTCTGTTTTGATTGAGAGCATCATCTCGCTTCATTGTTTCTTCGAATGGCACTGAAGAATGACAAGTTTAAAATTGGTAAAGTCAATGAGGTGCCATTCGACAGATGTTGCCCATCGGTGAAAGACCTTATTGAAAGAAGATCTTGCGAGTGGGGAATATATCACGACACCATCACTACGAGTCACCGGCGAACGTGCCAGCATCGCAAACCGCTAAATACGAACGAGAAAAATGTATCACTTGTCTCAAGAACCCAACCGAAACGAATGGCTGCAATTCGTCAAGGAGAACGAATGGTTGTTTGTGTTTATGAGGAAGAATAAAAAGGAATTTTTATAATTTTCTTGCTTTTTTTGTTACGAACGGAAGTTCATGGAGTGGTAGTAGGTCAGACTGTTTTGTTACAATGTAGGTCTGAAAAATGCCGTTTTTGGCGCTACATAATTGATGGACGATCCCTTGTCGACAGTGAGCCTTAGACAAAAAATGAAAGTTGTTTATCGAATTTCTTCGTAAGCACCAAAGATAAGCCCAAGGTGTTACAGAAATCTAGAATTTATCAACTTGTTTGGCCGTGTTGTTCGGTAACGTACTACGGACAATCGAGAAGACAAGTACAAATCCGGTTTAAAGAACACCTGGCCAGCATTCGAAACAACAGACTATCGAAATCATCAGTAGGAGAACATGCGCCAAAATATCAACGTCTAAATTTCATTCCAGTCAACATAGCGGCTGAAAAGAAAGAATTCAAACTGCTAAAGGTGGTCGAATCCTAAGCTACATACACCGGCATGCAAAAATTAAACCGAATGTAGGACTTATGAATGCAACAGATTTTTTTCAATTTATGTTTCAGCAATGTTTCTGTTCACATTTTTTAATTTGTAAGCGGATTAAGTATCACAATTTAAGGCGCGCTCTTTCCTGGAATTACTTTCTTTAACTGGCAGTTCATTACGATCCATAATCGCTACCAATGAAATAATTATTGAATATTCTCAATGTGTTATTCATATCGTCATAACTATACTTGCTAATGGTAGGGGCCGTACACAAATTACGTTTCACAATGTTTTGATATTTGTGACCCCCATGTTGTTACAACTCTGATGACCCCCTAATTACCAGACCCCACACATAGATTTAATATATTGAACAAATTTTGACATTTTTCTAAAAGACATTCGAAAAACGTCAAGATTTGACACGTCCAAATAAGTCAAATTGAAATATCGATTTTGATGATGATTCAGATTTCACACAGATAAAATCATTTAATTTTTTGTATCTCTGATTGTTTCTGCGTACGTATGTACTATTTTACTCGACACTTACACCTCTCATCATATAATTTCTAAATATTCGCTTTGACGTTTCTATATGTTTTACATTGACATATATCAAAGCGTAACATTTAGAAATTCCGCACTGTATACGAATTTTTAGACCTCCTCTGAAGAGCGTACGCAATTTGTGTACAGTCCCTTACGCAATTAAAAGATAGACAAACATTGATTTATTCATACACAAAAGATAATGAACTGTAAAAATTTTAAATCAAAGTCCAATGCACTTCCAGTTCCACAAAGTACATTAGCTGTTAGATTCATAAAACATAATCGACACGAGCCGCGGCAAACTGGTTACACCATTCGAAGGCATAAACAAAAATGACATTCCGTTTTATTTCACTTTTCATTTAATTGTACCCACAGATCGATAACATTTCGAGATTATTCAGCGTTTGCTTTTAAATGTATGTGAATAAAAAGAGAAGAAGTTTGAAACACAAACTAACCTTGAGTTGCGCCATCGAAAGTCACGTCTTCGCTGTTATTTAAAAAAAAATTTTCTTTCTTTACGTTTGCTGCTTTGATGATTTGTACGGTGAATTTTACTTTCTTTCATATTACACAGATATGGGTTTTGTTGTTCAATTATTACACAATTTTGATTTCGTTTTGTTTTATTTATGATTCATAGGAGAAGAATGGAACTTAAGTTCAGTTGCAGGGTTTTCTTTGGAAATGTTTTTCTGTATCACGAGATATGGATCCGGTTGTTTATGAGAATAAAAGTTCTCATTAATTTCAACATTTCGAAAGAAAAACACTCAACCTGCTGTCTTTGTCCTCATAAAAAATTCATAATTCGACCATATCTTTCATTCGTTTTATTCAAATGTTACATCTTCTTTATTGACCTTTCTCTTTAGCAAAATATTTGCCTGCCTAAAGCTTTTATTGGTTTTTTGTATGAATAAGAAATGGATAGACATATTGCTAATACACTGCAGCATAAACTTCGAATTGCATAGCAACGAACAAGATTGACAGACTATACTAGTGGTATGTATATTTTTCGTGTCCTAAGCATAATAAATTCTATTATGCAACGCCGTTGTGAAAAGTGAACTTTTTCATGCATCGTTTCGGTGACGTTAGAGAGGTCGTTTTATAACTGGTTTTACTTTTTATCACTAGTGACAAAAAGTAACTCATTTGAGTGATAAAAAGTTACATTTTGTCACTAGTGATAAAAAGTAACTTTTTATCACTCATTTGGGTGATAAAAAGTTACATTTTGTCACTAGTGATAAAAAGTAACTTTTTATCACCCATTTGGGTGTTTATTCAAAGTTCATTCAAAAGTTCACGTTTCACAAGTTGTTGCATAAAGTCTTGTATGAAACACGTTGCGAAATTGGTTGTTTTTGTCACACGATGTGGTTATCCAACTCGCTTCGCTCGTTTGATAACTTCACATCTAGTGACAAAAACAACTCCATTTCGCAACTAGTTGCATAAATAACTATTACGAATTTGCAACAACAATACAAATTGATCGAATTGTTTGTTGATCAATAATGACATCTGTTTCCTTCTGGTTTCGCATTTCTAAAATTCTTTAGTTCTTTTTACTCTAGAAGCTTGTAAAAACAGACTGCTAAGTAAAACGTGACTGGTGAACAGAATATAATGGCTGTGGTAAAAGTCCAGAGCTTGAGATGTGCGGGACATCTTGTAGGCATGGGCAACAGCAGAGCCCTCTTCACTTTGTTCCGGAACAACTCCGAAGAACGAAGAAAAGACGGTTGTCCAAAAATGCGATGGATTGATGGCGTCGAATTCGATATACGGGCGCTTGGAATAAAGAATTGGCGAAGTGTAGCAACAGACAGGAAAATGTGGATTAAAGTTCTGAAACAGGCGAAAAAGTGGCTGTAGCGCCGGGAGAGCAAGGTAAGTAAGCAATATCTACTTTGCTTTTCCCAACTATTGTTGAAATATCGCCGTTTCCTCGATTGTTTCTGTGGCTAACTAAACGTTCTTTCATGTGATCGAAGCGTGTGAAAATCTCTTCTCCAATCAAAATTCATGAGAATGCGAATTTTTGACAGATGTCAGAACTTTTATTTTCTCAAACTCTTTATCGCCCGTGGGAATAAAATAGAAATCGTTGTTTCCATTCGTAAAGCATGTAAGTACAACTGTCAACTTTTGACAGCTGTCAGATTTGAATTTCGGCACCAAGTTTTTTAATAATTATTTGAGTCCTTAAAATTCTTCGTATTTACGTCAGTGTTAGGATTCGCTTTGAAAGCTTTGCACAGTGTGACATTTCTTTCAAAATGGCGGCGTGTGTCAAAATCGGGCACTACGCCAAATAAGGCAAAAGTGGATAAGGATGTTGAATCTATTATGAGCTACAAGCAACGCTACAGTAAATTTTTTTTTAATTTGTGCCGATTTTGCTTTATTTGGTAAATTTGGCGTGGTGCCCGATTTTGACAAACGCCTCCATTTTGAAAGAAATGTCACACTGTGCTTTGGGCAAAAATTCAAATCTGATAGCTGTCAAAAGTCGTCTTTTACGAATGGAAACGACGAAATTTTGAACGGTGACTTTGTTTTCTTTATAGAAAATAAGAATCCTTTAAGAAAATAACTACTCCCTGACATTAGAGCATTTTTCTGAGCTTTTGTATCACTATAATAGCAACTTAAAAACATCCTTCTAAAGTGGAACAATAAGTTACCACTACGTGTGAGATCTAATGTTAAACCAAGAAAATGTATATTCTACAAATTTGTTGGATTGCTTGGTCTGTAACAAAAAACATAATTTTTTTTCACTTGTTTGTGGATACTAAATTCGTCATTAAAGGCCTCCTCCCATGGAGATTTCCGTTAATCCTCACTCAGGAGTTAATATTTGGTCCGTTGACATGAAAACTTCCCACTTGTTTCTAATATCGTCAAAACAACTTTCCAAGCAATTTCCTATTTCTTCCAAAAACTTACCAATTAACAAATGTTGTAAATATCCCATAATGGACGTGAAACGACGAAATAACAATTTTGTAAAATTTGAAAAACACTAAACAAAAACTGTAATCATTGCTTCACTGAAAACTTTTTCATCAAATTTTCCTTCTTATCACATCAAATGAATAACCGTATGTAGTGTTTTCTTTCGTGTAATTGCATATGCCGAATGAAAATGAAAGTAACAATTTCCTGTGTAAACTCACATCAACTATAGACACAGAGCGGTTCGTGTAGTTGCAATAGACTAGAAATTGATTTCTTTTGTTTATTGTATTTACGTTGGATGATGTATGTAAAGCATGAACCGAAAAATGTTTACATTAAAAAAAATTACCGACCAACCAACGAGGTGCGAATGCGAGTCTTAACTAATTCATTGATCATCTGAAGACACTGGTAAAATGTCTTTCTTAACTTTTTGTATACATAATAATATCAACTAAAATATAAAACATCGCATAGAGTATTTGTGGTTATGGTTTGGTGCCGCGTAAAGGTTGTGATTCAAAAAATTAAAGTGAAAGGTAACATACAGGCCTGTTCTCAATTCAAATCGTTATAAGAGTTGCAGTTGAGTCGCTTGTTTACATGTGTATACTACACATATGAGAATGAATGATTTCGTTTTTATATTTAAATTCATTTGTTATGTCAATTACATTGAGGATTTGTGATGAATCTTGTTCGACTCTTAACGAAGTGACTAAACTGCGTCCGGGTGCGATTAAGCTAATGACCAAGCAACACGAGAGAGGTTAGTCGCACTTGAAGTTATCTACTCTATAGCGCATAGTAGTATAGTAGAGCAGAGAGTAGGTAGTTTTTACAAAAGAAATTACAGAGAATCTCTTATTTCATGACGCCACTAAGGCTTTTATGCTCTGCACGGAAGAGCAGGTTGCATTACACTCCGGGGATGTCACTTATTCATCCATTATTCATTCACCCGCCAAAAAAACCTCTTACAGAGGAGGTGTGACGCAAGTCTTTATGTCTGCTTTCAAAAGCTGTGAAATCAGAAAAGTGTGACGCATTAATCATCTAAGGTAAAACTTTTTTCTTCCAGTTACAAAAGTTCTGAAATCAGAGCATTAAGCTTCGATTCGCAATAAACATTTTTAAACAAAATTATGCTGAGTTCAAAAAATTGCGTCACAAATGCCAGACCAAACCACGAAACAATTTTTCTGTACTTTCAGTTTTTACGCTGCGAAAATTTGACTTTTATTTCTTATCACATCGTTTAGGGTTAATTTAAATTTTTGCGTCTAAAAACTGAGTGTTGAAAATATTCCGCTGGTGGGTCTGGCATTTGTGACGCAATTTTTTGAAATCAGCATAATTTTGTTTAAAAATGTTTATTGCGAATCGAAGCTTATTGCGTCAGAACTTTTGTAATTGGAAGAAAAAAGTTTTACCATAGATGATTAATGCGTCATACTTTTCTGATTTCACAGCGTTTGTAAGCAGACATAAAGACTTGCGTCACACCTCCTCTATAAGAGGTTTTTTTGGCGGATATCAGTACTTTTGTAAGTTTGTAAGCAACTTTCTAGCTGCCATAGTTCTAGAGGTAAGAATCATCCCTCTGGAATCTGGAAGTGACGTTATCCCGGGATTAGGCCATATTTTCCCAAAACCCTGAAACACGTGTTCGCTTAAATTTAATTCACTACAACTTCGCCTTTGGAACCAACTTTCTAACTCTCATAGTTCTAGAGATTTGGTTCATCCTGCCTAATTATGGAAGTGGTCATATATATTGTCAAATATGGCCGACTACGAGTGAAAGTTACTCCGCTAATATTTAATAAATTTCGTTCATAAGTTACGTTTTGATGTGTAAAATTTTGAGAAGTACAGTTTAATTTTCGTGCTGTCGACGTTCATTAATAATATGGATGCGGCTGATAATTTTTGGCCTCAAATTCAATAGTGTTCTTGCTGATGCAACATTGCTACAAAAAAAAAAACGTGTCCAGATTTTTGTAAAAACCTATACAGCATTGCTTTAAAAAAAAAAAAAAAAATAATAACCAGCAACTATTTTAAATTGCCCAAGAACTTTGGTATCACCTGCCAATATATAAGTTGTGCCAAGTGGATCCCATTCGTATTTATATATATGCCCTGTTTGCAACACCAAAACATAACCTCAATATACCGAATGCCCAACAAAAGGCGGGCTGTAGATTTTCTGGAAAATTCCCCAAAGAAACGCAAGGAGATGGAGGAGTTGAAGGAATTTATTGCAAACCAAAACAAACTGTTGGAAGACTCGATAAATGATAAAAATGAAAAGCTAACTCAATTGGTTGAGAATAAAATCGACAATCTGGAACTCAAATTGGATTCCAAAATCGTCTCAGTAAAACAGGACTGTGAAGTATTCATCCAAAAAGCAGCAATAGAAATTGAAAGCAAAGTACTGTTGTCAAACAAGGTATTAGAGGACCGCATAGATAACTTGGAGCGCCAATTAAAATTATGTGACGTAGTTGTGAAAAATGTGCCATGGAAAAAAAATGAAAATTTATGGGATGTCGTTGGTCAAATTAGTTGTGCTATTGGATTCACAGAAAAAAGTTGGCTAAAATCAGTCTTCCGTTTCCGACAGTCAAAAAATAATAAAATGTCACCACCTATAGTCATAAAATTCTATGAAGAGCATCACAAAAATACCTTTATGAGTGACTACTTCAAAACACGCAACCTCAATTTAAAAGGTCTTGGCTATGCTACAGCCCAACGAATTGTCATAAACGACGCATTATCACCAAATAACGCCAGCATCTTTAAGAAAGCGATGCAATTGAAATTCCAAAAAGTACTGTCCTCTGTAAGCATCAGAAATGGATTCGTCTTCTGTAAGACAGGTGTTGGTTCACAAAACGTAAAATTGAATTCAATTGACCATCTTAATTCAATTAGTGGAGGAACTATAGAGATGACGAATGCTGAGGAGAATGAAGAACAAAAATAGCGATAACATCCAGGAAATTCGTTTACATACGTCGTTTGAAAAGCACCTATTAGTAAAAAACATTAAGTTAAATTCACTGTTTCACTTTTCTCAACATAAAATTACTCAACATGTTATTAAATTGTGGTTACTAGGATCCATATATTTAATTATTTTTTTTAAATGTTTTAGGTAAAACCGTACCATGTCTAAATAGCTGTTCTACATATTTAAGAATTAGTAATGAATTATCGATATGCTCAATCCAGTCTCTAGTAAATGGTTGGCGGGTGGGATGCTGTTCTGAATGTTTATGAATAAAAGAAAAAGTGGCGCGAGCGCAGTGAGTATTCCTAAGGTTTTATTGAAAACTATCTTTAGCAACGAAAATTATTTAAATATTTGCCATCTAAACGTATCAAGTGTTAAGTCCAAAATTGATGAGCTGAGATACTTGTTTAGTGGAACAAATGCGCACGTTATCTCTTTCAGCGAAACATGGCTTAAAAGCTATAATTCCAACAAGTCTGTGCAGATCGAGGGATTTAATTTGCTGAGATCTGATAGAAAAAGGAGACGAAGTGGTGGGGTTGCACTGTACATCCGTGATTCTATCAGATTTAAAGTCATTGCGTCATCTTTCTTCGTCATCGTGTCTTTTACAAAGCCATAAAAACCCAAGAATTTGAAGTTGTCGAAAGAGTACTAGCCGTTCACGTTCCCAATTATGACCATGTCATTGTCTCAGGAGACTTTAATGAAAACCTATTGGACTCCACCTGTATAAATCGAGTTGAAGAATTAAAACGTCTCTTCCAACGTCATGAGCTTAAACTTTTGTCTAAAATGCCAACGCACTACCACACCCACGGAGCATCCCTGCTCGATCTGGTATTTGTGAAGAAAAGCGAAAATGTGTGCAGGTTCACCCAATTTACATCAGGTATGTCTAGTCATGATTCTCTTACATTGTCTTATGAGCTGCCATCAGCCTTCTTCAAGAAAGATGAGAAGCTTATTAGAAGATTAGATTTGATTGAGGCAGACCGACTTATAAATGATTGCTTGGCACTTGACTGGAACTCTGTGAATGATATGACGGACCCAGATGAAATGTTTCAACATCTGAATGATAATCTGACGATTCTTCTCGACCGACATGCACCGTTAGTTAGAGTTAAGAAGAAGCAGGACGCCCCCCTTCGTGGATCACTGACAAGGTAATCCGTGCTAGAACTGAAAGGGATGTCGCGTTTAGACACTGGAAACTGACGAGAACAGCCGCTGCTCATCAAAACTATTGTAAACTCAGAAACCTTGCTACATCTATTATAAGAAATGCCAAAAAAGCATACTTCGGGAAGCTCTTTAGTAAGGCAAATGATCCTCGGTCATTTTGGAAGATCGTAAAGCGCATGGGCATATGTGGTAAAGAAGAAAAACCACATCCTCTATTTACAGTAGACGAATTTAATAGATATCTTAATGATATTAGCGAATCGACTAAAGCGCAGTTTAAAGGTTCCCGTCCTAATCACCACCCAAACTCCACAGTGACTTCGTCAGAGCGACCATCATTTGCATTTCGTAATGTAAGTCCGGCTGAAGTGCAAAGTGCTGTAAATCAAATACGGTCCAAGGCAGTTGGGTTGGACGGTATCCCTATCATGTTCATCAAGCTAACCATTCCTGTGATTCTACCCGTTGTTACCCGTATTTTTAATTATTCCCTTATGTCTTCCAAATTCCCGAAGGCTTTCAAGAGGTCAAAAGTCTTTCCCGAACATAAAAAATCGTCAACCTATGACCTGAAAGACCATAGAGGCATCCATATACTACCTTCCCTCTCCAAGGCTCTTGAGAGGCTAATGAAAAGGCAAATAACTGAATTCAATTCACTGCATAACTCTTTGGACGATCACCAATCTGGCTTCAGAGCTAAATATAGTACTGCAACTGCGCTGTTGAAGATAATACACGATATCGCTAGGTCGCAGAACACTAAGCAAGGACATAGGAAAGCGATTTCATTTCTTCTCTTGGATTTTACAAAGGCGTTCGATACAGTAAACCACAAGTTGATGATAGACAAGCTACGTGAAAAATTCCGTTTTGATACCACAGCTCTTCAACTCATTCAATCTTATCTCTCCGGTAGGGTGCAGTGTGTGCAAATAGGGAACTGCACTTCAGAATTTTTACCCATGAACTGTGGCTTGCCCCAAGGAACGGTACTTTCTCCCCTCTTGTTTTCTCTGTTCATAAATGATCTACCAGATGTAATAAAGCGTTGTAACTATCACATGTTCGCCGACGACTTCCAACTGTACTTTAGCCATCCGATCGATGAAATAAATGACGCAATTAACATTATTAATTCGGACCTAGAACAAATTTCAGACTGGGCTACAAGAAACCTTCTTGCGTTGAATGCTAGTAAGACGAAGGTGTTAGTCATATCCGGACCGGGTTTGTCGTTAGATAGGAAGTTTGTGATGGGGGACGGCCACATACCGGTTGTCAATAAAGCCAAAGTTCTGGGTGTTTGGCTTAATGAATCGTTGACATGGTACGATCACTGCCTCAAAGCCCGAAAGAAAATTTATATGGGACTTTGGGCGTTGCGAGGGGCGCAGGCATCGTTGCCTTTTCCCGCTAAGATGAAGTTGGTCAGATCTTGCCTTATCCCACACTTCACTTACTGCGACGTTGTAATGCCAACCCTTGATGCAGCCTCACAAGAACTGTTAGAAGTTGCATTTAATGATTGTCTTCGAATTATTTTTTCAATCAAAAGGAATGAAAGTGTTTCGCAACACTCGAAGTCACTTCTTAATTGTACCATTTCAAATTATAGGAAGTTTAATGAATGTAAATTTGTCTACAAATTGATCTCAGGGGGATCCCCGAAATACTTGTTTGAATTATTAACTCCAGCCCAGTCCCGGCGTACTCTGAATTTTGTAGTCCCTGTTACCCACACCGAGATGTTTAGGAAAACCTTCTTCGCTCACGCCATCACTACCTGGAATTCTCTTCCTATTTCAGTAAAAAGGAAACCTACGCTTACCACCTTTACTGAGGCCTGCCTGGAGCATTTCTCCTAACTGAGTTGATCAAATTTTCTTTTGTTTTTGTTGAAAATGTAGAACAGCTTAGACATTCCATTTTGTTTTTAGTCTTCTTCCCTTGTTAAGTAAGTGAACTCAAACAAGCAAAAATCACATGTGTTGAGTAAAATTCTTTTATTTTTTTTTTATTATACTTTTCTTTCTTTTTCCCTGTTTTAATATAAAATTATTGTAAATAGATTATAGAAATAACTAGCTATTAAAATCTGAACTGTACAACAACTATAAGGCTACCGCCTTGTGTACATTATGAATATATAAATACATACATATACCATATTTCCCCAAAACCCTGAAACACGTGTTCGCTTAAATTTAATTCTCTACCACTTCGCCTTTGGAACCAACTTTCTAACTCTCATGGTTCTAGAGATTTGGGTCATCCTGCCTAATTATGGAAGTGACCATATACCAAGATTGGGCCATATTTCTCCAAAACCCTGAAACACGTGTTCTTCTTCTTCTTCTTCATCAGCCCATTTTTATCCACTGCTGAATGTAGGCCTCCCCTAACTCCTTCCACTTTTCACGATCTGCTGCTGCTTGCTGCCAGTTAATTCCTGCCGTTCTCTTGATGCTGTTATGCCATCTTTCTGGTGGTCTTCCCATTGGTCTTTTTGTCGGCGGTCTCCATTCCATGATAGTCTTGGTCCAACGCTCATCAGTCCGTCTAGCAATATGACCCGCCCAGTTCCATTTCAACGCTGCTATTCGCTCTATCACATCAACAACTTTTGTTTGTTGCCTAACCCATTGATTCGTCATCTTGTCTCTGAGCGAGATACCCAGCATACTCCTCTCCAAGGCTCTTTGGGCCACCCTCAGGTGATGTTCGGACGCTTTTGTTAGTGTGAGGGTCTCAGCTCCATACGTGAGTACATGTGTGTCTAACACTTTACGCTTCAAACTATTGTTCATTTTACTCTTGAATATTAGTCTGAGTTTTCCGAATGCTGCCCATCCTAACCCGATTCTTCTTCTCACTTCAGCTGTTTGATTGTCGAGACCCAGCTTCAATTTGTGACCGAGGTATATGTAACTGTCAACTCTTTCGATGACATCATTCCCAATCTTAATCTCTGTGTCATCATCGATATTAGTCATTATTTTCGTTTTCGATAGATTCATCTTGAGACCAACTTTGATAGATTCTGCATGCAATTGGTTGATCATCGTTTGAAGTTGGTTGAGATCGGCTGCAATGAGTACTATATCGTCTGCAAAACGAAGATGACTTAAGAATTTCCCATTTATGTTTATCCCCATTATACTCCAATCCAATTTCTTGAATATTTTTTCTAGAGTTAATGTAAACAGCTTAGGTGATATAGTATCACCCTGTCTTACTCCTCTACCAATTCTGAACTTTTCTGTGTTTTCATGAAGTTTCACATTTGACGTTGCGTTTTCATATACATAGCGAATGGTTCTGCTGTATCTTGAATCAACTCTACAGTCGTCTAGACCGTCTAAGATTGCCCAAGTCTCAACGGAGTCGAACGCCTTTTCGTAATCGATGAATGCTAAAGCAATTCCCATTTTGTATTCGTTACACTTTTCAATCAGAATTCTCATCACCTGCAAGTGATCGTTTGTACTAAAACCGGATCTAAAACCAGCTTGCTCAACTGGTTGATAGAAGTCCAACTTTGTGTTTCGCTTTGCGATTATCTTCATGAAAAGTTTGTAAAGTGTTGACAAAAGACTTATGGGACGATAATTCTTCAAATCTGTTATGTCACCTTTTTTATGCAGTAAAGTTATCATCGCATTTTCCCATTCTTTCGGAATTTTTTCCAACTCTAGGCATTTATTGAACAAAGCCGTTATCATAATTTTCAACGTGTCACCTCCGAATTTGATGGCTTCAATTGGTACACCATCCTCACCGGGGGATTTTTTGTTTTTCATTTCGGTTATTGCCGATTCCGTCTCTTCTACAGTTATGTCTGGCATTTCTTCCGACCCTATATTCGTTATCACTGGTCTATCCGGTTGCGTTTCTGAGGTCGCGATCGTGGGTTTCGGCTGAACGGATGTAAATAAGTCTTTGTAAAATTCTCTCGATATATTTAAGATCTTATTTCGGTCAGTTTGGATGATTCCATTTTTGTCGCGTAATTTGTGGACTTCTTTTTTGGCATTCATCAACTTGGATCTTAGAACTTTCATATTGCAATTTGCTTCGATTATGTCTTCGGCTAATTTAACATTGTGTTTTCTAAGATCTGATCTCATGTTTTTGTTGATTACTTTTGTTATGTTGCGATATTCTGTTGATTCTCTCTTTCCATCCTTTATCAACTTCAGCCTGTCTGCTATCAGATCCAGTGTTTCCTGGCTCAACTTGGATTCCTTTGTTCGGATTGATTTACAGTTTGATTCTATGAACGTTTTTATAGAATCGACAACTTTATCATTTAATTCGTCTAATGTAAAGTTTTGAGTGTCTATGCCATTTAAATCTGCATTCATTTTCGTGGTAAACTCTGCACTCAGTTCCTTCAGTCGTTGTACATCAATGATATCCGATTTCTTCACCATTTTCGAACTTTGGAATCTCGTATTCAACACAACTCTAGCACGCACCATTCTGTGATCACTACCAGTCGTAAAATTGTTTAAGACGGTAACATTCTTAACAATTGACAAATGATTCGTAATGATGTAGTCGATTTCATTTCTTGTAACTCCATCCGCACTAGCCCAAGTCCATTTGCGTTGTATTTTGCCAGGAAAGAAAGAATTTGAAGCAAATAAATTGTGCTGCTGAAGAAAGTTTAGAAGTGTATCACCTCTTTCATTCCTTCTATCATAGCTGTAATTTCCAATGGAAGTTTCGGATTCTTCTTCTCGCTTTCCCAGTTTTACATTGAAGTCACCTGCGATAATCTGGAAATATGCACGATTTTCTTCCATAGCTTTTGCAACGTCCTCATAGAATGATTCTACCTCTTCATCGTCATGCGTGGATGTGGGTGCATAAGCCTGAATCACTTTAATGCTGTATTTGCTGTTTATTTTGAGGCATACGTAGAATTATTCGAATTATTCGATTCACCCAACGCCTATTAATGAATACACCAACACCGTGCATCGCTTAAATTTAATTCTCTATAACTTTGCCTTTGGAACCAACTTTCTAACTCTCATGGTTCTAGAGATTTGGGTCATCCTGCCTAATTATGGAAGTGACCATATACCAAGATTGGGCCATATTTCTCCAAAACCCTGAAACACGTGTTCGCTTAAATTTAATTCTCTATAACTTTGCCTTTGAAACCAACTTTCTAACTCTCATAGTTCTAGAGATTTGGTTCATCCGGCCTAATTATGGAAGTGGTCATATACCAGGATTGGGCCATATTTCCCCAAAACCCTGAAACACGTGTTCGCTTAAATTTAATTCTCCACAACTTCGCCTTTGGAACCAACTTTCTAACTCTCATAGTTCAGGAGATCTGGGTCATCCTGCCAAAAATTGCCACAAACAAAGAAAGAAAGAAAGAAAGAATGAAACATCGAAAGAAAGAAAGGTTTACCAAATTGACTAGTTAAAAATATTCGATTTGAGTCCATTTCCATACAAAATAGCAAAATTGTTTAATTCATATCTTCGGAACGACTGCACCGATTTTAATGAGTGAAAAGGCACTTCGGCCTAAATATTTCCGTAGAATCCGGGAAATATATTTTCCGGGGGGTACGTCGCTCGGGGAGGGGGGGGGGAGTCAAAAAGTTCCTGTATATATGTTCCTTAGTCTACGAAAAAATTTCTTGTGAATTGCTATCGTGGGGCCATGATAATTCATTATTGCCGAAGAAGAAACAATCGATATGTTACTCGATTCGGCCATGCAACGCAAATTTGTCGATGTTGCCGAATCCTATAACAAACTGAAAATTAAAAAACGGCATCTATAAAATGTAGACGAAATTCAAAAACTCCAAAAAATTGTGTAAATTCGATGTTAATTTTTATAGTAAGTGACACCCTCGTATACAATTTTAGGGACATTGTTTAATTCTGTTCAAATGTAATCTAGTTCAGGGTTCAGTTATAACATCAAAATTCCTAATAATATAAGAACTGGTGTGTTGGGAGTTTAAAACACACTTTTCGATGAATTGGTAGCAAGTATGAAGCTATTCAAGTGATGTTTGAATTAACGACAGAATGAAAAGAAACGGTTCGATAGCCGTGCAGAAAATAAACGTTCGTAAAATCACTGATAGGAAGATTCTGTCCCTAAACTATTTAACGCAAAGTTTGGGCGTAACACAAACATAGCTCAATACGAATTTGCTTAGTATGGGAAAACCACCTTGTAAATCTATCGATTGGCTTGCGGTTTTCATATTTGTTCGCTACTATTACTACGATTTAAGTTATCAGTTCTTTCGACTTATAAAGAGTTCTGTTATGTGTTCTCTTCCCTCAACCACGACATAAGCGGTGAAGCCAAGTTTAACTTTGCACTTAGTCATTTACAAAAGAAAACCTAACTAAAGACCCGTACGTATCAGAATTGATGTGACAAACGGAAGAGATGTGGCAAATAGAACAAATCTTGCAAAAAGACTCGAACGTATCTTAATCATGGCCCCACGGTAGTAAGGTGCCGTGACGCAAGTCTTACACGCCAAAAAATTCACAAGAAATTTTTTCGTAGACTAAGGAACATATATACAGGAACTTTTTGACTCCCCCCCCCCCGAGCGACGTACCCCCCGGAAAATATTTTTCCCGGATTCTACGAAAAATTTTAGGCCGAAGTGCCTTTTCACTCATTAAAATCGGTTTACTCTAATCGATGTAATAAGAAATAAAAGTCAAATTTTCGCAGCGTGAAAACTGAAAGTACAGAAAAATTGTTTCGTCGTTGGGTCTGGCATTTGCGACGCAATTTTTTGAACTCAACATAATTTTGTTTAAAAATTTTTGTTGCGAATCGAAGCTTTATGCGTCGCCCCCTCTGATTTCAGAACTTTTGTAACTGGAAGAAAATAGTTTTACCTTAGATGATTAATGCGTCACACTTTTCTGATTTCACAGCTTTTGTAAGCAGGCATAAAGACTAGCGTCACATCTCCTCTGTAAGAGGTTTTTTTGCTATAGTAATAAGCAAACAATCCAACGTTTTATGTTCTTTAATAACCATAAGAATTTCAAAGATCCATAGAAATTGCCCAATTGTCAAAGGCCCTACCGAAGTACATCTCAGACCATTCAAATCTAGAAATGATTATATCCACGGATTAGGCCATTTTCTCCTAAAATCCTGAAACACGTGTTCTCTAAAATTTTGTTCTATACAACCTTCTACCTCTAACAGCTCTAGAGATATGGGTCATCCCTCCCAATTAGAAGTGGTCATATCCCAGGATTGTGGCATTTTTACCCAAAACCCTGAGACACGTGTTCGCTAAAATGTTATGCTCTACAGCTTTGCCTTTGTAGCAATTTTGTACTTCTTATAGTTCTAGAGGTATGGATCATCCCTCCCAATTCTAGAAGTGGTCATATCCCAGGATTGGGACAATTCTACCCAAAACCTGGAGAAACCTGTTCTCAGAAATTTTATTCTCTACAACTTTGCCTTTGGAAGCAACTTTCTACCTCTTATATTTCTAGAGATATGGATCATCCCTCCTAATTCTAGAAGTGGTCATATCCCAGGATTGAGGCATATCCTAAAATTTCATTCTCTACAAATTTGCCTTTGACAGTGAATCTCCATATTGCATAGTGAAGGAAATGAACACGAAAAACTGTTTTCGTATATGGCTAAGAAACTCAATTTCGTCTATTCTATTGGTCCCGGTGCCCCGACCCCTGACCCGATTCCCACAAAAAATGTTTATCAATTTTCTGACATGAGCAATTTCCGTGCTATACTTGCTGAGATATTTGCGAAAACGCTTCACCGACCCTCGAAAAACCATGTTTTTGGTCACTTCCTCGACCATATCTCCGGAAGCACTTGATCGATTTTGCTCATCTTTGAACTTGAATCTTGGGAGACATGTACCTTTCAGGGAAAAAAAAGTTTAGGATGATCGGTTGAGCCGTTTGGAAAAAAAAGTTGAGACGGACGGACGTTGATTCGTCATATTTAGACGATAATAAAAGCATCCCCCCAACTGCCACCTCGATCTACGCCATGTTACATTAAAATTGTTTTCGTACTTCGTACGGGTCCAAACAAAAAAAAATTGCTGATTTTTATGCGATGTCAATGGAGTTCATTCCAAAAAATTTAGATTCATAAATACGTTCGTTTTTATCTATAACCGATGAATAAACCAAATTCTGAAAAACTTTATAGACTCATTTGCCAAATATTTTTATTCTCATGTCAATAAGTTGAAGCTGCAATGTGTGCATCTCAATCGATTTAACTTTGATAATTATTTGTTGTTCGAACGTAATTGCGTCCAGATGGCATTCCAATGCGATCAACCTGATCCTCAAACAATTCATCTGCAACCGCATCTGTGACTGTAGGTGCAATCATCACTTTTTGACCGGGAACCCAATTGGCTGGTGTGGCTACTTGTGGTATACGATCTGTTAGTTGCAGTGAATCAATGACTCTCAGAATTTCACTGCAAGGCCATAATTGTTTCAGTAACTTTGTTTGTTCTTTTAAATATTGCTTGTAATTACTCAACATTTCTACCCGTTGTCATCGGATAAATCATGGATAGACGTAGCTTTTTATTGGGACTGATGATGTACAAAGCTCGTACAGTTTTCGCAACTTCTGGATCGTTTTTCTGGTCTTCATCGATCATATCGAGTGCGACAGCAAGTTCACGTTTAGGATCAGCAATAATTGGATATGGAAACTCTCCAGGAATATCAAGACAATAGTTTTTTATGTCCTGTAATTAAATTCTTCATAAATATACGTCTGTAGCAGCCGTGTAAATCCTTCGTTATTACGTTGATACAAGTGATACCGAAGCATTTATACGACTGCGAATAAAATCGACGAATAAAAATACATTGACCCAGTCCACGTGATTGTCCAAATCGTCAACGGAATGTGCTATGAGCTTTACATTGCGTTTAGCAAAGTGCGGCTGGTGTACGGCAATACGGCCCAATTCTGTAGTGCAAACAGGAGTGAAATCACTTGGATGGGAGAAGAAAACACACCAGCTGAAATATTAAAGATTTACTGAAAGAAGTCTTAGTCTTGTGAACTATGAATCTATCATAATGAAACATTGGCCAGCTTCCGTTCACCTGGCTTTACTTCATTTGGGTTCTCTTTAGTACAAGAAAGTTCGCCTACATTGTCACGATTTAAGTGTCAGGTGAGGTTTCATCCTGCTTTTTCTTTCATCTCAAATATTTATATCTTCCTCCAATCCCGTTCTTATAAAGATTCCCAAATAATTTCGCCTCTGTATAGAGAGGTAAACCACTTATGAGAGTTTTGAAGAGAGAAAAGGGAGGTAGTTCCACCTAGAAATGAATATATTCACCAAGTGACTTCAGGTTCGGACTTGGCTAAGGCTGAACTACAAGTTTAACTGAATATAAAGCATTGCTAGCATCGGTTCTCTATAATCTGCACGAAATAACAAATTTTAAAGTGTCACTGTTCTAAGCTCACAGATTTGATTAGAAGTAATTTTCAAGCTAAAGTTATCTGGCAAGATAATAAAGAAACTTGATTTTGGCTACCATACTGTAAATATTTTCACTTTCAAAGGTGCGTGTATAGAATTTAAGTGTCCGAATGAATATGTTTTTCTCAATATGTAATGTAAAGTCTGCAAACACTTTCTATAGCTCTACGGACTCCGTGGATTAATTTGAGAAATTCTTGAGAAAACGTTTTACTCTAAGAAGCTGGATAGATCTAAGAAATGGGTATTTACGTCAGGAAATTGTTCCCCCGAATAACGTAATCATACAATTACAATGGACGATTTTTAAAAAACGCTAGAGAGGAAACTCGAGCCCGGGAGACTAAAGTTTTGATAGAAAATCCGATGCTTTATGATCAGCTTGTTCAACACACAATGACCCGTAATAGCCCCCACTACTCTCCTGATGCTATTGCGGTCGATTCCGAGAAGCTCTTTGACCCACTTCTCATCGGGCGCCGGAAAGAAGAGCTTCGTGTGCTCCACAGCCTTTTCACACATGCTAGGCCAGCTCGTCTGCTTTCTCATTACCGTCTACACCGGTGTGCCCATGGACCCAGGCAATCGTGATCTGATTTCTCAGTCCCAATCGGTTTAGGGTCCCTCATCTCTAACCAATTTTGGCGTCGTCACAGGGTGTTGCAAGCGCCTTAATTGCCGACTTCTTATCTAAGCAGATGATCGCTCTGCCACCCGTCATCTCCCCTGGGGCTAACATCGTCACTTTTTTTCCAATGTCATTTTATTTCACATTTTACAATGAAAAAGTAGATCGCCACTCCCCTCAACATTGCAAACGTCTCCGCTTGAGGGACGCTCGCTAACTTTCCCAAATGGAAACTGCCACAGTTCGCCGGATCCTGAGTATGCACACCGACTCTCGCTCCTACCTCAGTTTTCGACCCGTCAGTGAAGCTCGCCAGTCCATTAACCGGAAGACAGGTCGGCCAGTTTCCAAGCCAATCAGCTCTGTCCATTATGACGATCTGGTATCGCCTCACAAAGTTGACACGATCTCCGGGCATATGAAAGATCCCGTTGTTAATCAGTTTCAGGATCCTCCTATGTCCAGACTCTAAGTTACTCATTCGAAGATCGTTACTTGGCCAATAAGTTTCCTTTACAAAAACTTTCTCCTTGAACAACTTCCAGTCGAACAACCGTCCAGTCGAGGACGTTTTTTGTCTCATGTTGTCTATATCATGGATCATTGAAAGCAAATGGGCTATTTTCCTGGAAGTAGGTCCGGGTTGCTCAAGCGTAAGGATGTAAGGGACAATTTATGCGGAAAAGTGAAAGCTTACAACAAGATCGAGAATCGGTAAAATATTTATAAAATTCCCCATTTTTGTGACGAATTTTGGCATGTATAGCCACACAGTAAGACAGTACTGCCGTAATTCGCATAAAAAACTTCGTGCGAAAGAGAGAAAAGAAAATCTATACAATATTCCACACAAAGTTTTTTATCTCTTTCGCACTAAGTTTCTTATGCAAATTAGGGCAGAGTAGGGTAGTCCAAAGTAATAGATTCATTTAGATCGAAGAGTTCACACTGCAAGATCGTGTACAGCACAGAAAAGAAATATTAGTTGTTCTTATCGCTCTAAATTTTTGAGAACTTTGCGACGAAATCCCATAAAATCTCGCCGTTTGTAGATAAAAATGAGCACATTTCACACTCTTGCAAGTCATTTTTTTAATGCTTCAGATAAGACGACTATGACCTTGACATTTAGAAATTACTCACGAATCACCCAGCCAATCATAAAATTGTATTGGCCCTTTAGTTGTTTCGGCCTTAAAATTCGGTATAACACTTCCGAGACGCATTTCGATTTGAATAAAATTCTTTCTCAATGTCTGACCACAAACTAACAATTTATGTTTAAATCAGTAGCGATTTATGTGAACAATGTGAATTAGTACACCTGACGTGTTGAAGGATTGAATAATGTATTGAAGATAACATTCACATACTGTTACGACAGAGATAACACAATAAAAATAAATTTCATTATTCAAGAGCACACATGCGACAACTTGATTAATTCAATAACTTGGTGGTTATGGATCTTATGGATAGAATCCAAATCGTCATTTCATCCTCTTATTGATGGAATGACCTTCCATTACACCGATGTGTCTCATACGGCAACAGAAGTAACAATCAAGTTCGTTTAATTGCGATGGTTAAAGGTTTCGGCTTCAAAACGACTTAAAAATTTACAGACAGCTCATTTCATACGAGAGAAGAGTAAATCATAGTGTCATTCAATAGTCACTTCTTCAAAAATGTATCTATGAGTCTGTGGAAGCAGATTTGCCTTAAACAATGATAGCAACATACTTTTCAATTTACATTTCGTCTAAGGTAAATAAGTTGGCATGCAAATAATAAATAAAATTCAAGGTGGTTGAAGTTTATATTTAGGAAAATTCAACCTAAATTTCTCGCTTAGACATAACTTGTAAGCAAAGTTTCGTTTATAGCAACATCTTTCTATCAAACTAACTTATGTAACAGTAATTGAAGGACAGTATGTTGAAGAAAGAGTGACTGTTCGTTCGTTCAGTCTACTGGCAGAATTTTCATTGTGTGGGCAATCTTTCCAATCACTAGAAAAGAAGCGATACGAAGTGATTACTCAGGCACCAGTATAAGGAATATGGCTAACTCCATCGGTAAAATACATACATTGTCGCTGCCATGTCACCTGCGGAACGAATGGGTTTTGTCTCATGTTAATATAAATCACATTGAGAGAGTGAAAGAGATGAAATTCGTTACCCAAATGAAGGTACCGACAGAATTATCAATGTGAATGTTACCATCATCAAACGAGCAACGTTAATAGTAGATTACAGTGGGGGGTGCGGAAGTAAGTCATTACATGAGGGATCAATTTTGTGAAATGAGTCAAACTCAAGAGGGTGTTTTTAAGAAAAAGCTTTGAAAACTGTTTTTTGACGAGTGTAGAGTTATGCAACTGCACGAGTCAAAAAACAGTTTTTAAAGCGAGTTGCTTAAAAATACACGAATGGGTTTGCGAGTGTCACGAAATGATCCAGAATGGATGACTTACCAAGCACTCCCCCCTGTATGCTGTTTTAATCGGTGTCCCATCCGAAAACGCGTCATTACATGCAGATATACATGTAATGAGAAGTTTCCGGTGGGGGCCCTAACATAAGAACATGTAATGAATAATTTCCGTGGGGTGCACATATGCATGTAATGACAAGTTTTCGGTGGGACATGAATGAATGAATGAATGTTATTTTTATTGTCTACTATCTTCTAGCTGACATGGTAAAAAAAGAGTAATTATGACGGAAGTCATAATCCTCGTTAAAAAAACCAAAAACGTTACAATAACTGACATCAATACTGACATCGATTAAAATTTCATCCATAATTGCCTAATTCCGTCGGTACCTTCATCTGGGTAACGAATTTCATCTCTTTCACTCTTTCAATGTGATTTATATTAACATGAGACAGAACTCATTCGTTCTGCAGCTGACATGGTAGCGACAATATATGTATTACCGATGGAATTAGCCAATTGTGTTGTTAAAAGTGAATTAAAAGCAAAGAAGCTTAGAAGGTCAGAGCGTTTGTTAAATCTGACAACAGGCGCGCCGACTTTCGTTTGAGCCGATGGGTGCCCAATTTATTATCACATAAATATAACCAATATAACTAATGTCCCTACTATCTAAACGCATTTTTGTCAGACCAGAAACTTCATGTCATTACGAAACATGACATCATATTCCTGAGTAATGCAATCTGTTTTGCTGCATGAAAAGGCTACCTATTGTTGATTGAAATGTAAGATAGATCGCGAGCGAAGCGAGCGACAATTTTTGAATGTTTGTGGACAAAGATGATCTTTTACACCCGACTCATTGTTTTGTGGTTTCTCTAATTTTCGAAGTCTTTATTGGTAGTTTAATTGAATAAACGACTTCACAAATGTCTTAAGTTATCAATAGTAGAATTTCTAGTATTATCAACAGCCGGACGGTTCCGCCGAATCGCCAACTGTCCTTTACGTGATACGGTGATTCATTACCGAATTTTCCAAGTACTTCGGCCACCATTTTACTTATTTTGTACGTAGGAGACTGGATGGTTGCGACTACAGGTCACAATGGTATGTTTACGTTCGGTTGTTTTTTGTGCAACTTTCCGAGGCCGTAAACTGCCGGTGCTACACTGTTGTGTGTTTTCATGTACCTTTCCTGTTCGTCACTGATTTTGTTGTTTAATCTCCATATAGTAAGCTTCAGTCTCTACCATCGAATTTTTACTCCTATAGTAAACATTGAGGAATAGATTTGGCCATCATTTTCTACTTATGCCAGCCTTTGCTAAAATTGAAGAGAACGAATAATTTTTTGAAACGTCTTACACAAATTAGAATCAAAAAAATCTGAAAAATTTTCACAACTTGAGTTGATTTCTAAAAACAAAGAAATCTTCAAAAAATTTTAATTATTGCGCCGCAGGCGATTTTTCAACAGCCATCTAAAAGGACAAACAATTTCGTCTGTTGAATTTGTTGAGTTGAGGTGGTGGCTAGCTTTTTTTTCAACAAAATAGAGCAAGATTCTGATGGGTGCTGAGCACCCATCAGAAATCTCTGATGGGTGCCGTGGCACCCATTGCCACCTAGAAGTCGGCGCGCCTGTCTGAGAAATAAAGAAAAGTTGATTGAAAAAGTGCGACGAAATCATTTTAAACAAAAAGAAACAAAATGGACGATGATCAGAAGAATGGTGAAAGATTCGACAGTTTCTTGGACTGAAAAAACTGCGAGTTTGAAGCTTCAAATCTCACACTCGTCAGAAACCTTGCATTTTTCCTAGTTACGTCAATAACTATTTCTTCGATGTATAGCACGAAAGTAACGCTCCTAGGCACACCCAGGCTTCATAATTTGTGAATTTGGTGCCGCAACGAATCGTACATAGAAGAATGACAAATATGACGTCACCCATATTCGATGAATTCTGTGTATACCAATATGTGAGTCATAGATGGCACGTCGGTAACGAAAGGTTCTCTAAGATGAGCAAAAGCTCACAAAAAAAAATTGCGGAACTAGTAAATAATCACAACAAAAACCTTTTTAAAGGTAGAGTGTGACGCAGTCCGTAAGTCCGCTTCCAAAATTAATGATATCGCTTGAGGTGACGCTATCGCAGATAA
>CM055405.1:12656513-12668780 GCA_029228625.1 Pseudolycoriella hygida | reverse complement strand
CCTCTTAAAAGGTAAAGTGTGACGCAGTCCCTAATGTCCACTTCCAAAACTAATGATATCAGTGGAGGTGACGCTTACGCTGAAAATATGCAAGAAATGACGATGCAAAAAAAAATTTTTAAAAAATTCCAATGTTTGAAATTGCGTCACAAATGCCAGAGCCATCAACGTAATAATTTTTCTGTGCTTTCAATTTTACATAGCAAAAATTTGACCTTATTGATGCCTGACTTTTGAGGCTAAATTTTTTACTGAGTTCAAAATTAATTTTTCAAACTCTTCTAAAATAACTTTATTAACTTAGTTTTTGAGAAAATTTTGCATGTGAAAACTGAAGGTGTGGAAAAATTATTACGTTGATGGCTCTGGCATTTGTGACGCAATTTCAAACATTTGAATTTTTTAAAAAGTTTTTTTTTTGCATTGTCATTTCTTGCGTATTTTCAGCGTAAGCGTCACCTCTACTGATATCATTAATTTTGGAAGTGGACATTAGGGACTCCGTCACACTTTACCTTTTAAGAGGTTTTTGTTGTGATTGTTATTACTTTCAAAGATAATTTTACCATTTTTATATGGAAATTGGTAATCTTTGATTGGCGATATCTCGGCTAGTTTTCAACCGATTTTGATGAGTGTGGGCTTGTTGGAAAGCTGCTGCAACGCAGTTTTTTTAAAAATAATTTGGAGGGGGAAGGAAGCGAGGGGGGAAAAACTCAAAAGTTCGCCTATACATCGTGTCTTGTCCCAAAGGTTTTTGTATGGAGTTTTTTGGGTTTGTGGACGTTTTTTTTGGGTGTGAAGACTGTGTCACACTCTCCGCTACCGCTCCGAGCATGATAATTTAACACTTGAAGCCAAATTTTTGAGTATGAAATTTGAAAGCGTAGAAAAACTATTATATTGGTGGTTATAGCATTTCTGACGCTTTTTCCAATCAAATTTAAAAGTTTTCAAAAGATGTTTTGCGTATCGAATCTTCAAGCGTTACCCCAATTGATATCAGTCGTTTTGGAAGAAGAAACAAAAGGAACTTGCGTCACGTTTCCCTTTTAAAAAGGGTTTTGTCGTGATTTATTAGCACAGCACAACCAAATATCTTAGGTAGCAACATTTTCAAACGGCCTGTGTGTCGAAAACATTTGCTTTGGTAAAAAGGGCTCAGCAAAGCCGCAACAATAAAACCACTATCTTGCTGAAGCATTTGACTGAGCAGTTTCAACAAAATGTATTCAAAGAAAATATTACACAGCTGAGCAAATAATTGGACTTTCAGTAAGAATCTATTTGGCGAGCTACATATTAGCATGCAACCTTGGTTACATGTTACTGAAAGTGTCATATCACCAGATGTTTTCATACGTTTGTTGACGCTCTAAACAAGGTCCAAAAACTTATTTTCTTGCATCCGGCGGCGATTTTTTTTTTTAATTATGTCCGAATCACCATATCGATTTTTAATATATGGAAAAATGAGGCTCTCGCATCCATGCATTGAACCAACAAATTTAACATTTGATGTTTGGAGCAACCACTTACACGTTTATGGAAAACTTTTCTTTATTCACTTGTCTTGCGTTGTGTAGCTTGGAACTGATAAATTAAGAACGTCTGGTGTTTCCTCCCTTGTAATATTTATTGCATCTACACTTGCATTCGGTTGTGTTCAACAACCATCTTCAGGCTAAAATACAATAAAGTTTATTATTATTGGAGAAGAAAGTGATCGACGACTTTTTGTGTAATAACTTTGGCTACACCAAAGTTGCCACTTACTGTATACTAAATTAACAGATATCACAGAATTTTCTTTGTATAATTGTTAAAAATGGCAAACTATTTGCTTATCACTTTTTGTTTATATCCGTGAGATTGTGGTTTACAGGTCTCGTACTATTTTTGATTAGTTCGAAGAATTCAGGTGATCGGTTCCAAGCTACACAACGCAGTTACAGCTGATCTGCAATACAATTATTACCAACCAATTCTTTATTCATAACCAACAAAATATTCAGAGGCGAATTAACCCATGGGCACGTGCCCATGGCGCTGGAACAGATTGGCGCTAGAAAAAAATGGCACTGTAAACAATTGACATCTGAAGAAGTGGCTATCGTTATGAAAACATGTAATTTCAAACTGACGTGCCAAGAGGTTTAGTACACCAAGTGTACCAGCGCTGCAACACTGCATATGGTCCATAATGTTCTATTTAACTTTAGTACACATACTTTCTTCCGATTCATATTGAAATTTTCAAGTTTATTCGAATTGAAAAGAAAATAGGAAAAAAGTAGAATATTTTAGATATTTTAGATATATAGAAAACAATTCCATGATGCTGAAAATTATGAACGACGCAATGAAGCTAATAGTTCCGGCGGCGATATAAGTAATAATTGCGGAGTAATGGAGAAAAGTAGTAATATAATCATGAAATATGGAATCTCTTCGTTGAGTTTTGACTTACTACAATTTTTTATATTCCACCTCCAGTCACTGACAGCGATAATTATTAAGCGATTGGCAGATAGTTGGAAAAAATTGTTTATGATTCTGAACCACATTTGATCAACAAACACGTGCTTTGATGGATTTTACCGAAAGTCTGAGTTCATGTTTGTCTTTGAATTGTGCGTAAAAAACCCATTCAATTTTTTCCAGCTGTCTGTCAATCACTACGCAAGCATCATATATATGGATTTCATTAATAATATTTGGTTCAATGCTAATTTTCAGCTTAAAATTATCGAAAAAATAGATTTTTCAATGGTTTTGACAGAGTTGTTTGAAATGTCAAAAAGTTAAGAAATTAACTTTTAGGCACCGATTAACTTTTAACGTTGTCGTCGTGAGTTTCCCCATTGTTTGTTTTTTACGAGAGAAGCTTGTGGAGAGTTTATTGATGGATTTGACTATTGGAAGCATCCTAACAGCACGAAACTTTGTAGTGAAGCTGCGTACACATTTGCAAAACGATCTGCAGAAGTTGAACGTGGAATCACAATTAGCGGAGCAAGCAGTCAGTATATATTTCAATCTAAATGTATTAAGTAAATAAACGTCAGGAACAATTAACACAAAGAAGTGAAAGATTTTAATATATTTCCGTGGCGTCGGGTGATATTTTCTTAAAAAAATTATTGATAGAACTCCACATTCCTACAATGATGTGAATCTTAAGATAAATCGTCAAAAATTAGATCAAAAATTCACGAGAAAATTACTCATATTGAGATGGTGGGGTGAGGTTCACAAAATTAAAATTTTTGAAAAGATTCACTTTAGCATCATAAAATTAAAGATTGGGGCTGGATTTCAGTGTGCCAGTGGCGCTAAAATGCTAAACGCGCCACTGAAAATATTCGTAACTTGACAGTAGACATAATAGACGCTCACCATTTTTACGAATGCTTCGTGCCTATTTTTGGACCCGTACGAAGTACAAGAGGTCCTATACGTTTACTACAAACAATTTTATTGTAACATGGGGTAGATCGAGGTGGGAGTGGGGGGATGCATCTATTATCGTCTCGAGATGACGAATCAGCAATAAAAAAAATGTCCGTCCGTCCGTCCGTCCGTCTCCACTTTTTTTCCAAACGACTCAACCGATCAGCCTAATCTTTTTTTTCCCTGAAAGATACATGCCTCCCATGAGTCACGTTCGAAGATGAGCAAAATCGATCAAGTGGTTCCGGAGATATGGTCGAGGAAGTGACCAAAAACATGGTTTTTCGAGGGTCGGTGAAACTTTTTCGCAAATATCTCAGCAAGTAAAGCACGGAAATTGCTCAATTTGGTAACAAATGAAAGCATTTGATACCAAAAAACTGAGGATTTTTTTTTTGTTGGAATCGGGTCAGGGGTCTGGGCACTGGGAGCCATGGAATGGGCGAAAATAAATTTCTCTGCCCAAAATGATAAGAGATAGTTTTTTTCAGTATTTGCGTAAATACTCAATACAGAGATTTACTTTCAAAGGCAAAGTTGTAGAGAATCAAATTTTAGCGAACACGTGTCTCAGGGTTTTGGGGAAATATGATCCAATCCTGGTATATGGCCACTTCCATAATTGGGCAGGATGACCCAGATCTCCAGAACTATGAGAGTTAGAAAGTTGGTTCCAAAGGCGAAGTTATAGAGAATTAAATTTAAGCGAACACGTGTTTCAGGGTTTTGGGGAAATATGGCCCAATCCTGGTAAATGGCCACTTCCAGAATTGGGCAGGATGACCCATTATCTCTAGAACTATGAGAGTTAGAAGGTTGCTTCCAAGGACAAAGTCGTAGACAATAAAATTTTAGATAACACGTGTTTCTGGGTTTTAGGGAAAAACGAGTTAGTCCTTGGATATAAGCTTTTCTAGATTTGAATGGTCTGAGACGTACTTCGGTAGGGCCTTTGACATTACCTTGGGCAATTTCTATGGATCTTTGAAACTCTTATAGTTATAAAAGAACATAAAACGTTGGATTGTTTGCTTATTTGTATCTATGGATACGTTCGAGTCTTTTTGTAACATCTATTCTCTTTGCCATATCTATTCTGTTTGCCACATCTATTCTGATACGTACGGGTCTTTGGTTATGTTTCAATCTTAAACTAAGAATGACTTATACCACATATTCTGAGAATAGGAGTTAATTTGCATTCGCCGAGTGAGATGAAAGGTTTACTTTGAATTAAACGTTTTTCTAAATTTTAGGGAAAACCGATTCGTGTACGATACTTCTCTCATCCAGTTCTTCAATTAACTAAACTTTTGGTTCAAATTATCGAAATAGTTTCTCAGAGCTCGATCATTCGATTCGGGAGAGTTTCTGTTGAATTGGACTTCTGAGCGCAAACTTTTGAGTCGGTTGTTACCACCCGAAAGCATTTCTTTCAAATGTTTGCGTGTCTCTTCATTCTTCAAAATAAAAACATATTTTAGTTCCAAATTATTTTATTTCATTATTTAACGACACATCAAGACTCGTAACAACAATCAAAGGATCTAGCAGTTATCTTTGTTTTAGTTCTGTTGATACTTGATACAAATTAGTAAACATCTTCCTCCAAGCTTCCAGATACGAATATTGAATGTATGGAAGATTGTGTTTTTCGGCTAACGCTTTGACTCTGTGTTTAATGTATGGAAGTCGAAAATTCGGTATTGTTGGAAACAAATGATGCTCGATCTGATAATTTAGGTATCCCATTACCCAATCGCACCAGGGAGCGTGCTCGGAATCTGCTGTATGCAAAAACGCATATTCGACGAAGTGTTTTGGTTCAGTTGTTACTGGCATAAAGGTATGGCTTAGTGTGTAATGCCCCAACACAAGAATTGATGCAATCCATGTAATAAATAACCAATTCCAAAAGCCGATGTGGTAAGACATGTAGTAATGTCCAAACATAGATCCCATATCTAGATACACTTTACGCTTCAAGACATATTTGGGCTCTAGTAAAAACTTCCACACAAATCCAACTAAAAATGTGTCGATGAAAAACAGGAAAGCCTACGAGTGAAACAGGAAAAATCCACGTCAAAATACTTTTACTTCTGCGCAAGTTTTTACGGTGTTGCACAGAAGTAAAAGATTCATTTTTATTTTGAACAAACTTTACGCATAATAGTCAAGAAATTAATCCCTCATGCAATGACTTAGTAGTCAAGAATTCATACTCACATGCAAGGGGACAAGATCGTGAATGATATTCAAAAATGTTACCTGATTTTGAACCATAAACCCTTTCCCGTCTTTAGAATTTTTCACAACTTTTGCATTGAACGCTAGAATTGGCATTGTGTCTAGATCTACGTCATGATTTAACCTTTGGGGCATTGCATGATGACGACTGTGCGTATCTCTCCACCTCGATGCCGATAGTCCAAATCCTAATCCTACAGTTAATCGGATTTTATTATCGCAGTAAAACAAATATTGTCGATGAGTTACGAACCATAAAATATCGAATGCAGAATTCTGTCGATCCTACAATTTCCAGTATTTGAGTAATGTCCAAGTTCATGCGCTAGATACGCGCAACGTGTATGTGCTACGCTGAAGAGAAGTATTCCGATGAAGGTGAAAGTCGTATTTTCACTTTTAAGCGCAATATTGCCAATGCCGAAAAGGAAAAGTGTTTCCATGCATCGCAAAATGGCTTGCACGGAAGACGGCTCAAAGTATCCTTCCTTCTCCAATTCTAAGTGTAATTTGGTAAAATCTTCAGTGAGACTTCTATTTCTTTGCAGCACTGCGGTGTTTAATCCAACTGGAGAGATGAGAACAGTTTATAAAAATTGAAGAACTTCGTCTCCTTGTTATTCGTTCAAAGATTTACATTCGCTGTCTGAAGCTGGTCGTCTTTTCAAAGCACTCATCATCACTTTGACCTTTTCCTTAGACCTCTTGTGTAGTTGTTGTATCACAAGCGTGCTGTCCTCTCCCTTTTCCGTATAATATTCAATAACCGTTCCCCCTGGATGCTTGCTAATAAAGTCAGTTACGTCGTAGAAATCTTCGTCAAATAAAATCTCTTTTCTATAATCCATCTTTTGAGATGTATTGAAACGAGTTTTGTATTTAAATTGAAATTCCTTCTGAGCAAAAAAAAAGTATTTTCAACTACTCAATCGTACTCTCAACTTCTCGAAGTAAAAAACAGTACTTTCCCGAGAACAACTTTCGGTTGTATAGAAGAAAGTCGTTTAACGACTGAAAGTAATACGTAATGAGTTGTATCCTAGAGATTTGAAAAATATCGAATGAGATTTCAAAGTTGGGTTCACAAATTCTCTGAATTAATTTGAAAACATCTGTTGATATTACACTTTCAAGAAAAAACCAAGGTTGTATACTAATATCGCCGAATTTGGGGGAGTAGTAGTAGTAGTAGTAGTAGTGTACAGACGTGTTTTAATACAGCTCTGGGAAAAATAATTATTTCTAAGGTGAAAACAGCATTTGTACAAACAAATTTCTTAAGGAGATATTCTGTAAGTGTTTGCTATACGGTGGTTAGGTTTCAGCTTAATCTCATTGGTAAGTATTACAGAATATCAAGCGTAAGTTTTATTCACAAGTTCTTATGCTTCTTGGCCGCCATACTGAGTCTATGCGATCATGTTTCAATCGGTCCTGACGTCAGTCACAACAATCACTCGATTGTGTGGAACCTAGAGCTATACATAAGCAACTCACTAACTTGTGTTGGATGTAAACCTACAAATAAAGGTAAAAGTATTTCATCTGATAATATGAGGCTCCTATCGAGTCGCAAACAAAACATTAAAGAGCTCTTCTCGAGCAAAAATACAAAGACAATTATGCTCTACTCGAGCGTTAATATCATGCACACATTAACTTTAATAAGTTGCAACTGGCTCTGGTCGAGTCAAATTCGCTTAAATTTCATGGTATTGAGATTTCCCTCCAAAATGAACAACCACGCAAACAACTTGTGCGCTTGTGCGGCAAAAACACATACGCACCTATACAGGCCAAAGTTATGTAAGACACAAACGATTTTGATAGACTCCCTCCTCTTTTTTTCTTCTTTTTTGTTCCCTTACCAAAACTTCGTCACACGATCTCACACTGACAAACAAATTCACATCTATCTCCATATCAATAGGAAACTGCATTCCACTCCGCATTATCGAACAACGAACATCGAGATTCTCATAACCAAAAATTTAATTAAAATTTTTTCAAATTTTTCGAAATCGCTTGCGTGTTCCATACCAGAAAGTATCTATAGTGGCAATTATACGTTGGTAGCGATTCGAGACATTAGACTTTCGTGCCGATTTCAGGTAACAGCAGCTAAAAGTGAATTACACAAAGATCATTCTTCGACTTATTGTTTCTCCCTCCTCAGTCTTTATAGGCCAGTAGAGGCTAAGTTTTCTTTGGTAATGCCGAAAAGAGATTCAAAGTCAACCGCTGATCTAGAAGAAGAGTACGAGGAAAAAATCCTTCAATCGGACACTGATGACTGCAATTGCCCCGACTTCAGCAACACAATTAACAGCTTTGGAAAACTAATTGTCGACAGCCACGCTACAACTAACCCAATACCATATTCAAATTTGGACACGTCACCCTTACAGCCTCGCTCAGGCGCTAACAGTGCTTACATTGAAGCAAGCAAAAAAAGGAACAGAAGTGAAGATACCCTTCCCGTAGACACAACAAATCCAATTAAAAAACACCGCTCCATTACCGACATGTTCATTATGGCAGATGCAGTAAAGTCGGACCACGTAGGACACATGGTGGATATTGCTTCAACAGATGATAATAAGCCTTTGAGCAAAGCTCAATGCGACGACATCAAGTGCAAGATTACCACGGCTCTCTTTAAGAAACAAAACATCTCTAACATCAAGTTCGAGTCATCGTACTTTGACGGCAATAAGTTGCGGATGATCTGCAAAAACGATGAAACTAAAGCATGGTTAGAGGAAACGGTCCCGCAATTAACGGACCTATTAGATGGCGTCAAGATCCATGTTATTAATCAAGGTGCTCCCCCAAAAATGGTTGCGGTTACCATTTCCATGCCAGCCGGTAGTTCTATTCCAGATTATTAAAGCACAAAACTCGATTGATACAAAATTTTGGCGCTATAAATCGCGCAGCAAGGTCGCAAACGGCAGGCAAACCTGGAATTTAAGCATCGACGAAAATTCTCACGTCCAACTGAAGGCGCTCGATTATCGTCCCTACATTGGGTTAGATAGAGTTAAGTTTTCCATGCAATATGACAACAGGAAGTAATCTGAAGTTTATTATAACTCTCCACTTACCAGAATCAATGAATCTTGCAAATAAAAGGCAGCAAATGAATACTGAGTTTCTATTTAATTTCATCATAATAAAGCTTTCAACATCCCCACCGAAATTCCTTCACCCCTCTTGGAATATAACAGTACCAAGAGCTGGCATAGGTAAGTTCACCACATTCTATTTAATGCTTTCAAAGAACATTAGAAACATAACTCTCAGATGTCAAATTAGTCACCGTAACTTACATTCAAGCCCCCACTTTTGTACCAAACTATGACAGACAACCATATAGCATTTGCACAAATAAACATTGGCCATCGTATAGCAGCTACTGCTGAACTCAATAAAATTTCACTTAACTCAAGCACTTTTGTCATCCTTGTACAAGAACCTTATCTCAAAAAGAAAGCGATAGCAAATCTAGACCCGCGCAAGTTTAATATTATTAGCCATATCGGTAACGAAAAAATACGTACGTGCATTCTAGCATCAAAAAATTGCAATATCCTCCCTTTAAGGCAGTTCTGTAGCGGGGATATCACGGCAGCATCCTTAAAATTCACTATAGGCGGAAGCGAACACAAAATAATAATCGCATCGGTCGTTTAAGGAAAGACAATCTAACGAAACAAAACAAAACATGCTGATTTCGGCGGCTAGAGTTTTTCTCGTAGCGCAATGGTTTCAAAAAAAGTGAAAGATTGTACTCCAAGGCATATGTTGACTACTTTGTGGTCTATTACCATGGGAGTTTATAAAAAGTCTGTCTATCAGCTTTTTCATTCTTTTCACTCTGTGAGCATTGAATCTCATCGGTGTACTTACCGTATGATAAAAACATTCTTCCACCGTCCCAAGAGCTCATAGACTTAGTTGGTCACTGTAAGTCCCAAAACTGGTCGCTCCTTTTAGGCTGTGACGCTAACGCGCATCACTTAGTCTGGGGTAGTTCAAATTGCAACCCACAAGGAGACTCACTGATAGATTTTATCCTAGCTTCTAATCTCATCACTCTGAACAGAGGCAATGATCCAACCTTCGTCACAGCTACGAGACAGGAAGTTATTGACATCTCCCTATGTTCTATTCACATCTCTCACCTTATTAGTTGTTGGAGAGTAACCAACAGAATTTTAGCATCTGATCACAAATGTATAACCTTTCAGATAAAGACGGATCGCATGGAGCGAGCCAAATTTCGAAACCCAAAATGCACTGACTGGAACCAGTTCAATGCACAGCTTTCTTGCAATCTGCCAAAAAACTTATCCATAAATTCAACAACCGAACTTGACTCCATCGCACACTCCCTCAACGTCGCTATTATTGATAGTTTCAATGCAGCCTGCCCAGAAAAGTCTGTAAAACCTGGCAGAGCAGCAGACTTCTTTTCCTCTGAGATTAAAAGACTTAGGAAACAATTGCGCACAGCATTTAATAAAGCAAAGCATAATCGAAGCTCAGCCGATATTGCCAGTAGGCGCGCAGCACAAAAAGCCTACAACAAGGCTATCAGGAAAAACCAAAGATCTCTTGTCAAACAGGCATATTCATCAATCACCTCGTCTTCAGCTGCTTCTTTTTTAGTTAAATCTCTAGCTAAAGACACACACTGCTCCATCGGCACTCTGAAACTACCTACAGGAGAGTACACAGCTGATGCTGAGTCCACCCTCAAGCATCTACTAGAAGTCCACTTCCCCGGATCTTCTTCAATTGACCAGTTCAACTCACCAGCCGTTCATAACATCCCATCCACAGGCGACCTTGAAGTCGCACGCAAAATTGTATCTAAAGATAAAATCAAATGGGCCATAGAGTCATTAGTGCCCATAAAATCTGCCAGAGAGGATAATATAGTCCCGATCATGCTTCAAAAAAGCATCCACTTGATTATGGACTTAATCTACGATCTGTTCATTGCTAGTATTCACCTGACACACATACCACTTGCCTGGAGAGGTGTCAGAGTGACTTTCATTCCTAAATTAGGACAAGCTGTCTACACATTAGCGAAATCCTTTCGGCCAATTAGCCTTACATCCTTTATGTTAAAGACCTTAGAAAAGCTAGTCGACAGGTATTTAAGAGATGGAACTCTTAAGGAACTTCCTATTTTCCAAATGCAGCACGCATACCAGCCGCGTAAATCTGCAGATAGTGCATTACACCACCTCGTCAGTAGAGTTGAAAAAGCCTTCGAGTGTGATAACTTTGCCCTGGGCGGATTTATCGACCTGTCTAATGCATTTAGCAATATGACATTCACATCAATAACCAACGCATGCGCAGAACATCACGTGGATGGCACCACTTCCAGCTGGATACACGCTATGTTAAGTAGCAGAATAGTCTCTGCCAAGCTGAACTCTATAAAAGTGACAGTCTTAACCCGCAAGGGCTGTCCTCAAGGTGGGGTGCTCCCACCTCTTCTGTATATTCTGGTCAAAGATAGTCTGTTAAGGAAGCTTAACGCTAACGGATACTTCTCATTAAGCTTCGCAGACGATCTAACAATATTGCTAGTTGGCTTATTTGTAAGCACTCTCTGTAATTTAATGCAAGCAGCATTCAATCTAATAGAAAGTTGGTGCCTTTCACACGAACAAGAAGTAAACACAGGGAAAACTAAGCTCGTCTTATTTACTGTGAAAAGCAAAATCGTAGGCTTTAAAGCCCCTAAAATTTTTGGTAAAGAAATCCCATTATCTGACTCTGCCAAAGTACTAGGAGTAGACTTAGACAAAAAATTAAATTTTAACACACATCTTCAAAATCGATGCCGTAAAGCTACATCCACGTTATGGATGTGCCGCAGCTCGTTCGGAAAAAATTGGGGTCTAAGCCCAAAAATTCTCACGTGGATATATACAGCAATAGTCAGACCACAAATCTCCTATGCAGCATTCATCTGGTGGCCACGATGTCACATTACCTCTGTCCAAAAGCGGCTTGCAAAAATTCAAAGATTAGCTCTAATAAGCATTACTGGGGCAATGAGCACAACGCCTACATCAGCCCTGGAGGAACTCCTTAATATCGAACCGTTGCATATCCACATTGAGTCAATCGCCAGAGCAACTTGCGCGAGACTGCATCGAAATAACCTCTTAATCAAAGCAAACCATGGTCACGCCAGATTACAGGGCATAATGGCCAAAGAAGAGCCACGAATTGAAATGCCCTGTGACTCCATTTACCCGGAGTACTGCTTTGATAACAAGTTTAAAGTGTCTTTCCCTACTAGAGAAAATTGGTCTAAAGACTCAGCAATTCCGACTCAATCCAACCACACGTGGTTTTCAGATGGATCAAAACTGGCCAATTCAGCCGGTGCTGGTATTTGTAACCTCACAACCGGCACTTCTATATCTTACAGTCTAGGATCAACAGCAACCATTTTCCAAGCTGAAGTTTTTGGCATCTCTCAATGCTGTAAAATAATGCTTCACAACAATGTTATAAATTCCAACATCT
>CM055405.1:12612584-12652671 GCA_029228625.1 Pseudolycoriella hygida | reverse complement strand
AGATAGATAGATAGATAGATAGATAGATAGATAGATAGATAGATAGATAGATAGATCGATAGATAGATAGATAGATAGATAGATAGATAGATAGATAGATAGATAGATAGATAGATAGATAGATAGATAGATAGATAGATAGATAGATAGATAGATAGATAGATAGATAGATAGATAGATAGATAGATAGATAGATAGAGGGTGTCAAATGGTGTGTTATGCGCAATATAGTACTCCTTATGTACCTTAGCCTCTGTCCACCTACTCCTACATCCTACCGACCCGTGGTGACACCTGTTATAGTGAGCAACCCCATGAATGATCAGGTAACCAACCCTGGTGTAGTAGTGTGGGTCACTTAGCTGAAGGATGAGGGGGCTGTCTTCGGGTAGTACCTAGACGCTACGTTTAGGGAGGGTCGAAGACAACTAGGCGCTATTAAGATGGGATGGCGGCTTAGCATGGTGGCGGAGGATCTCGACGGTAAGAGAAAACGGCAACATGCACAGTCCTAGTTTGGTGGACTACCATCATGAGTGGAGTGCCACGGGCACATTAAGGCCAACGCCAGTAAGGTCTTAATTATGGCATACTGGCAAAGCATTGGACATGGACACTGAACACGGATATTGAAATGAGTAGAATGCAATGGGCTGACAACTGTGGTATTCTACTACCTTAATAAGGAAGGGTGACACCTTCACGAAACGGCCTCACTGCTTGCATAGATAACCATGAGATTACGAAGGTAACTACACCACGAGATTGAGATAGCGGCTTGGAGGGGGGACCCAACAGCATGGAAGGGAACACTTTGAAGAATATGGGGAACAAAGGGAATATTAGAGGAAATCGGAGGATCAGGGGATGGATCAATCTGAGAGTCAGGTGTATGCCGTGTTCGCAAAAAGCTCGAAGATGACGAGGTCACCCGTGAGAGTGAACGAGCGAAGGAGAGAAGGTATGCAGGCCGTCGATCTCAGTGAGTCAACGCCGACAAAAATGGAGTTGGTCAAAAAATTGGTGAGAGAGTTGCACGAATTTATACAAGATAAAAACAATGTGCACACAATAATTAGGACGAAGGTGGTCGGTATACGGGCATGCCTAAACGAAGTAGAAGAGGAAGTCAAGTCGTGGAAGCGGAGATCAGAAACAGCTGAGAGTAAATCTGACACGAAGAAGACAACAGACGAAGTCATGGCGGTGCTAGCTACCCCAAGTACGTCAAAGAGAAAGCAAACGCCGGACGCTACACCCACACCAAGAAACGCGGCAAAAAGGAGCAAAAATGACAAGAAGAATACGGAAAAGACCACAAAGAGGCCGGACGCACAAACCCCGAAGCCCAGTCTTGGCGAGTGGAGGGAGGTGAAAAATAAGAAGAAAGAGAGGAATGAGAAATCAAAGCTTAAAAGGCTGAGACCGAAAGCTGATGCTCTGATAGTGGCGGCAGAAGAAGAAATGACGTACGCTGATATCCTCAAAAAAATCAAAGGTGACGCAGCTCTCAAGGACCTGGGCGAAAAGGTATCGAGAATAAGACGAACGCAGAAAGGCGAAATGCTATTAGAGCTCAAGAAGGGCCCAGATATTAAGAGCGCAGATTATAAAGACCTAGTGAAGAGGTCACTGGGCGAATCAGCAAAAGTGAGAGCGATGTCCCACATGACGACGATCGAGTGCAGATATATGGACGAAATCACGACAAGTGAAGATCTTCAAAAAGCTCTGAAAGAGCAAGGTGACATCAATGACGAGCTAGATTCAATGACGATACGCATGAGAAAAACGAGAGGCGAACTCCAAACGGCGGAGATAAAACTTCCAGTGGACGCAGCGATTAAGATTCTCAAAATCGGCAAGATAAAGGTGGGCTGGACTGTATGCCCGATAAGGGAAATGCAGCAGCTAGACAGGTGCTTCAGATGCATGGACTTTGGGCACCAGGCAAGGAACTGTAAGGGGGAAGATAGATCCAAGCTCTGCAGGAGATGTGGAGGAGGAAACCACCTAGCAAGAGAGTGCACAAACCAGCCAAGGTGCCTGCTGTGTACGTCAGAGAGTGACCACGTGACTGGTGGAGCGAGATGCCCAGTCTTTAAACAGGCGCTTAAATCTAAGACGAAACGAGAATGGAAGTGATCCAAATAAATCTTAATCATTGTGACATGGCACAACAACTTCTTTGGCAAGCCACAGCGGAAAATAAATGTGACGTAGCAATTATTGCAGAACCGTACCGTTGCGATAGAAAGAACGGTAACTGGGTTGTTGACAGAGCCGGGATGGCCGCAATTTTGACGACGGGAAGGTATCCCATACAAGAAGTGGTATCAGACGCTCATGAGGGATTTGTGATAGCAAAAATTGACGGAGTGTATATTGCTAGTTGTTATGCACCACCAAGATGGAAGATTGTGCAGTTCGAACGAATGCTGGAATTAATGACAGGAGAGCTAACGGGACTAAGCCCAGTTAACATTGGAGGAGACTTTAATGCATGGGCAGTCGAGTGGGGTAGTAGATTGACAAATGAAAGAGGCTTCATGCTGCAAGAAGCGCTAGCAAGGCTGAATGTGGTCCTGGCAAACGTGGGAGACACAACTACCTTTCGCAAGAACGGACGAGAGTCGATTATTGACATTACATTCTGCAGTCCAGCACTAGTGCCCAGTCTGAATTGGAGAGTGGATGAAGGGTACACATATAGCGACCATCAGGCACTGAGGTATACCGTAAAGAAGGGCGCGGTGTCGGTAGGACAGACGACTCATGAAAAAGAGAGAAGATGGAAGACGGGAAATTTTGACGAGGAAGTTTTTAAGGAATACCTCCAAGCAGAAGACGAACACGAAGAGAAATCGGTAGGTGAATTGACGAAAACCATGGTGCTTGCATGTGACGCGGCGATGCCAAGAAGGATAGAGCCGAAGAAAGGACGAAAACAAGCATATTGGTGGAACGAAAAAATAAGACTCTTGCGCGCGGACTGTTTTAAGACAAGAAGGAGGATGCAGAGGGTCAAAAAGGACGGTGCGGTACGGGCGGCGAGGCATGACGAACATCGAAAGGCAAAATTAGAATTAAAGCGGGCAATCCGGGATAGCAGGAAACTTTGTCTTAAGAAGCTGTGCCAGGACGCTGATGCGAACCCGTGGGGCAAAGTGTACAAGATTGCGATGGCGCTGATTAGAGGCTCATCGGTGCCAAAAGAAAGTTGTCCTGAGAAGCTAGGCGCCATAGTGAGAGGGCTATTCCCACAGCATGAACAGGTCCCATGGCCGCAAACTCCTTATGACCAGGAGACTGAAGATAGACAAGAACGATCGTTCACTATAGAAGAGATACAGATGGCTGCCAAAAAGACCAAAAATAACAAGGCGCCAGGACCGGATGGGATTCCCAATATAGCTATAAAGACGACAACATCTACGAAGCCGAACATGTTTAGACTGACGATGCAGAAGTGCCTTGACGATGGACATTTTCCTGATAGCTGGAAAAAACAAAAGCTGGTCCTAATACCAAAACCAAGGAAGCCGCCAGGTAAGCCATCATCATACAGACCTGTGTGCTTGCTAGATGGAATGGGAAAACTGTTTGAGGCTATAATCCTGAACAGACTAAAGAAATACACAGAGGGCGAACGCGGACTGTCAGACGACCAATTCGGATTTCGAAAAGGGAGATCGACGATTGACGCCATAAAGAAAGTGATGGAGATTGCCGACAAGGCGGGAACGAAAAAAAAGACCGGGAACCGCTTCTGCGCTATAACAACGATAGACGTTAAAAATGCTTTTAATAACGCAAGCTGGAGGGAGATAGCTAAGGCGTTACATGCCATGAGAGTTCCCGGTTACCTCTGCATGATAATTAAAAGCTACTTCGAACGACGAGTGCTAACGTACGATACCACGGAAGGACAAAAGATGGTAGACATCACGGCTGGAGTACCTCGAATCGAAGATGACAAAATTGGAGCAAGCCAAAAGAATGGTGAAAGAGTTGCATGAATTTATTCAAGATAAGAATAACGTGCATAAGGACATAAAGAGGATGGGCGATTATTTCAGAACCGTACCGTGTTTATAGAAACAACGGTAAATGGGCTGCTGGCAGAGCCGAGATGGCCGCAATATTGACAACGGGCAAATACCCCATACAAGAAGTTGTATCAGACGCTCACGAAGGATTCGTGATAGCGAAAATTGATGGAGTGTATATTGCCAGCTGCTATGCACCACCAAGATGGACGATTCTGCAGTTTGAACGAATGTTAGATTTACTCACAGGAGAACTGACGGGACTCAACCCAGTTCATATTGGAGGTGATTTTAACGCATGGGCAGTTGAGTGGGGTAGTAGATTCACAAATGATAGAGGCTTCAGTCTGCAAGAAGCGCTAGCTAGATTAAATGTGGTTCTGGCAAACGTGGGAAATGCAACTACATTCCGCAAGAATGGGCGAGAGTCGATTATTGACGTGACATTCTGCAGTCCAGTACTAGTTCCAAGTCTGAACTGGAGAGTCGACGAAAGTTACACACACAGCGATCACCAGGCATTGAGGTACACCGTGAAAAAGTGTACAGAGGCAACAAGACAGATGACTCATAGAAGAGAGCGAAGATGGAGAACCGGAAATTTCGATCAAGAAGTTTTTAAGGAATATCTCCAATCAAAAGACGATCACGAAGAGAAATCTGCAGAAGAATTGACGAAAGAAATGGTGAATGCATGTGACGCGGCGATGCCAAGAAGGATGGAACCGAGGAATGGGCGAAAACCGGCATTTTGGTTGAACGACGAAATAAGACTTTTGCGAACAACTTGTTTTAAGACAAGAAGGAGGATGCAAAGGGCCAGAAACGAGAATGTTAGAATAGAGAGGTCCGAAGAACATCGTAATGCAAAACTAAGAGGGATTGTTGGAAGAAACTGTGCCAAGAGGCAGACCCGAACCCGTGGGGCAAAGTGTTCAGAACAGTAATGACGATGATGAAAGGTACATTGGGGCCAAAAGAAAAGTGCCCGGATAGGCTAGGTGTCATAGTGAGAGAGCTCTTCCCACAGCACGAACAGATCACATGGCCGCAAACTCCTTATGACGATGAAGCGGAAGACAGACTTGAACGGTCGATCACTGTAGAAGAGATCCAGATGGCTGCACAAAAGTCAAAAAATAACAAAGCGCCAGGACCAGATGGAATCCCCAATATAGCTCTGAAGACAGCAGCATGCGCAAAGCCTAACATGCTCAGATTGACAATGCAGAAGTGCCTAGACGACGGATATTTTCCTCAAATATGGAAGAAACAGAAGCTGGTCTTAATACCAAAACCAGGGAAACCGCCAGACAAGCCATCATCATATAGACCTATATGCTTGTTGGATGGGTTGGAAAAAATGCTGGAAACCGCGATCCTGAATAGACTAAGAAAACACACGGAGGGCGAGCACGGACTGTCGGACGAACAATTCGGATTTCGAAAAGGGAGATCGGCGATTGAGGCCATTAAAAAAGTCATAGAGACCACCGACAAGGCGCGGAAGCAAAAAATACGGGGTAACCGCTTCTGTGCTATAACGACGATAGACGTTAGAAATGCCTTTAATAGCGCAAGCTGGATAGAGATAGCCAAGGCGCTACATGTCATGAGAGTCCACGATTACCTCTGTAGGATACTGAAAAGCTATTTCGAGCGACGAGTACTAACGTACGATACTAATGAAGGGAAAAGACAGTCGACATCACAGCTGGAGTACCACAGGGATCCATATTAGGACCAACGCTGTGGAATGTTATGTATGACACAGCGCTGATGCTGAAACTGCCAAGATGTGCTAAGATGATTGCTTTTGCCGACGACTTGATCCTCACGGTATCCGGAACGTCGAAGTTGGAGGTAGAGGTGGTTACGATGGAGACGCTAGAAACTGTCGAAAACTGGATGACAACGGCGGGGCTGAGGCTGGCCCACCAAAAAACTGAGATCATGCTAGTAAGTAACTGCAGAAAAACCGAACGAAACATTGACGGGGAAGAAATCACATCCACTCGCCAATTAAAATACCTTGGAGTTGTGCTGGACGACCGCAGAAATTTTAATAGCCATGTGGACTACACGTGCGAAAAGGCAATGAAAGCCACCGCAGCATTGGCCAGAATAATGCCAAACGGCTTTGGACTGCGCAGCAGCAAAAGGAGGCTCCTTGCAAGTGTCACCCTATGGATATTGCGCTACGGGGCACCAGCGTGGATACAGGCGCTAGATACGAAGAGGAATCGGAGAAGGCTTAATAGAGCCCAGAGGCTGGCAAGCATAAGAGTAGCAAGCGCATATCGAACAATATCCTTAGAAGCGGTATGTGTTATAGCCGGGACGATGCCCATATGCATAACGCTGACAGAAGACAGTGAATGTCATAGAAAGAAGAGAATGGAGGGTCAAACTACCAAAACAGTTAGGACGAAATTAAGAGCCGAATCACTGAGACAGTGGCAGCAAGAGTGGGACTCCTCGGACAAGGGAAGGTGGACCCATAGACTCATACCAAAAATAACGACATGGGTACAGAGAAAACATGGAGAGGTTAATTTCCACCTGACACAGTTTCTGTCTGGTCACGGATGCTTCAGGAAGTACCTGCACAGGTTTGGATTCACGGAGTCACCTTTCTGCACGACATGCGATAGGCAGGAAGAGACTGCGGAGCACGTGTTATTCGTCTGCCCCCGCTTCGAACAAGAACGAGGAGAGCTGTTGACTGTGAGTAGGCCAGATGTAAGTGCCGAAAACATAATATCGGAGATGTGCCGCGATGAGGAGGTGTGGATAGTGGCGGATAATGTAGTTGCGAAAATAATGACGAAGCTGCAAATTGCATGGAGAGACGATCAAAGAAGACTGGCAGTTGATCTAAGAGAGTAGGTGCGAAAGCACAGCTCCTACCCGAAGTAATGCTGTGAGGCGGTTCCGGGGAGAAGAGAGCACGAAGACTAAGGAAGGAGGTTTTAGTTGGTAGGTCATTAAAGAATGGAATCCAACACTACCTTGGTTCAGAAAGACCGGGTGTCTATGAAGATTTCCTCACCCTTATAAAAAAAAAGATAGGTATATAGACACCGACAGATCAGAAAAAAAGTTTTCATAATAATGAGAACAATGGATTTTGGTAAGATGTATGGAAAAGTACCATCTTCAAACCTCCACATCTCAGCCAATTTTCAACCGATTTTGATGAGTGAGGGCTTGTTGGAAAGCTGCTGCGAAGTAGTTTTTTTAAAAATAATTTGGAGGGGAGGGGGAGCGAGGGGAAAAAACTCAAAACTTCGCCTATACATGGTGTCTTGTCCCAAAGGTTTTTGTATGGAGGTTTTTGTGGACGTTTTTTTTGGGGTGTGGGGACTGCGTCACGCTCTCCGCTACCGCTCCGAGCATGATGAAGAAAAAACGAATTTGACTTGCGTTCAAAAATGTAGACGTGATATTCCACTTCGCTACTTACAGTTTGATCTTACGTTCGTGCATTAAGAAAATGCTTCCTCATACAGCAGGAGATTATCGTGTGGATGAACTAAGGTAATAGTGACTTAATCAACTGCACTATATGGAACACACTACAGGTACAGGTGACTTAGTACCGCGTAGAGTTACCGTCGTTGCCTTAGCTTACAAAATGTGCAAATTCCAACTTATTAATTGAGGTTATGTTGTGTTATGCTCAGTTGAAATCGTATTAATGAGTAGAAAACCGTAATCAATAAAATCCTTGAAACAACAACAAGAACCACAAACAACAGTTTGATTAAAATTGAAACTGTATTAAAAATAACTTGAATGAAATTGTAATTTTGAAATTTTACCGGAGCAAAAATAATACTTGTCGTTGCAATCACTGTCACTCTCTGCACTCCAGAGCAGACAGAGTCGATAAGCAAACACCTCATCAAAAATTTACTAATTCTGACAAGATTTGGTCTCTCTCCTTCGAAAAATATTTGAAATGGAAACTTCAATTACCATAGTTAGAAATTACGCCCTTTTCCAACCATGGCCAAAACGTCAGAAAAAGTTCACTTTTCTGATCAATACAGAATCCATCATATATGTAAGATTTATCTCAATATTAGTATGGTTTGTAGGCCCGACTATGCACTAGTAACCCGTACATACTAACGTCACATATAACTCGAGTAACATAAATAATAACTAAATGAAAATGTCCTTACATTTTTCTTTGGACCCCAATTACTCTACTTTCAGGGGTGATGGACACTCAACTAGGCCATATTCTGCAACAGCACCCTTAGCCTAACATTGGGCAATGACAGGCAGGAAAGATACAAAACCTCTGTAGGCTAGTGTTATCGAAATAGTTTCTCAGAGCTCGATCATTCGGTTCGGGAGAGTTTCTGTTGAATTGGACTTCTGAGCGCAAACTTTTGATTCGGTTGTTACCACCCGAAAGCATTTCTTTCAAATGTTTGCGTGTCTCTTCATTCTTCAAAATAAAATCGTATTTTTGTTCCAAATTATTTTTTTTTCACTTTGTTATCGGCACATCAAGGCTCGTAACATCAATCAAAGGATCCAGCAGTTATCTTTGTTTTAGTTCTGTTGATACTTGATACAAATTAGTAAACATCTTCCTCCAAGCTTCCAGATACGAATGTTGAATGTATGGAAGATTGTGTTTTTCGGCTAACGCCTTGACTCTGTGTTTAATGTATGGAAGTCGAAAATTCGGTATTGTTGGAAACAAATGATGCTCGATTTGATAATTTAGGTATCCCATTATCCAATCGCACCAGGGAGCGTGCTCGACATCTGCTGTATGCAAAAACGAATATTCGACGAAGTGTTTATGTTCAGTTGTTACTGGCAAAAAGGTATGGCTTAAATAGAAATGCCCAAGCAAAAAAAGTGATGTAAACCATGTAGTAAATAACCAATGCCAAAAGCCCATGTGGTAAAGGATGCAGTAATGTCCAAACATACATCCCATATCTAGATACACTTTACGCTTCAAGACAAATTTGGGGTCTAGAAAAAACTTCCACACAAATCCAACTAAAAATAGGTCGATCAAAAACAGGAAAGCCTATGAGTGAAACAGGAAAAATCCACGTCAAAATATTTTACATGCGACGGGGCCGAAAATGAGGGCATTTTTTGAATTAATTTGGGATTTCGCCCCTTTGCATGTAAAGTTGTATGTGTACCTGTTTTGGACGATTGTTTTTAGGCACTTTCGCTTGTAGACCTCACTTCGTTCGGTCTACAACTCGCGAAATTGCCTAAAATCAATCGTCCAAAACAGGTACACAAATAACTATTACTCGCTGTCCCACAGAAAACTTGTCATTACATGAACATGTGCACCCCACGGAAATTATTCATTACATGTCATTCATTACATGCTATTCATTACATGTAGCCCCCACCGGAAATTTCTCATTACATGTATATCTGTATGTAATGACGCGTTTTCGGTTGGGACACCGAGTAAAACAGCATACAGTGGGGGATGCTTAATAAGTCATCCATTCTGGATAATTTTGTGACATTCGCAAACTCATTCGTGTATTTTTAAACAACTCGCTTTAATAGTAGATTACAGTGGGGGATGCGGAAATAAGTCATTACATGAGGGATTAATTTTGTGAAATATTTTTTGACTCTTGTAGTTGTATACCTCGCCTTCGGCTCGGGATACAAACTCTACACTCGTCAAAAAACAGTTTTCGAAGCTTTCTGCTTAAAAACACCCTCTTGAGTTTGGCTCATTTCACAAAATTAATCCCTCATGCAATGACTTAGTAGTCAAGAATTCATACTCACATGCAAGGGAACAAGATCGTGAATGATATTCAAAAATCTTACCTGATTTTGAACCATAAATCCTTTCCCGTCTTTAGAATTTTTCACAACTTTTGCATTGAACGCTAGAATTGGCATTGTGTCTAGATCTACGTCATGATTTAACCTTTGGGGCATTGCATGATGACGATTGTGCGTACGTCTCCACCTCGTTGCCGATAGCCCTACTCCTACTCCTACAGTTAATTGGATTTTATTATCGCAGTAAAACAAATATTGTCGATGAGCTGCGAACCATTAAATATCGAATGCAGAATTTTGTCGATCTTACAATTTCCAGTATATGAGTAATGTCCGAGTTCATGCATTAGATACCCGCAACGTGTACTTCCTACGCTGATGAGAAGTATTCCGATGAAGGTAAAAGTCGCATTTTCACTTTTAAACGCAAAATAGCCAATGCCGAAAAGGAAAAGTGTTTCCATGCATCGCAAAATGGCTTGCACGGAAGAAGGCTCAAAGTATCCTTCCCTCTCCAATTCTAAGTGTAATTTGGTAAAATCTTCAGTGAGATTTCTATTTCTTTGCAGCACTGCGGTGTTTAATCCAACTGGAGAGATGAGAACAGTTTATAAAAATTGAAAAACTTCGTCTCCTTGTTATTCATTCAAAGATTTACTTTCGCTGTCTGAAGCTGGTCGTCTCTTCAAAGCACTCATCATCACTTTGACCGTTTCCTTAGACCTCTTGTGTAGTTGTTGTATCACAAGCGTGCTGTCCTCTCCCTTTTCCGTATAATATTCAATAACCGTTCCCCCTGGATGCTTGCTAATGAAGTCAGTTACGTCGTAGAAATCTCCGTCAAATAAAATCTCTTTTCTATAATCCATCTTTTGAGATGTATTGAAACGAGTTTTGAATTCAAATTGAAATTCCTTCTGAGCAAAAAAAAATATTTTCAAGTAAAAAACAGTACTTTCCCGAGAACAACTTTCGGTTGTATAGAAGAAAATCGTTTAACGATTGAACCGTATACTGTTTAACGACTTCAACTTAAATGGTTACGACTTTTAGATCACATAGTTCAAATACAAACTTTAGTTATACTTTCACGGATACTGACACACCTTTAGTAATGTTTCTGAAAAAATAATTCTAGCAACATATACGACTTTAACTTTGCTTAACGTGAAGGTAGGGTTTGCGTGTGGTCTGCTCGTATTTTTCGAACACAAAGTAATTTCACTGTAGGTAACAAACATATATTCAAGTTTTTGTGCTCGGGCAGATGTGAGGAGGTTCCCTGATGACAATACAACATGTATTTGGGCGCGGAAGCCACTCCCGCGTCGCTGCAACTTCCCATTTTTTTTATTGTTTAGGCACAGAAAATTGCTATTTTTTCGTTGCAGATTAATAGTTGGAGGTCATCACATGAAAATACAACAAGTAATGTTTCTCACTGGTGACGTGTGCAAATTCGGAGAACGACTTTCTTCTTAACCAATAAAAAAATATGTTTTTCTAGAAAAGGACAATCTTTTGTAATTTTTTGACGTACAAAGGGAATAAATTTCATTTAAGGTATTTGGTGTAGTTGCTGGTTTTATAAGGAACCCATCACACCCACACAAATAGTATTGTTCACAATAAATAAATTTTTCAGCCTAAGAGATGGCTTTCCGCGGCCTAATTTTTTTTTGCATTATCATCAGAGAACCTCCAACTATCAATCTACAACATAAACAAAATAATTTACAATAAAAAAAAGATGGAGAGACAAACGCCCCCCCCCCCCAATTTTTGTTGTTTTGTCATTTGGGGATCTCTCCCTACCTGTCTAACACAAAAAATTGAATACGTTTGTTACCTATAGTGAAGTTTAGCCTTTCCAAGAATAATGTTACCTTGTGTTCGAAAAATACGACCAGACCACACACAAATACTGCCTTCACGTTAAACAAACTTTAATCACAAATGTAGTGGTAAAAGTCTTATATGTTGCTAGAATTATTTTTTCAGAAACATTACTAAAGGCGTGTATCAGTTTCCATGAAAGTATAATTGAAGTATTTGAATTGTGTGATCTAACTGGGAACTCTACGGAAAGTCGTAACCATTTAAGTTGAAGTCGCAAAACGGTATGGTTCAGTCGTTAAACGGCTTTCTTCTATACAACCGAAAGTGGTTCTCGGGAAAGTGCTGTTTTTTACTTCGAGAAGTTGAGAGTACGATTGAGCAGCTATTGAAAATATTTTTTTTTTCGCTCAAAAGGAATTTCAATTTGAATTCAAAACTCGTTTCAATACATCTCAAAAGATGGATTATAGAAAAGAGATTTTATTTGACGGAGATTTCTACGACGTAACTGACTTTATTAGCAAGCATCCAGGGGGAAAGGTTATTGAATTTTATACGGAAAAGGGAGAGGACAGCACGCTTGTGATACAACAACTACACAATAGGTCTAAGGAAAAGGTCAAAGCGATGATGAGTGCTTTGAAAAGACGACCAGCTTCAGACAGCGAAAGTAAATCTTTGAATGAATAACAAGGAGACGAAGTTTTTCAATTTTTATAAACTGTTCTCATCCCTCCAGTTTGATTAAACACCGCAGTGCTGCAAAGAAATAGAAGTGTCACTGAAGATTTTACCAAATTACACTTAGAATTGGAGAGGGAAGGATACTTTGAGCCGTCTTACATGCAAGCCTTTGTACGATGCATGGAAATATTTTTCCTTTTCGGCATTGGCTATTTTGCGTTTAAAAGTGAAAATGCGACTTTTACCTTCACCGGACTGCTTTTCGTCAGCTTAGCATATACACGTTGCGGGTATCTAATGCATGAACTGGGACATTACTCATATACTGGAATTTGTAAGATCGACAAAATTCTGCATTCGATATTTAATGGTTCGCAGCTCATCGACAATATTTGTTTTACTGCGATAATAAAATCCAATTAACTGTAGGAGTACGATTAGGACTATCGGCAACGAAGTGGAGACTTACGCACAGTCGTCATCATGCAATGCCCCAAAGGTTAAATCATGACGTAGATATAGACGCAATGCCAATTCTGGCGTTTAATGCAAAAGTTGTGAAAAATTCTAAGGACGGGAAAGGATTTATGGTTCAAAATCAGGTAAGATTTTTGAATATCTTTCACGATCTTGTCCCCTTGCATGTGAGTATGAATTCTTGACTATTATGGTAAAGCTTGTTCAAAATAAATATGAAACTTTTACTTCTGTGCAACACCGTAACACCGTAAAAATTTCCGCAGAAGTAAAAGTATTTTGACGTGGATTTTTCCTGTTTCACTCGTAGGCTTTCCTGTTTTTCATCGACACATTTTTAGCTGGATTTATGTTTGGACATTTCAACTTCCTTTACCTCAACGGATTTTGGCCTTGGTTATTTGTTACATGGTTTACATCATTTTTTTTTTTGATTGGGACTTTCACACTAAGCCATTCCTACTTGCCAGTAACAACTGAACCAACACACTTCGTCGAATATGCCTTTTTGTATACAGCAGATGTCGAGCACGCTCCCTGGTGCGATTGGGTAATGGGATACCTAAATTATCAGATCGAGCATCATTTGTTTCCAACAATGCCGAATTTTCGACTTCCATACATTAAACACAGAGTCAAAGCGTTAGCCGAAAAACACAATTTTCCATACATTCAACATTCTTATCTGGAAGCTTGGAGGAAAATGTTTACTAATTTATATCAAGTATCAACAGAACTAAAACAAAGATAACTGCTGGATCCTTTGATTGATGTTACGAGCCTTGATGTGCCGATAACAAAGTGAAAAAAAATAATTTGGAACAAAAATATATTTTTATTTTGAAAAATGAAGACGAAGAGACACGCAAACATTTGAAAGAAATGCTTTCGGATGTTAACAACCGAATCAAAAGTTTGCGCTCAGAAGCCCAATTCAACAGAAACTCTCCCGAACCGAATGATCGAGCTCTGAGCAACTATTTCGATAATTTGAACCAAAAGTTTAGTTGATGATAATAATTTTATTGTCTAACTATACACTAGCTGACATGGAAAAAGAGTGACTATGACTGCTGTCATAGCCCTCGTTAAAAAACCATGTAAAACGTTATAATACTTATGAATAAATATAAAACATTTACATGTAGGAAAACACGTGAAAATTATACAAAAGAAAAGGAAAATACAATATAAACGAAGAAAAGTTGATAAAAAAGGTAATAAATGAAAATTTGCCAAAGCATCGTCAAGTAAATAATCATCGTCAGGCATCGCGACGCGTCGTCAAATAGGTGAAGGCCATTCAGAAAACGCAAGAAGGAGTCGTCAAGATTAGCCACAGGCGTCGTCAAGATGATCAAGATGAAATGAGGAAAAGAACAGCAAAAAATTGGCCACATGAAAAGAAACTTTATTTTAGTTTTTTTTTTAAACTTTTGAAAAATAGAAGAAGGGTTAATCACCGGATTGGTGCTTCCGGTTTTAGTTAATTGAAGAACAGGATGAAAGAATTATTGTATACAAATCGATTGTCCCTAAAATTTAGAAAAACATTTGATTCAGGGTAAACCTTTCATCTCACTCGGCGAATGTAAATTAACTGCTATTCTCAGAATATGTGGTATAAGTCATTCTTAGTTTAAGATTGAAAAATAGACACGAAGCATTCGTAAAAATGGTGAGCGTCTATTATGTCTACTGTCAAGTTAGAAATATCACAACAAAAACCCTTTTTAAAAGGGAAACGTGACGCAAGTCCTCGTCCCTCCTCCAAAACAACTGATATCAATTTGGGTGACGCTTGCAGCGTCGGAACGCACAAAATTCTTTTGGAATATTTTCACTTTCGATTAAAAAAATGCGTAAGAAATGCCGGACCTGCCAATGCAATAATTTTTTAACGCTTTCAGCTTTCATACGCAAAAATTTGATTTCCTGTGCAAAAATACGCCATACATCTTATAAAGTAAAATTTTTGCATTGTGAAAGCTGAAAGAACACTGGGGGATCGTGACGCATTTTTTTAATCAAAAGTGAAAATATTTCAAAAGAATTTTGTGTGTTCCGAAGCTGCAAGCGCCACCTAAATTGATATCAGTTGTTTTGGAAGATGGGACGAGGAATTGCGTCACGTTTCCCTTTTAAAAAGGGTTTTCGTTGTGATTGTAATGTTTTGCATTATTTTGAGCCCCGATTCCGCCGAACCGAAGCGCGGCGGCTACTACTTCCATTGGCGAAAATGATCCCCTCAACTTCCTCTACAACATATCAAAACTTTTTTTTTGAGCCGCGGCCGCCGCCGAACCGATGCGTGGCGGCTACTACTTCCATGGGCGAAATAGATCCCCTCAACTTCCTCTACGGCGGCGATGTCGGCTCAAGCCGGCTTAAAATGGCGGCTGGGTACATTTTTGAATTTTTTCAAATTATAACAAAAAATAAAGATAATTTAAAAATTTATAAAATAAAATAGAATAAATACATATTTAGAAACTTTAGTTGTGTTATGATATCCTTAGTCGAGAAGCGTGAGTGCCCTTCATGCGTTTGTAGCTCTAGTGAGACCGAATCGCTGTATAGTTTGAATTTCTAGTAAGATCACAAGACACGAAGCGTTTACCATACTGTCATAAAATAGGTTTATCCATGTTGTGAAAACTGCTCAAAATACAGTTAAGAAAACCCGAACGAAGTTAGAATAGCTCTTGGCATTACGCTTTTTAACGAAACTATCTAAAAATAATTTTTACCTAAATATATATATGATACAAAATACAATATGGCGGCAGGCGGCCATTTTGTTAGCATCCCAAGAACATGCAAGACTTTTACGGTTTTCATTTCCCTTCCAACAAACCCATCAACATTGATGAAATTTTACTACATCATAACTAAATACGAAGACTACCTCGACAAATACTTATTCTGAGGATCGCCACCACAAGTCCCACGAACCATGAACCAATTCTGATAAACTTTTTTCTTGAAATCAATAGCTTAAGGACGGGACGGCTCAGTGGTTACGAACTAGCCTTTCATCAAAATGATCCGGGTTCGATTCCCGTGTCAGACAAATTCTGCTTTACTCCGATAGTATTGCACACTTCGCGAGGTGTGGTTCGGAAGTCATCCTAAGCCGGTTGTCCAGACTGAACTTGTAATTGGCCGTAAAAAGCTGTTAGTGAGATCTCAAAACAAATAAAAAAAAAATTACAAAATTTGCCAGAATGGAACTCTTTTGGACCTAATTTCAAGAGTTGGGATGAATTACGATTGAAAAAATTTACTATTTTTTTATGTTGTTTTTTAAATTTGCGGAAGTAACGCTTTTTTTCCTTCTAGCCGTTTTCAGCCGGGTATAAAGTACCGACGGCTCGGCTGGGTCAAAACGAGTCGGCGGCGCCCATGTCTGTCTCGAACACACAACCATTGCCTCATACAAAATGTGCTATCACACAGACACAAACAAATACACATGGGCTTTATATGGCGCCTTCTAAGAGCCCTGGCGCCCAAACGAGGCCGGTACCCCCCCCCCCTTTTTAAAATCTTATATGGCGTAGAATGCCCACCCGAAGGTCCCTGCAAAATTTCAAGTGAAGTTATCGAGCCGTTTTCGAGCACGAGCCAAAAAAATCGATTTTCATACAAATGGCAAACTAACTAACTAACTAACTAACTAACCCACTAACTAACGTAGGATGTTTCCATTAACTTGGGCTTATATGAAGCATCACATTTTGTATGGAAAATGACGATTTTCTAAAGGTCATATCTTCGCCGGATCCACTGGACCGATTTTAATGAGTAAAATGTCGATTTCAATCAAAATTTTACAAGAAATCCAATGAACCAGGTCTCAGGGGGGTACGACGCAAGGGAAAAAGTCAAAACTTAGCTGTATATATATGATTCCGAAGTCTATGAAAAAAAAAATCTGAATTTTTTGTTCGTATGGGGACTTGCGTCACGTGCGCATCGCTACCGCGCGCGCATGATTTTGTTGTTTATGGATAAAGAAAAGTTTTCATAAAGTTCATGAGAAAGAGACAGAAGCTGGTTTCTACATATTAATGATATATTTCCATCCAAATGTTTTTTAAACACGACCCTTTCAAGTGTAACTTTCGCAGCAATCGTAATTTTTTCCATAAGTGTTGCTCCAAACATCAAACGTTAAATTTGTTGGTTCATTGCATAGATGCGAGAGCCTCTTTTTTCTTTATATTAACAATCGATGTCGTGATTCGGACATAATTTAAAAAAAAAAAATCGCCGCCGGATGCAAGAAAATAAGTTTTTGGACCTTGTTTAGAGCGTCAACAAACGTATGAAAACATCTGGTGTGTAATAGTGTAATATCTTTCAGTAACATGTAGCCAAGGTTGCATGCTAATATGTAGCTCGCCGAATAGATTCTTACTCAGCTGTGTAATATTTTCTTTTAATACATTTTGTTGAAACTACTCAGTCTACTGCTTCAGCAAGATAGTGGCTTACATAGCCAGTAATAATCATTACTTGATATGTATACATCTACACATTGAACGCCGGATGCGTGGTGCTTTATGTACTTCTTCGGGTGGAGGGGACCAATAAATCCGTGTGATTTAGTACATACGAGGCAGACGGGGGTACAATTCTGGGGGCACGTATACTTATGGCTTCAAACGGAGCATTAACTTATTACGCCCGCATGGTCATCAAATAATACAGACGAGAGCAGACAGGGGGTTTGAGTTGGCAACAACAGACGTCATATTTGGTAATGTCGTCCCTAAATTAAAACGTTTTTCTCTATCTTCTGCGGTCTGTCATGAGCAAGATGGTGTTCTAAAATCTATTCTTGCAAATCATGTGAGCTTTCTAGTAGCGTCCAAAACGGATAGTTCTTCTCGATTAAACCTCTCTCACCAACCGGATTCAATGTTTAGACACAGGGAACCAGCGACAATTTTCGTGAAATTTTCGCTAATTTTAACGAAAAAATCCGCGAAATAGTCCCTGTAGGGATCTCGCAGACAGCAAGAAGGCCTGTTTTCTTTCGTAATTTCATCTACCACCCTCTCGATATCGTCTAGAGGTGAATTTTATAATTTATTTCATAAAATAAAATGCATTTAAAATAGTGGAGAAATGGGATTTAATTTTCCCCCGAGAAATTCATGTGAAAATTGTAAGTAATGTTTTCGAAACAATTAAATTAATACTCTGATTAGGAATTCAATACGGTTGTCGCGTGCATCATAACATCAGACTAGAGAGCCGCCGATTTTTAACCGTCGCCCGATATTAGTCCGGCCGAGCCGATGCAAAAAAAGTGCTGAAAAACCGGCAGCTTGAACGGCTGAAACATGTTTTTTTTCTAATAAATTCAACTTAAGAATAAAAATTGTATAAAAATTTGAGAAGTTAAATGAGATGATGCAACCAAACTCTTGACATCAAAGTTCAAATGAAGCCATTGTCAAAGTGTGAAGGTGTGTATATTAGTCCGAAAAAGTGAAATTAATAAGTTTTCATAATTATATGAAGTTATATTCCCCGAGGTGTGGAAAATTGCTACGAATTCATATCTATCAGATTTTCATATTTAAAAAACATTTTAAAAAAGTGTTCGTTATAAAGAATTGTAATCAAAATAAGTTAATTCAAAATCAAACATCACAACCTATCTCTTATACGTCGCCATTCAGCAACTGTCAAACTCGCGCCGTTGTCTAAATCATCGTAACAGTTTTTCGACTTTCGTGCATGCTTCCCTTTCACTAAATATGTTCACAACTTTCAAGACTCTTTTTTCAATTTCTTAAAGACGGAAATCGTTCCAGCTACCAATTTCAGCCGGCTTAAGCCGACATTTTAGCTGCAGCCAAAAAAAATCAGATATCCGCCGCCGTCGGCAATTCGTGTTTGACTCTGCATAAAATCTAAAAGCGTTCCTATTTTCAACAAACAAGAACGCGTATCTAACTTTTACCTCACATTTTGCTACTCGCACGAAAATTTATTTTGCGTGAGTTAGAGCAGAAGAGACAACGGGCAAGAAAACATCGCGCGATTTCGCAGTGGCTCAGTGCCGCATTAATCACAAGTTTTTTTTGAGTAAAATTGAATCCACTGATGGACAAGTTCTCTCAAATGATGACTTCGATTTTCTTTGACTCAATTTACTAGTAAGTGTTGTCTCAGCTTGCTTGACAAACCCGTACTTATTAGTTTTCCTGATAGTTGGGATGTCAATAGTAATTTTCGATGTCGTATGAAGGTATTTTATCGCAAGAGATGTCATATGTCAGAGGCGAAGCCGAGGTCGACAGACATCGAGTGTAATAAAATAACATCATGCGACACGTGTATCGAACAAAGTTTATCGTAACGAAGCGATTTTGTCATTTAATTTCTCGCGCTAGTTGTATGGAAATCCTTTCTCTCACTGTTTCAAACAGACTGAGTACCCAACATACGTTACTAAACAACGTTTTTTTGCAACTCACCGACAAAAGACGAGCTTTTCCCTGCGTGGTTTTTACACACTAGTGCGAAAAAATTTATCGCGGTAGTGCGTTAAAAACGTTTTGACGCACTAGTGCAAAAGCGACCTCATGCGACACCGGAATGACGCACGAAAAATCGAAAAACCAAAAGGGAATTATTTTCATTACATTAGAAGCAAATACTCACGAGACACATAATTTTTGTGAACTTTTTTTAATTGTTTTAACCACAAATTAAAAAAACTGTTGGGCCATCTAGAAATTACTACTCAATGTAATGTTTGCGTCAGATAAACAGTAGAACAATTAATTTATTCATCGAGCGAGTGTTGTCGATGAAGAAATTGTATTAGTCGAAACTATTAAAAACTCTAATAGCAACAACTCTTCCAACAACAGAGTTAGCAGGGCGATTAGACTTTAGTAGCACCTTCAGAAATAATGATGTTCAACGCCGTAAATTTGTTGTGGGCAGTAAGTTCACAGTATCAAGAACACATTTTCATAAATAAGTTGAACGATCACTTCAAGTTTGACTCCAACATTTTCGTGCTGGATGCTTTGATTGACCATAATCGATATTTGAGCTTACAAAATACAATGGAACCAACGACCAAGAGTTTCTTTATTTATAAAACTGTCAACGGCAAGATTAGAGGAATCGAACATTTAATGAAAATAGAGAAAGAAATCCTCGGCAGAAATCCATTTCTAGTTGTGTCGACGTACGCTAGAACTTTTGTGGAAATATTTGAACTGTTGGCTTACATAAAGGAATTTCAGAAACGTAACTATCGAATAAAAATTGGAATATTTTTCCCAATGGAGATTCGGGACAGAGAGTTGTCAAGAATTTTGTTATGGTGTTGGAGGCAAGCAATTGTAAACATCTTTATAGCTCAAAACTTTAGAAGGAACCCAAGAAAACCTTCAGCTTTTTCGTTACACATTTGTAATTTCGATCCTACTGGTGTTAATCACTTCACTGAAACTGATTCGCCAGAGGACATCTTCGTTAGGCTAAATATACGTTCTCAACAGTATCGATATCGAACGACTGCGACGCATTCTTTGCAGAAAAATATGTGGTTTACTATACTTCAATCACTACAAAGTCATTCTAGCACGGTATTTAAATATTCAAATATGTCTCTACTGCTTCTCGATGATTTGGTTGATATTGCCCCTCTACCTGCAATCATGGCACTCTCGAATTACACTCATTTATACCCTGTTGAAATCTCAACAACTGTACTTGTGGTGCCTAAAGCCCTGCCGTTTGCTGAGTTTAGCAGTTACTTACAGACAATCGTCAATGACCATTTCTTCATCATATGTTCGGTCACAATAGTTTCTGCGGTGGTCGTCTTGACTGTTGGTCGTTTCATCGAAAAGAAGAAATTTTTGTTGCTTCAATCGATAGTTGATGTTGTGAATATACTTTTGTTGAATGAAAATGGACACATTGCATACCAACAATTGTTTCGCGTGGAAGCGTTTGTAATAGTTCCGCTATCGTTTGGAGGATTTGTCATCGTAAATTTCATTCTATCAATTTTTCAAAGTTATCTCATTCAACCATTTCGTCATCCTGAAATCGATTCAATGGAAGATCTTTACAAATCGGATCTTCCTATTCTGGCATATAGTGAGCCTTGGCGAAATGGAATTATTGAATGGTTGAGTCGTTCATTTAAAAATGGAGATTGGTGTAACAAAGTGATCATCATACCACCTAAAGACTATGCATCGTATGGTTATAAATATAACGCTTCTGTCTCACTTCCAATGGAAGAACATTATGCAAAATTGTTTGTAAAACATCAGGATCAGTTGAATGTCAGAGGTTACTACATTCCAGCTGATGGACGTCTTTCGTCATCATTAGGAGCTTACGTTGTAAAGGATGGTTTTCCGTTTATCGATCTATTGAACCAAGCGATTCTCAGAATCCAAACTTCAGGACTATATGACAGATGGAAAAATCTGCTTGATGACGACTTCTTTCATCACCTTAAGACAGTAAACCAGCAAGTTGCCGATGGGGTTCAAATTGACAAGATCCCTATGATGGAGGTTATTGTTTATGGTTGGATAGCGGGACTCCTTGTGTTCATAATCGAATTAGTTTGGAAGAAAATTACAGTTTGGTGTCATCAAAAAGGAAATTAAAATTTTATTCTCTTTGAAGTGGCTATTTCCACTGAACTTTTCGTTTCGTGAAGTTTTTATATGTTTTTATCTTTCAGGAGGGAATATTTCATACATTAAACGTTTCTGTATATAAACTCCAAGTAAAACGTTAATTTCAGTTGTGCGAACTTCTAGAGATGTAATATTTGTTAGTCTTCTAGGGTAATATTTATTTCCGCAGATCTTAATTGAAGAAAAAAACGCACTGCCGGACGGAGAACCGAACTCGGGACCTCCCGCATATCGGCCGGGTTTGCTAACTGCTGCTCCGCTGGGTCATACAGTAGGTGGGATCGATTTTTCATAATGACCTAGAGGAGTGGTCTACAAAATATTTTGATGTCGAGGAGTGTCCGAAAACGCCAGGGTTTGGGTTTTGGACGAATTTTGATGCTTGCACAAAATCGAGGAAGTCAAATTTTCTAGCTTCGGTGTATTTCCCCATTGTGAACTCTACAAAAAAAAAATTTGTGCTTTTCACCCAACCTGACATTGTTTTTCGACAATTCTAAATCCATTTTAAGTGTAGAAATAAATTTGGGGATATACCCGAAGAAATAATAGTTTTTGTTTAGTGGCAAAGTTTGCCAACGGTTGAAAATTTTGTGTTTTTATAGCTTTAAACAATCAGTCAGTAATGGCGCCAAATATATCAAAAATGACGTTTTTAGTTGATATACCAATTTCTTTTATGTACGTACTCAATGAATGAATGAATGAATATTAATTTTATTGTCTACTTTTCTCAAGCTGACATGGAAAAAGAGTGGCTATGACTATTGTCATAACCCTCGTTAAAAAACCATGAAAACGTTACAAATAATACTCTTAAAGTACAATAACATTATCACAGATAAAAATCACAAAATAAAAAATAAAAATCACAAAATAAAAAATAAAAATCACAAAATAAAAAATAAAAATCACAAAATAAAAAATAAAAATCACAAAACAGAAAGAAGTCAAAACAAACAATAATAATAACAAAGAGAAAGAAAAACTATGTAGTCAAAATTAAAATTGTAAATAAAAAGCACTCAAAGAGCTTGGTCATAAAATTTAAAGCAAAAATAAAAAGTATTTCGCAAAAAGCTGCGTCAAAGGTGAAATAAATAAGATAAATAAATAAATAAACGACACTAAGTATAATAATTAAGTCCACCAAGAAGGAGTCGTCAAGTTGAGCTGTAGGCGTCGTCAAATAAAATATTTCGAACAGCAAAATATCGGCCACATGAAAAAAAATCTTATTTTCATTTTTAAAACATGAAAAGTATAAAAAAGTTAATCACCGGGTTAGTGCTTCCGGTTTCGGTTGTCATAGAAGTGGAAAGGAAGCACCAAGCAAACACAACCAAACCAAATAAGCCAAAAATCGAATCATCAAGCCCATGTACTTTATTCCTGAATTCGAGAGAAGGAAGCGTCGGATCTACATGAGCAACAGCAAGGTTGAATAACCGGCAGGCGAAATTAAACGGTGAAAACTGTGAATAATCACAGTTGGTACCGGTTATCCGAATCATAGAAAATTTACGTAATACTCTCGAGCCGTCATTCAAAATAATCTTATTGCGGAGAAACTTCCAATTCAATTTACCAGTCAGAATATCGTGAATGAAAAAAACTGCTGCGTCGGTGCGGCGTCGTAGAAGTGATTTAAGGCTGAGCTCGGCACATCTGTCGGCATATGGACGTAAACGATAACTTTCATTGTCACTGTCGATGTGTCTATCACGGTTAGCGTATAGAACAAATTGTCGCTGAACACTCTCTAACAACTGGATGTGAACAGCATGATGAGGTGCCCAGATCGTACTAGAAAACTCAATATGTGAGCGAACAACGGCTGAAAAAAGCATTTTTGCAGCGTTGACGTTGAATCGTCCGTAGCACTGGCGCTTAACATATGATAGCATCGAAGTAGCTTTCATTGAGGCCAGCTCATAATGATCATTAAAACAAAACTTGTCATTATAAGTAACTCCGATGTCCTTGGTGCTATGAACACGATTAATCAAGTGACCATTCATTTGGTAGTTAGCCAAAATTGGTGAACGCTTACGAGATAAAGAAATTATCTTGCATTTATCAGCATTTAATTCAAAATTATTGTCGGAGCACCACTTCACGAACTTGTCAATTGAGTCCTGCATTGAAACCGTATCTTCAATTGATGAGATGCTGTTATGAACAATTTTTTTATCATCGGCGAAGTTTATGTCTTTGGTAGGATGAGTGGCACAATCGGAATCATTGAAGAACACCACAAAAAATAGAGTGGCCAACACGGAGCCTTGCCCGATTCCAGAGAAAACATTTATTAAATCCGATTCGATGGAATTTATTTTCACCTTCTGCTTTCTGCGCTGGAAGAAGGATCGGAACCAAAGGAGTAGTGAATTGGAGATTCGGTACATATCATTTGCCAATTTCATAATTAACTGAATACAGTAAATAACATCGAAGGCTTTGTGTATATCAGCAAGAAATAAGTCAGTTTGCATGTCATTATCGAAGGATTCATGTACCAGGATCGATAACTCCATTAGGTTTGATTCTACTCTTCTACCAGGAAAAAATCCGTGTTGACTAGGTGATAAATGCGGATAGATGTTGTACCTAAGCTGCTCGAAAACAATTATTTCGAACACTTTCACAAGGTTTGGTGAGACAAACACGCCACGGTAGTTAGTGAGTTCTGATTTCTTACCGGATTTAAAAACTGGAGTCAGGTTACCAATCTTCCAGAGATCTGGATAATATTCTTCCAGCAGTGACTTCGAGTAGATTGTTGCAAGGGGCATAGACAAAATATCAGCACATTCGCGCAAAAATATTGGTGTCATTCTATCAGGACTTATGCCTTTACTCAAATCCATATTCATAAGGGTTTTTTGAACAATCTCATTTGTAATCGTCACGTTAAAATATCCATAGTCATTTCTAGATCTAATGAAAGAGAGAAGTTTGGAATCCTATTCATCGTCGTTCGGGTATTGTCTATATACGGATGCAAAGTATTTAGCGAAAAGGTTTGCTTTTTCAGCGTCAGTAGTAGCACTCTCGTTTCCGTAAAACATCTTCCCGGGTAAGGTCGTTTTCTTGTATTTTGAGTTTATGAAATTCCAAAACTTTCGGGGTTGCTTCTTGTAGTTGGCGACTATGTCACGCAAGTTTTCATTGTACAATTCGTCACGATAATTCTCAAATTCATCCTTAGCAGCTAAAAACGAAGAGATATCTGCATTTTTTGGATTTTCAATAGACTGCCTTTGATAGCGCTTGTAGGCTCGGTTTCTCCTATTCTTCAGATTAATCAATTTACCATTGAACCAAGAAGGATGATTTGATGTACGGATCGAAGCTTTGGGAATGTGAAGGTCAAAAATTTCATAGCATTTGTTGTAAAAAGTGCTTAGCATGTCTTCGAGATTTTGTCCATCGAAAAGGGATGCGAAGTCAATTTTAGATAGCTCTTCACGAATACGACCAAATGGAGCTTTCTTAAAACAGTAAAAAATTTCGGACGATGGAGATGAATTATAGACCTCCGGTTCACATTCGATCAAACACTGAATCTGAACATGAGCCACATCTTGCATCGAGGAAGGTATAAGTGGCAGATCGGCTACATTGACAATGGACAGTTCTGGCATGTTTGTATAAACAAGGTCAAGAACGTTGTGTGATTTATTCTGTAGATCGGCCATCTGGAACAGACCACATTCCAGTAGAGAGGAGGTCATCGTTCTAGCAATATTCGCTTGTCGGGATTCTGAATCACCAATCGATGGGAGAAAATCAAAACCATTTTCATTGGATGACCACTGAACTGTAGGCATATTGAAATCACCAACTGCAACGAAAATATCACCATGACCAATCATTGAGTGCGCTGCAATAATGGCTTTCAAATGAGATAAATAAACTTCTTCAGTGGAACCATATTGTATGTAGAGCCCATAGATGTATAGCTTTGAATTGGACGAGCGAAGATGGACTTTAATGCAAATCGCTTCTAGACGTTTGTGTACGTCAACAACTTCACTATCATATATTGAATTAACAGCAATGAGAACACCACCAAATTTGCTCGCATCAACATCTGTGTCTTCACGGTCCTTCCGAAATACAATATATTGGGGATCGAAAAACTCGGCACTAAATTTAGTCTTCTGTAAATGAGTCTCAGAAAGAACAATTAAATCGTAGTCACAAGTTGAAGTGGAAAGAAGGATGTGATCTTTTTTACCAACCATTCCACGAATGTTGTTGTAGTAAATGGACAAATACGAGCGAGACGGAACGGGACTTGTTTCAAATTCAACCGAATTACAAGGTGAATCGGTTACGTCGTTGTGTTGGCCAAAAAATTCATGGGTGAAGCATCTGTCACGCTTTTAACAGTCCACGGTTTTATTGTGACATGATTTGGCCAGAAATTCGAACGGTTTATAACTTTAGAAATAACGTCATTGGTTTCAATCCTAAAATTCACATGCCGTAATACGGTAAGGTCCTGGCCACGTTTCGTTAGTCGACGTATCTTTATATGTTTCTTGTCAATTCGAGAATTAGCAGCTATGAAGTCAATCAAATCAGCAGGTGTAACAGATATGTCAAACGGAGAAATGTGGAACGCCTTGTCAAGTTTTGAGGACTGAATACTGTTGCCGAGAAGATGTAGATCCTTCATATGTGAGTCATAATTGTTCGTTGCTTCAGCAGAGAATATTGAATATTCTGGATTAATCGCCTCTGATGATGTTGTATCGTTTACTACTGCTGTCGTTGTGGTAGGTGGATGTAGGTCAGTTATTTTATTATTGAGGTCATCGTCTATTAGATGTAAAAATCTATTACGAAGCTCTTTAATCTCTTGCGTGTCATCAACATGATCGTCATGCAATTTTGATGTTTTGGCGTCTAATTCAATGATTGCTTTCTCAATTTTGTCGCAATACATCGACTTGGGAGAGTTAATTCCAAAATGGCCTGAAAACCGACTTTTCCAGTCACACGTATTTTGTATAAATTGTAAGATGTTCGCACAAATAAAAGTAGATGTGACTGCAACAAATTGCTTTTGAATGAATTTAAAAGTTAATCCTTCCTTGATCCATTCCGTTCTTAACTCAAAAAGTTTCGCTTCGATGACAGGACACTGCTGTTTTCCAATAACAGCATTGAACATCAATGAAAAACTCAGTTATTGCTGGACAGTGTTCAGGACGGAAATAACGCAAACAACAACACAGAAGATGTGAAGATGACGAGGATCCTTATTCTACAGCAACAAGAAATTTCTTCAAAGGTAAAGTGGTAAAGTGTGACGCAGTTCATAAGTCCACTTACAATTTTTCCACGTTTGCACCACAAATGTAATAGTCATATTGAGAGTCGTATGTTATGTTGTCACTGATATTCTCATAAAACTCAGGCTAGAATTATTTTTTCAGAAATATTACTAAAGGTGTGTAACAGTTTCCGTGAAAGTATAATTGAAGTTTGTATTTGAACTGTGTGATCTAAAAGTCGTAACCACTTAAGTTGAAGTCGCAAAACGGTATGGTTCAGTCGTTAAACGGCTTTCTTCTATACAACCGAAAGTGGTTCTCGGGAAAGTGCTGTTTTTTACTTCGAGAAATTGAGAGTACGATTGAGTAGTTGAAAATTTTTTTTTTTTTTTTTGCTCAGAAGGAATTTTAATTTAAATACAAAACTCGTTTCAATATATCTCAAAAGATGGATTATAGAAAAGAGATTTTATTTGACGGAGATTTCTACGACGTAACTGACTTTATTAGCAAGCATCCAGGGGGAACGGTTATTGAATATTATACGGAAAAGGGAGAGGACAGCACGCTTGTGATACAACAACTACACAAGAGGTCTAAGGAAAAGGTCAAAGCGATGATGAGTGCTTTGAAAAGACGACCAGCTTCAGACAGCGAAAGTAAATCTTTGAATGAATAACAGGCAGACGAAGTTTTTCAATTTTTATAAACTGTTCTCATCTCTCTCTCTCCAGTTGGATTAAACACCGCAGTGCTGCAGAGAAATAGAAGTCTCACTGAAGATTTTACCAAATTACACTTAGAATTGGAGAGGGAAGGATACTTTGAGCCGTCTTACATGCAAGCCTTTGTACGATGCATGGAAATATTTTTCCTTTTCGGCATTGGCTATTTTGCGTTTAAAAGTGAAAATGCGACTTTTTCCTTCATCGGAATGGTTCTCATCGGCTTAGCACATACACGTTGCGGGTATGTAATGCATGAACACGGACATTACTCACATACTGGAAATTGTAAGATCGACAAAATTCTGCATTCGATATTTTATGGTTCGTAACTCATCGGCAATATTGTTTTACTGCCATAATAAAATCCAATTAACTGTAGGAGTAGGAGTAGGGCTATCGGCAACGAGGTGGAGACGTATGCACAATCGTCATCATGCAATGCCCCAAAGGTTAAATCATGACGTAGATCTAGACACAATGCCAATTCTAGCGTTCAATGCAAAAGTTGTGAAAAATTCTAAAGACGGGAAAGGATTTATGGTTCAAAATCAGGTAAGATTTTCGAATATCATTCACGATCTTGTCCCCTTGCATGTGAGTATGAATTCTTGACTATTACGCGTAAAGTTTGTTCAAACTAAATATGAAATTTCTACTTCAGTGCAACACCGTGAAGATTTGCGCAGAAGTAGAAGTATTTCGACGTGGATTTTTTCTGTTTCACTCGTAGGCTTTCCTGTTTTTGATCGACACATTGTTAGTTGGAATTATGTGGAAGTTTTTTCAAGATCCCAAATTTGTCTTGAAGCGTAAAGTGTATCTAGATATGTTATGTATGTTTGGAAATTTCTATTTCTTTTACCACATCGGATTTTGGCCTGGGTTATACCTTACATGGTTTCTATCACTTTTTATGCTTGGGAATTTCTCACTAAACCATACCTACTTGCCAGTAACAACTGAACCAAAACACTTCGTCGAATATTCGTTTTTGCATACAGCAGATGTCGAGCACGTCGCTCCCTGGTGCGACTGGGTAATGGGGTACCTAAATTATCAGATCGAGCATCATTTGTTTCCAACAATACCGAATTTTCGACTTCCATACATTAAACACAGAGTCAAAGCGTTAGCCGAAAAACACAATCTTCCATACATTCAACATTCGTATCTGGAAGCTTGGAGGAAGATGTTTACTAATTTGTATCAAGTATCAACAGAACTAAAACAAAGATAACTGCTGGATCCTTTGATTGTTGTTACGAGCCTTGATGTGCCGTTGACTAAATGCAATAAAATAATTTTAGAACAAAAATATGTTTTTATTTTGAAGAATGAAGAGACACGCAAACATTTGAAAGAAATGCTTTCGGGTGGTAACAACCGAATCAAAAGTTTGCTCTCAGAAGTCCAATTCTACAGAAACTCTCCCGAACCGAATGATCGAGCTCCGAGAAACTATTTCGATAATTTGAACCAAAAGTTTAGTTAATTGAAGAACTGGGTGAAAGAAGTATCGTACACGAATCGATTTTACCTAAAATTTAGAAAAACGTTTGATGTATGTATGTATGTATATTTATTTGACTATCTGTGCTATAATTTTCTTTACATTTGAATTTCATAATTTTGTATAACTTCACATTTTTATAAATTTATTTTTCCCTTATATTTTATGTTGGTTTAATTTAAGTTTTAATTATTTCAATTTCCTGATCTTTAAATTAATATTACTTTTTATTAATTATTCAATTTTAAATTTTGGTTTTATATTTTCACTTCATAATCTTTTAAACACTTTGAGATTATTTTCTATTTTTATTTCTCTTGGTAATTCGTTAAATATTTTTAAACTGTTGTATAATGGCGAGTTCCTTAGTTCCTTAGTCAGTCTGAAGTCCGTAGCATTTCTAACATTGTATGTATTCTTGTCTCCTACGTAGCTTATTTTGTTGGATAGGTATTTGGGGGTCATACACAAATTACGTACGCACTTGGTGGGGGGGGGGTGTCGAGCACGATTGTACGTACGCAGAGCAGATAACTCACTGTTGAGATGGCCATTGTTGTGTTGTGTTGTGCTGTGCTGGCACAACAGCAGCACAACATTGAGTTCAAAGAATAATCGCCATAGGCAGATTACTCACTGTTGAGATGGTCATTCTTGTGTTGTGTTGCGTTGTGCTGTTACAACTTCAGTACAATATTCACCACCAATGGCTGGCTATATTCACCAATTTTGAAATTTTATATCACCACAACTACTGTTGTGTTGTGTTGAGATAGCACAAGAAAATTATTGTGTTGTGTTGAGATATCACAAGAAAAGTGTTGTGTTGAGTTAGCACAACAGCATTTTCTTGTGTTGTGCTAACTTTACCCACATGTCAATTGTTTCATTATTTATGCTTATGATTAGATTATATTCAGCTTGTTCGTTTTTCGTTATTACCATGTATTTTGTTTTATTTAAATTAAGTTTCAGTTTGTTTATCCAATTGATCCATTTATTTATTCTTTCCAAATCTTCATTCACCTTTCTTTCAATTTCATCGAAATTATCACCACTGCAATATAATAACGTGTCGTCTGGGAACAGGCATATCATCAAGTGTACAAGACAAGATTTTATGTCGTTCATATACGAGGGGCACCCTAAAAGTTTCGGGAATCGGCTATATAGGCTCGTGTAAACTTTTCGCCAATTTACACAAAAATTAAATTGGTCTTTCCTGTTTTAAAAATGATGATCAAAATGAAAATCGATCGTAGCAGTCAAAAGATACAACAATTCCAAAAAGTCATTGCAGAGAAAAAATGGATTTATCACGTGAAAATTTTAGAGCCATGATTTTCTACGACTTTAAGTCTGGCTTGACTCCCAAATTGTGTATTGATCGTTTGCAAAAAGCATTTGGAGATGAGGCCCCATCCAAGACCACTGTTTATCGGTGGTTCGCTGAGTTTGAATCGGGACGCACTTACCTCAGTGACGACTTTCGTGAAGGTCGACCTTCCACAGCCATCACCGATGGAAACATTGACCATGTCCGGAACATAATTGAAGCCGATCGACATGTGACCTATGCTGAGGTAGCTGCATCCCTTGGGATCGGGAAATGTCAAATACAAACAATTTTACACGAACATTTACGCACACGGAAGCTTTGTTCTCGGTGGATCCCACACAAATTGACAGACGACCAAAAGGAGGCTCGTGTGAAATGGTGCCGAGATTCTCTCAAAAAATTCGACAATGGGGCTGCTGATTCAGTATATAGCATCGTAACAGGTGACGAAAGTTGGATTTACAGGTATGATCCCCAAAAAAAACAGCAATCCACCGTTTGGGTGTTTCAAAATGAAGATTTACCAACAAAGGTAATTCGCGCTCGAAGCGTCGCCAAGAAAATGGTCGCTACTTTCTTCAGGAAATGTGGTCATGTGGCTACTGTACCACTTGAGGATCGTAAAACAATACAATCAATTCAGAGTGGTATACTACGATTTGTTTGCCAAAAGTATTTGAAGAACTACGTGGAAAGAGTCGAAATCGCAAGATCGTCCTCCACCATGATAATGCAAGCTCCCACACAAGTGCTCTGACCACGACGTTCTTGGAGGAGGAAAAAATCAATTTGATGCTGCATCCACCCTACAGTCCCGACTTGGCACCGTGCGACTTTTATTTGTTTCCGAGTGTCAAGAATAAGTTGCGTGGGAAGCGATTTTTATCTGCGGAAGCTGCTGCCGAGGCATATGGACAAGAAGTGGCCCAAATCCCAACTTCCGAATGGACTCGATGTTTCGAAAACTGGTTTTTAAGGATGAAAAAGTGTATAGATTGTAATGGTTATTATTTTGAGAAGCAATTAAATCGTTTTATAGCCGATTCCCGAAACTTTTAGGGTGCCCCTCGTATAGCACAAAATGCATCGCTGCCAGTTTAGATCCTTGTGGTAACCCTATTTCCACTTCCTTTTCAGTTGACGTTACTCCACCAAATTTTGTTATTTGCGTCCTTTGTGACAGGTAGTTTTTCATCCATTCCAATTCTTTGCCCCGTATCCCGAGTTTCTCCAACTTTTGCAACAATTTTTTTCTGTCTATCGTCTCGAACGCACGTTTAAAGTCCAGGAACACTGCTACAACTAACTTTCCATTTTCGATTTCCTCCCTCCAATTAATTAATATTAAATTCAAAGCCGATTCGCATGAGTAATGTTCTCTAAATCCAGATTGTTCTTCAATTATTTTTCCATTCTCGTTGATGCGAAATTCCAATTATTCCTTTACTGCTGCCCCCATAATTTGTTCATATGAAGGAAGCGTATTTACTGGCCTGAACTCCTCACATTTACGTGTCCCAGGCACCTTAGGTATTGGAGACACTGTAGCCATTTTCCATTTTCTAGGGCAAATAGAGAATTCCATCGAAGAATTACATCGGCTAAATTATAGCCAATCACTGGCAACGCGGCTAGCATAATTTGTTTGGTTAAAAATTCAGAATCCCCTTTTGATTTTATATTTTTTAAGAAATACTCTATTTTGTCCACATTTATTATTTCAAATTTACACTCATTCTCTATTTTTTAACCATTTCACATTCATCATTTTCGTTTGGTATGCTGTCATTTAATTCTTTTATACTGTCAATGAAAAATTCGTTAAAGGATTCAGCTATTTCAATTTCTTTACTTTTTATTTCGCCTATTTCACCAAAGTAAACCTTTCATCTCACTCGGCAAATGTAAATTAACTCCTATTCTCAGAAAATATGGTATAAGTCATTCTTAGTTTAAGGTTGAAAAATAGACACGAGACATTCGTAAAAATGGCGAGCGTCTGTTATGTCTACACAGTCAAGTTAGGAATATTTTGTTGTTTATGAATAAAGAAAAGTTTTTATAAAGTTTATGATAAAGAGACAGAAGCTGGTTTCTACATATTAATGATATATTTCCATCCATATGTTTTTTAAACACGACCCTTTCAAGTGTAACTTTCGCAGCAATCGTAATTTTTTCCATAAACGTGTAAGTGTTGCTCCAAACATCAAACGTTAAATTTGTTGGTTCAATGCATAGATGCGAGAGCCTCTTTTTTCCATATATTAAAAATCGATATGGTGATTCGGATATAATTTAAAAAAAAAATTCGCCGCCGGATGCAAGAAAATAAGTTTTTGGACCTTGTTTAGAGCGTCAACAAACGTTTGAAAACATCTGGTGATATGACACTTTCAGTAACATGCAACCAAGGTTGCATGCTAATATGTAGCTCGCCGAATAGATTCTTACTGAAAGTCCAATTATTTGCTCAGCTGTGTAATATTTTCTTTGAATACATTTTGTTCAAACTACTCAGTCTAATGCTTCAGCAAGATAGTGGCTTTATTGTTGCGGCTTTGCTGAGCCCATTTTTACCAAAGCAAACGTTTTCGCCACCCAGGACGTTTGAAAATGCTGCTACCTAGGATATTTGGTTGTGCTGTGCTAATAAATCCTTGTACTACTGTTGAATCAAATATTCCTGTTAAAATGAAATCCTTTTGGGAGACGTGACTCTTGCTCTCTACGCATTCGAATTGTGTACACAGACGAGTGTAAGCACACAACGAGTTTTCGTTGTTTTAAAGGTTGTTGTTCGGTAGCAGGCGAGTATGTGTTGGCGTACATAGCCAGTAATAATCATTACTTGATATGTATACATCTACACAGTCAACGCCGGATGCGTGGTACTTTATGTACTTCTTCGGGTGGAGGGAGCCAGTAAATCCGTGTAATTTTGTATATACGAGGCAGACGGGGGATTAATTCTGGGGGCACGTATACTCATGGCTTCAAACGGAGCATTAACTTATTACGTCCGCATGATCATCAAATAATACAGACGAGAGCAGACAGGGGGTTTGAGTTGGCAACAACAGACGTCATATTTGGTAATGTCGTCCCTAAATTGAAACGTTTTTCTCTATCTTCTGCGGTCTGTCATGAGCAAAATGGTGTTCTAAAATCTATTCTTGCAAATCATGTGAGCTTTTCCTTTCTAGTATCGTCCAAAACGGATAGTTCTTCTCGATTAAACCTCTCTTACCAACCAGATTCAATGTTTAGACACAGGGAACCAGGGACTATTTTCCGCTAAATAGTCCCTGTAGGGATCTCGCAGACAGCAAGAAGGCCTGTTTTCTTTCGTAATTTCATCTACCACCCTCTCGATATCGTCTAGAGGTGAATTTCATAATTTATTCCATAAAATAAAATGCATTTAAAATAGTGGAGAAATGGGATTTAATTTCCCCCGAGAAATTCATGTGAAAATTGTAAGTAATGTTTTCGAAACAATTAAATTAATACTCTGATTAGGAATTCAATACGGTTGTCGCGTGCATCATAACATCAGACTAGAGAGCCGCCGATTTTTAACCGTCGCCCGATATTAGTCCGGCCGAGCCGATGCAAAAAAAGTGCTGAAAAACCGGCAGCTTGAACGGCTGAAACATGTTTTTTTTTCTAATAAATTCAACTTAAGAATAAAAATTGTATAAAAATTTGAGAAGTTAAATGAGATGATGCAACCAAACTCTTGACATCAAAGTTCAAATGAAGCCATTGTCAAAGTGTGAAGGTGTGTTTGCTTGGTAACAACACCAAATGCGTTTAAAATCTGCCATGACCACATCGAATTTCATTCTATCAAACACAAGTAACTGTCAATCTCGCGTCGACAAAATTCATTGAATTTTTCAATTTCCTCCATATCGTTGCAATTCAGCACACCAAAAATGTAGACTGATTTAACTTTGGTTTGTGATGTTGTTTAAAAATTCCGTTTCGTCATAGTGCGACTATATTAGTCCGAAAAAGTGAAAAGGTATTACATGAAGTTATATTCCCCGAGGTGTGGAATGGTCGTAAATTGCTACGAATTCATATCTATCAGATTTTCATATTTAAAAAGCATTTTAAAAAGGTGTTTGTTATAAAGAATTATAATCAAAATAAGTTAATTCAAAATCAAACATCACAGCCTATCTCTTATACGTCGCCATTCAGCAACTGTCAAACTCGCGTCGTTGTCTAAATCATCATAACAATTTTTCGACTTTCGTGCATGCTTCCCTTTCACTAAATATGTTCACAACTTTCAAGATTCTTTTTTCAATTTCTTAAAGACGGAAATCGTTCCAGCTACCAATTTCAGCCGGCTTAAGCAATCATTTTAGCTGCAGCCAATAAAAAATGAGATATCCGCCGCCGTCGGCAATTCGTGTTTGACTCCCTACTCTGCATAAAATCTATCAGGGTTCCTATTTTCAACAAACAAGAACGCGTATCTAACTTTTACCTCACATTTTGCTTCTCGCACGAAAATTTATTTTGCGTGAGTTAGAGCAGAAGAGACAACCGGCGAGAAAACATCGCGCGATTTCGCAGTGGCTCAGTGCCGCATTAATCACGAGTTTTTTTTTTTTGAGTAAAATTGAATCCACTAATGGACAAGTTCTCTCAAATGATGACTTCGATTTTCTTTTCTCAATTTACTAGTAAGTGTTGTCTCAGCTTGCTTGACAAACCCGTACTTATTAGTTTTCCTGATAGTTGGGATGTCAATAGTAATTTTCGATGTCGTATGAAGGTATTTTATCGCAAGAGATGTCATATGTCAGAGGCGAAGCCGAGGTCGACAGACATCGAGTGTAATAAAATACCATCATGCGACACTTGTATCGAACAAAGTTTTTCGTAACGAAGCGATTTTGTCATTTAGTTTCTCGCGCTAGTTGTATAGAAATCCTTTCTCCCACTATTTCAAACAGACTGAGTTACCAACATACGTTGCCAAACAACGTTTTTTTGCAATTCACCGACAAAAGACGAGCTTTTCCCTGCGTGGTTTTTACGCACTAGTGCGAAAAAATTTATCGCGGTAGTGCGTTAAAAACGTTTTGACGCACTAATGCAAAGCGACCTCATGCGACACCGGAATGACGCACAAAAAAAATTGAAAATCCAAAAAGGAATTATTTTCATTACATTAAAAGTAAATACTCGCGATACACATAATTTTTGTGAACTATTTTTAATTGTTTTAACCACAAATTAAAAAGACTGTTGGGCCATCTAGAAATTACTACTCAATGTAATGTTTGCGTCAGATAAACAGTAGAACAATTAATTTACTCGTTGTCCCACCGAAAACTTGTCATTACATGTTTTCCCCCTCCCCCCTCGGAAATTATTCATTACATGTCATTCATTACATGCTATTCATTACATTTAGCCCCCACCGGAAACTTTTCATTACATGTATATCTGCATGCAATGACGCGTTTTCGGTTGGGAGACCGAGTAAAACAGCATACAGTGGGGAATGCTTAATAAGTCATCCATTGACTAAACTCATTCGTGTATTTTTAAGCAACTCGCTTTCAAAACTGTTTTTTGACGAGTGTAGAGTTTGTTGCTGATGAAAAAGGCAAGTTTTGTGATTTCGAACCTGCCGTCATGACATCCTTTGCACTAATTTTCAAAAGCAAACTCAAACCTCATTTAAAAATTTATGTTTTGTATTTTGTATAAATTGTAAGATGTTAGCACAAATAAAAGTAGATGTGACTGCAACAAATTGCTTTTGAATGAATTTAAAAGTTAATCCTTCCTTAATGCATTCCGTTCTTAACTCAAAAAGTTTCGCTTCGATGACAGGACACTGCTGTTTTCCAATAACAGCATTGAACATCAATGAAAAACTCAGTTATTGCTGGACAGTGTTCAGGACGGAAATAACGCAAACAACAACACAGAAGATGTGAAGATGACGAGGATCCTTATTCTACAGCAACAAGAAATTTCTTCAAAGGTAAAGTGGTAAAGTGTCCATAAGTCCATAAGTCCACTTACAATTCTTCCACATTTGCACCACAAATGTAATAGTCATAGTGAGAGTCGTATGTTATGTTGTCACTAATATTCTCATAAAACTCAGGCTAGAACTATTTTTTCAGAAACATTACTAAAGGTGTATATCAGTTTCCGTGAAAGTATAATTGAAGTTTGTATTTGAACTGTGTGATCTAAAAGTCGTAACCATTTAAGTTGAAGTCGTTAAACAGTACGGTTCAGTCGTTAAACGGCTTTCTTCTATACAACCGAAAGTTTTTCTCGGGTAAGTACTGTTTTTTACTTCGAGAAGTTGAGAGTAGTTGAAAATACTTTTTTTTTGCCCAGAACGAATTTCAATTTGAATTCAAAACTCGTTTCAATACATCTCAAAAGATGGATTATAGAAAAGAGATTTTATTTGACGGAGATTTCTACGACGTAACTGACTTTATTAGCAAGCATCCAGGGGGAACGGTTATTGAATATTATACGGAAAAGGGAGAGGACAGCACGCTTGTGATACAACAACTACACAAGAGGTCTAAGGAAAAGGTCAAAGCGATGATGAGTGCTTTGAAAAGACGACCAGCTTCAGACAGCGAAAGTAAATCTTTGAATGAATAACAGGCAGACGAAGTTTTTCAATTTTTATAAACTGTTCTCATCTCTCTCTCTCCAGTTGGATTAAACACCGCAGTGCTGCAGAGAAATAGAAGTCTCACTGAAGATTTTACCAAATTACACTTAGAATTGGAGAGGGAAGGATACTTTGAGCCGTCTTACATGCAAGCCTTTGTACGATGCATGGAAATATTTTTCCTTTTCGGCATTGGCTATTTTGCGTTTAAAAGTGAAAATGCGACTTTTTCCTTCATCGGAATGGTTCTCATCGGCTTAGCACATACACGTTGCGGGTATCTAACGCATGAACTTGGACATTACTCACATACTGGAAATTGTAAGATCGACAGAATTCTGCATTCGATATTTTATGGTTCGTAACTCATCGGCAATATTCGTTTTACTGCGATAGTAAAATCCAATCAACTGTAGGAGTTGGAGCAGGGCTATCGGCAACGAGGTGGAGACGTACGCACAATCGTCATCATGCAATGCCCCAAAGGTTAAATCATGACGTAGATCTAGACACAATGCCAATTCTAGCGTTCAATGCAAAAGTTGCGAAAAATTCTAAAGACGGGAAAGGATTTATGGTTCAAAATCAGGTAAGATTTTTGAATATCTTTCACGATCTTGTCCCCTTGCATGTGAGTATGAATTCTAGACTATTATGCGTAAAGTTTGTTCAAAATAAATATGAAATTTCTACTTCAGTGCAACACCGTGAAGATTTGCGCAGATGTAGAAGTATTTCGACGTGGATTTTTTCTGTTTCACTCGTAGGCTTTCCTGTTTTTGACCGACACACTTTTAGTTGGAATGTTGTGGAAGATTTTTCAAGATCCCAAATTTGTCTTAAAGCGTAAAGTGTATCTAGATATGGGATTTATGATTGGACATTTCCACTTCCTTTACCTCTACGGATTTTGGCATTTGTTATTCATTATATGGTTTACATTATTTTTTATGCTTGGGAATTTCTCATTAAACCATACCTACTTGCCAGTAACAACTGAACCAACACACTTCGTCGAATATGCGTTTTTGTATACAGCAGATGTCGAGCACGCTCCCTGGTGCGATTGGGTAATGGGGTACCTAAATTATCAGATCGAGCATCATTTGTTTCCAACAATACCGAATTTTCGACTTCCATACATTAAACACAGAGTCAAAGCGTTAGCCGAAAAACACAATCTTCCATACATTCAACATTCGTATCTGGAAGCTTGGAGGAAGATGTTTACTAATTTGTATCAAGTATCAACAGAACTAAAACAAAGATAACTGCTGGATCCTTTGATTGTTGTTACGAGCCTTGATGTGCCGTTAACTAAATGCAATAAAATAATTTTGGAACAAAAATATGTTTTTATTTTGAAGAATGAAGAGACACGCAAACATTAGAAAGAAATGCTTTCGGGTGGTAACAATCGAATCAAAAGTTTGCGTTCAGAAGCCCAATTCAACAGAAACTCTCCCGAACCGAATGATCGAACTCTGAGAAACTATTTTGACAATTTGAACCGAAAGTTTAATTAATTGAAGAACTGGATGAAAGGAGTATTGTACGAATCGGCTTTCCCCTAAAATTTAGAAAAACATTTAATTCAAAGCAGACTTTTCATCTTACTCGGCCAATGTAAATTAGGGGTGTGCGATGGTCAAAGAATCAAATTTTTCCAGCCAATTTGTCCATATTTTTCAACATTGTAAGGGTGATAGGTTAACCATTTTTGAATCTTTTCCCAAAACCCTTTCTTGTCTGCAATCTTCACTTCAATAAATAAGTATTAGAAGCATTCAAACGATAAAAACTCAGTTTATCATATCGATTTCAGCTTTTCAAAGTTTTTTCGAGACGGAATTTTCCATGGTCGGCGAACTTTGACGACTGACGAAAAATGCCTTTTCGCCAAATTTCCCCTATTTTTATTTTTTTTTTCATTAAATTGAAGTTTGATTAGTCAAAAAAAATTATTGTAGCTCAAACTTATCTCGAATCGGATTTTGGTGAAGGTGGGAATGCCGAATGGTCCGACATCTCGAACTTTTGAGTTCTTTGAATTTGCGCAAGTTGTAAACATGCGTTTTCGCTATCAATGGGACCAAAGAATTTTTTGAGGACCCCTAAGTTTTTGATTCTTTGACCATCGCACACCCCTAATGTAAATTAACTCCTACTCTCCGAACATTTTTAGTTTAAGAGTGAAATAGACACGAAACATTCGTAAAAATGGCAAACGTCTATTATGTCTACTATCAAGTTACGAATATTTTGTTGTTAATGAATGAAGTTTTCGTAAATTTAGGAAGGTTATAAGAATCGAGGACCAGTTATGGTGATTTCCTAACATCATTCCTCCAAAGAAGACACACAATTATTTCCCAAGCTGTTTTTATACATATTGTTGCGATATTTCTGCAACCTTTCGTATTTACACTCAGGGTTCGTATATATACACTCAGGGTTAGAGTAAGAAATGTTTCATACAAAACATCAACGGATGGCAGCTGTAATCATTTCCGTTACAGTTCGCTAGTCCAATCAATACCTCTAACCGAGACGTCAGCACTTTGTCCATGACGACCATCAGCATTATCAAGCTGCATGAATTGACTGAAGATTGGCACTAGATCCCGAAATGTTGATCTCTTCTAATTATCTCCATAACGCAACTGTTCTGATGTGTTAATGTCTGAGCGTCATGTCAATGACAAAATAATGCAAGTAAGAGCTTACACGTTCATAGTAAAAGTAATACGTAATGAGTTGTATCCTAGAGATTTGAAAAGTGTCGAATGAGTTTTCAAAGTTGGGTTCACTAAACAACAAATTCTCTGAATTAATTTGAAAACATCTGTTGATATTACACTTTCAACAAAAAACCAAGGTTGTATACTAATATCGCCGAATCATTTCTTACTGAAAGTCCAATTACTTGCACAGTAATATTTTCTTTGAACACATTTTGAATTTATAAATTTTGCATGAAAACAATATTT
>CM055405.1:12585565-12612084 GCA_029228625.1 Pseudolycoriella hygida | reverse complement strand
ACAGGTCTTCAAATGGCAAATGTAGCATTCATAGCTGTTAAAAGAATGCACACTAAAACAGACAACAAAAACTATGCATTGTATCTTGTGTATTTTGCCCACAAAAGCACCAAGTTAAGCGAATTGAAAGCGTTCAAATATATTCTCAATATTGTTGTGTCATGGAAACCGTATATTGCTTCCAGAAAGGGCCCCACACAATGTAACAATTGTCAACTGCACGGGCATGGCAGCAAAAACTGTAACCTTCCACCCAGATGTGCAAAATGTGCAGGGAAACACGAAACTTCTGCCTGCTTAAGGTTTCAATTTCCGTTGCCTGAGCAACCCTTCGTTTGCTGCCTTTGCGGAAACGCGCACTCTTCAAGGGACCGTAACTGCCCGAAAAGAATCGGTTACATAAAGATGAAGCTAGGTCGGACGTCTGACAAATTGACTCAATCACATCAAGCGAGAAAACCAAATCGTCAACAAACTCCGAATCATAATCAGTTCCATGGCAATGAATCTGATTTTCCGCCACTGAAGGTAAATCAAGGTCGTGCAGATTGGTTCTCTACAAACCAATCCGTCCCTTCATCTTCGGTAGAAAACCCTAACGTAGCAGGAGAACTCTTCACCTCTCAACAGATGCTTGATTTGACCACTGAGCTCATATCTAACTTGAAGGCTTGTCGCACCAAATTGGATCAATTTCAAGTCATTACCAAATTAGCTACCAAGTATGTTAATTATGACTAACACACTAACAAAAAATTTAAGAATAATAAGTTGGAATGCGCAAAGTCTGTTCCCGAAGTCCCACGAAATTATTGATTACTTTGAAACTTATATTTACGATGTGATTTGTTTTAGTGAAACGTGGCTGAAGTATTCTCATAAGTTGTTTTTCCCTTCGTATAAATTTTACAGGATTGATAGGCAGACGGGAGATGGTGGGGGTGTGGCTATCGCGGCTAATAAGAATATCACACATTCGCCATTACCAACACTTGGTACTAAGGTCATCGAAACAGTGGCTATTACTATTGCTACCCCTACAGGTCCAATTGTATTTGTATCGGCTTACTTTCCCGGAACTGACCTATCAGCTGCAGCCATGGGCGATTTTAAGGCTGACATCAAAATTCTTACATCGATAAAGGGAAGCTATTTCGTGTGTGGAGACCTGAATGCGAAACACAGACTCTGGAATAATGTGCGGAATAATGCTGCAGGCAGTATGATATATGAGCAGTTGAACTATCGACCTTTCATGATTTACAACTCGCCGACTCCGACAAACTTCCCACCTCAAAAAGGTCGGAGTCCATCCAATATCGATATTATTCTCACAAATCACCATCACGACAGTACCCAGGTCATTCCAAATCACGATCTTATGTCCGATCATTGTGCGATTGAGTTCGCGGTTAACTGCACTTTTGAAAGGGCTTCGGGATCAGTAAAACGCTTCGATTTTGCTCGGGCAGACTGGGATAATTTTAAAGCCCCAAATCGATCTCAACGAAATATGTTTGTCTACTCCTGAGGAAATTGATATTCAAATTGCTAAATTTTCGAAATCGCTGTTGGATTCCATGAATGCGTCTATCCCAAAACGAACAGTTAGAATTGGTAATCTGAAGCTACCTAAACCAGTATTGTCTACGATCAAAGAGAGGCGAATTCTTAAACGGGGGTGTCAGAGAAATCAACATCCGGCCGACCTAGCTGCGCTTAAGGCACTGTCACGTAAAATTGATTCTGCAATTGCCGCCCTTAGAAATGATAAATTCAATGGTGTGCTTCGCGATCTCGGCTATGCCTCGAACAAGTTCTGGAAATTCTCCAAGCTCATCAAGAATAAATCTTCAAACATGCCACCATTAAAAAATAGCGCGAATCTTTTTGTATACACTAATGAAGAGAAAGCTAATGAGATTGGGAAGTCCATTCTGAATTCGCATTTATTGACCGAGAATATGAATCACCGTCCGACCACCAAACTAGTAAATGATTCCATCAAAACTATTAATGACAGTAAAGTGACACCAACTGATGCGTCGGCATTCTTGACTACTCCATCCGAAATTAAAAAGCTCATTCGTTCCTTAAAAGTCAAGAAATCTCCTGGTAATGATTTCATTCCTAACAGGGTGATAAAAAAGCTTCCTCATAGGGCGCTAGTGCTGTTAACAAAAATAATGAACGCTTGCATGATTCTTGGCTATTTTCCCAGTGCTTGGAAAGTGGCCAAAATTGTTCCTATTCTAAAGCCATCAAAAAATCCAATTGAGCCGAGTAGTTACCGTCCGATTAGTTTACTGAGTTCCATTTGCAAAATTCTGGAGAGAATATTGCACAAAAGAATCAACGCTCATTCCGAAGGTTGCTCTCTTATTCCCGACCATCAATTTGGTTTCCGAAATGCCCATTCCACTGTGCATCAGCTCGCCAGAGTAGTGAGGTTAATCAGGACAAACTTCGCGTCGAAGAGGTCCACTGGAATGCTTCTACTGGACATTGAGAAAGCTTTCGACACGACGTGGCATGATGGGCTCCTTCATAAGCTCTTGATTATGGAATTTCCTGTGCCACTAATTAAAATAATCATTTCTCACTGGCAGGCAGTTTTATGTTAGCGTCTTTGGTGCAAATTCAGAGAGATTCCCTATCCCAGCAGGGCTTCCTCAGGGGAGTGTCCTGAGCCCGGGCTTGTTCAGTTTGTTCACAGCCGCCTTGAATACCCCGCGAAATTGTGAACTAGCTCAATTTGCGGATGACACCGGTATTCTGAGTAGTGGGAAAAAACCCGAGAGGATAATAAGAACCCTAGAGCGATCGTTCAAAAATATAGCAAAGTTTTACTCCAAATGGAGAATTAAGATTAACGAGCAGAAAACTAGTGCGATATTTTTCTCCAAACGACTTGGCTCAAGATTTTTACCGAATCGTAGAGTTTTTTTGAATGGGAGCGCTATTTCTTGGTCCAGTTTCGTCAAGTATCTGGGTGTATTGCTCGACTGTAGACTGACATTTGGAGAGCATGCGAAATTCGCTCGAAACAGGGCGTTAAAGTGTTTGAGGTCAGTATATCCGCTGATCAACAAAAAATCGAGATTAAGTCTTGGTAACAAAATGCTGATTTTTTAAAAGCGTATTCCGCCCGGTACTATTGTATGCGGCACCTGTATGGGGGGGTTGCGCAAACAGTCACATAAGAGGACTACAGATTACTCAAAACAAGTGTTTGAAAATGGCATCGAGCAGGCCATTCTATTACAACACAAAAAAGCTACACAATGAGACACGCGTGGCTTATGTTAAGGATTTGATCCAAGTCCAAACTGAAAAGTTTATTAACGGTTGTCTCTTTTCCTCCAACCCTCTCATCTCCAGTCTGCCTAACTAAAATTCTGATCCCAATTCTGGATTAATGTTTTGCTCCCTCTCCTTTCCACTTTCCTAGTCTCATTCTACTCCTCCTGTTTTCCCTTTGTTATATATACCCTTAGTTTTAAGTTTATTATTATGATCAGTAAAGGTTTTTGTACCATTATTTTCCTTTCACTTCAGCCATCGTCTTGTAAAGTAAATTGTAAAATAACTAACACACTAACATAACTTAAGTTCAAAAGCCGCTCTTAGGCTAAACCCTTATCCATGTAAATAATATTATTATACTCTTTTAACTTATACTCCTTATAATAAACGTCATAATCAATCAATAATCTTAACTCAAAAAGTTTCGCTTCGATGACAGGACACTGCTGTTTTCCAATAACAGCATTGAACATCAATGAAAAACTCAGTTATTGCTGGACAGTGTTCAGGACGGAAATAACGCAAACAACAACACAGAAGATGTGAAGATGACGAGGATCCTTATTCTACAGCAACAAGAAATTTCTTCAAAGGTAAAGTGGTAAAGTGTGACGCAGTCCATAAGTCCACTTACAATTCTTCCACATTTGCACCACAAATGTAATAGTCATAGTGAGAGTCGTATGTTATGTTGTCACTAATATTCTCATAAAACTCAGGCTAGAACTATTTTTTCAGAAACATTACTAAAGGTGTATATCAGTTTCCGTGAAAGTATAATTGAAGTTTGTATTTGAACTGTGTGATCTAAAAGTCGTAACCATTTAAGTTGAAGTCGTTAAACAGTACGGTTCAGTCGTTAAACGGCTTTCTTCTATACAACCGAAAGTTTTTCTCGGGTAAGTACTGTTTTTTACTTCGAGAAGTTGAGAGTAGTTGAAAATACTTTTTTTTTGCCCAGAACGAATTTCAATTTGAATTCAAAACTCGTTTCAATACATCTCAAAAGATGGATTATAGAAAAGAGATTTTATTTGACGGAGATTTCTACGACGTAACTGACTTTATTAGCAAGCATCCAGGGGGAACGGTTATTGAATATTATACGGAAAAGGGAGAGGACAGCACGCTTGTGATACAACAACTACACAAGAGGTCTAAGGAAAAGGTCAAAGCGATGATGAGTGCTTTGAAAAGACGACCAGCTTCAGACAGCGAAAGTAAATCTTTGAATGAATAACAGGCAGACGAAGTTTTTCAATTTTTATAAACTGTTCTCATCTCTCTCTCTCCAGTTGGATTAAACACCGCAGTGCTGCAGAGAAATAGAAGTCTCACTGAAGATTTTACCAAATTACACTTAGAATTGGAGAGGGAAGGATACTTTGAGCCGTCTTACATGCAAGCCTTTGTACGATGCATGGAAATATTTTTCCTTTTCGGCATTGGCTATTTTGCGTTTAAAAGTGAAAATGCGACTTTTTCCTTCATCGGACTGGTTCTCATCAGCTTAGGACATACACGTTGCGGGTATCTAATACATGAACACGGACATTACTCACATACTGGAAATTGTAAGATCGACAGAATTCTGAATTCGATATTTTATGGTTCGTAACTCATCGGCAATATTCGTTTTACTGTGATAATAAAATCCAATCAACTGTAGGAGTAGGAGTAGGGCTATCGGCATCGAGGTGGAGACGTATGCACAATCGTCATCATGCAATGCCCCAAAGGTTAAATCATGACGTAGATCTAGACACAATGCCAATTCTAGCGTTCAATGCAAAAGTTGTGAAAAATTCTAAAGACGGGAAAGGATTTATGGTTCAAAATCAGGTAAGATTTTTGAATATCATTCACGATCTTGTTCCCTTGCATGTGAGTATGAATTCTTGACTATTATGCGTAAAGTTTGTTCAAACTAAATATGAAATTTCTACTTCTGTGCAACACCGTGAAGATTTGCGCAGATGTAGAAGTATTTCGACGTGGATTTTTTCTGTTTCACTCGTAGGCTTTCCTGTTTTTGATCGACACATTTTTAGTTGGAATTGTGTGGAAGTTTTTTCAAGACCCCAAATTTGTCTTGAAGCGTCAAGTGTATCTAGATATGGGATTTATGTTTGGACATTACTACTTCCTTTACCTCTACGGATTTTGGCCTTCGCTATTTATTTCATGGTTTACATCAATTTTTTTGCTTGGGAATTTCTCACTAAACCATACATACTTGCCAGTAACAACTGAACCAACACACTTCGTCGAATATGCGTTTTTGCATACAGCAGATGTCGAGCACGCTTCCTGGTGCGATTGGGTAATGGGATACCTAAATTATCAGATCGAGCATCATTTGTTTCCAACAATGCCGAATTTTCGACTTCCATACATTAAATACAGAGTCAAAGCGTTAGCCGAAAAACACAATCTTCCATACATTCAACATTCGTATCTGGAAGCTTGGAGGAAGATGTTTACTAATTTGTATCAAGTATCAACAGAACTAAAACAAAGATAACTGCTGGATCCTTTGATTGTTGTTACGAGCCTTGATGTGCCGTTGACTAAATGCAATAAAATAATTTTAGAACAAAAATATGTTTTTATTTTGAAGAATGAAGAGACACGCAAACATTAGAAAGAAATGCTTTCGGGTGGTAACAATCGAATCAAAAGTTTGCGTTCAGAAGCCCAATTCAACAAAAACTCTCCCGAACCGAATGATCGAACTCTGAGAAACTATTTTGACAATTTGAACCGAAAGTTTAATTAATTGAAGAACTGGATGAAAGGAGTATTGTACGAATCGGTTTTCCCCTAAAATTTAGAAAAACATTTAATTCAAAGCAGACCTTTCATCTTACTCGGCCAATGTAAATTAACTCCTACTCTCCGAACATATGGTATAAGTCATTTTTAGTTTAAGAGTGAAACAGACACGAAAGTTTTCGTAAATTTAGGAAGGTTATAAGAATCGAGGACCAGTTATGGTGATTGCCTAACATAATTCCTCCAAAGAAAACACACAATCATTTCCCAAGGGGTTTTTATACATATTGTTGCGATATTCCTGAAACCTTTCGTATTCACACTCAGGGTTCGTATTTATACACTCAGGGTTAGAGTAAGAAATGTTTCATACAAAACTTCAACAGATGGCAGCTGTAATCATTTCCGTTACAGTTCGCTAGTCCAATCAATACCTCTAACCGAGACGTCAGCACTTTGTCCATCACGGCCATCAGCATATCAAGGTGCATGAATTGACTGAAGATTGGCACTAGATCCCGAAATGTTGATCTCTTCTAATTATCTCCATAACGCAACTGTGTTAAGGCATGGGACTTTTTGAAAAATATCGACAATATCGATCGAACAAAAATATCGATATTTGATTATCAAAATCAATATAAAAAATTTGATAAATATCGATAAGTATCAAAATATCAATTTCTGATAATTATCGAAATATCAATTTTTGATAATTATCGTAATATCGATAATTATCAAAATAATAAATTTTGAATAATATCGATAATCGTCAATTTTTGATCAAAAGTTCAATATTTTAGCACCGTACATTGCATAAATGTTTTTATGAATGAAATAACACTGGAACTGTCCGGAGACTAGTGTAGCTACCCTAGATGAAAGATCCACAATCAACGGAAATTCTAATGAACTAAAAAATCTAAATTACACTATCACGATTGCTTTTTTGTTTTACTTAGGTATTTAAATGACTTGGTAGTTATTTGAACAACATAATGAAAATAATATTTGCCACAGCAATAAGAAAATATTCCCAGAATTTCAATTTTGTATTGAATCATGTCTTGGAGCTACAATTTGAAAGCATTTCAAATTGAAATGTTTCTTACCTCTACAGATTTAAGTCGTTTCGAAGCTTTTTCTTCTTGTCGAATGTTTTACAGTTGATTGCCGTTTCACAATTGGTCGTATTTTTTCTTCCTTCTTCAGTGTTGGACGAGTCTGTGGCTGTAGTGGGTGTTGATGATGACGTAGTGGATGTTGACGGATATGAACACGTATCTTTGGTTGGTGTTACACTTGCGCCGATTTTAACGGAAGCAAAAGACGGTTCAATTGGAATCGTCTTCTTAGGATCTTCTTTGGAATTTGAAGTGTCATCTTCTGACGAAGTGGAATCATATTTGAAAACGGGTCGCTTACGACATCTATCCCAAAAGGTGTTTTTCGTCGATTTACTTTTACGTTTCATGTCTTTACATTGAAGAAGTTCGTTTGAGAGGTTTTAATGATTGTAATCCTAAATTAAATACGTATTTCACATACCTTTCACAGCTACGGTTTCGTAAAGTCGTGCGTAAAATCGTAATGTATTTCTAAATTCAGTCAATGATTTTTGAAAAACCAAATTTTGAATTACCAAATGTCAATTTTTGATATAATATCCAAATATAAATTTTGGATATAATATCGAAATATCAAAATATCAATTTTCGATATAATATCGAAATATCAATTTTCGATATAATATCAAAATATCGATATTTTGATATTTTTTCGATTGATAACTGATATTAAAAAATATCGATAATCGATAATGGAAAATTATCGATATTTTGATAATCAAAAAAATATCGCACATGCCTAGTGTTAATGTCTGAGCGTCATGTCAATGACAAAATAATGCAAGTAAGAGCTTACACGTTCATAGTAAAAGTAATACGTAATGAGTTGTATCCTAGAGATTTGAAAAGTGTCGAATGAGTTTTGAAAGTTGGGTTCACTAAACAACAAATTCTCTGAATTAATTTGAAAACATCTGTTGATATTACACTTTCAACAAAAAACCAAGGTTGTATACTAATATCGCCGAATCATTTCTTACTGAAAGTCCAATTACTTGCACAGTAATATTTTCTTTGAACACATTTTGAATTTATAAATTTTGCATGAAAACAATATTTTGATTAGGATTATTTAGGATTAATTAGGAGGGACGAGTCAAAATATTCGCTTCGTTTTTATTAAAATTGTACCAATAATATTTTATTAAATCTCCGACCGGTTCCTTTCGCTAAGCGAACATCATCAAGGATTTGATTCGAACATACATATCAGAATAGATGCGGCAAACAGAGTTGACGTTACGAAAAGACTCGAACGTATTCAGGGAAATATTGCCTTCAATTTTATCAAAAATTGCCGACAGGGCAATATTGAAAAACCCGTCCGAAACAACGATGTAAAAAAACCCTCCCGAAAGCACAAAATTGATCCCTGCCCTCAGGAGAGGCCCATGACAAATACTTCCATAGACAAAAATTTTTCCCCTAATTTTTCTCCACAACATGGCAAAAGACAATTTGTTTGTCTAGGGCTGACGGACACATACCTCCTTAGACAAAAATGTTTCCCATAGAGCAAGCAACATAGCAAAAAAATTTTTTTTTGGCTGGGGCCGACCTGAGGCCCACTTCAGCCCTAAGCAAAAGCCAAACTTGTCTAAGGCTCCTGTTGGCAAACACATGTCTCGTTCTCAAAAAGCTAGTTGAGAAAACTATTATTTTGTCACTGTCACTGTTACGTTTTGTAATTTCGAACCTAACGTCATGATATCCAAATTTGCACTAACTTCCTCTTAAGGTTTAATCCTCTTTTGAAAAAAAATCAAACTTCATTTAATAATTTATGTTTTGAATTGTGTATTATATCTTGTCATTTAAAAGCCACTCAAAATACTTTCGGTTCTCTTAGCAAGCATGAAAATTGATTTTGAATGAATTTAAAAGTTAATCCTTCCTTAACCCATTCCGTCGTTGCTTAACAGATTCTTAAATAAAATCATGGCCCCACGCCACGGTAGTAAGGGACCATGACGCAAGAAATTTTTTCCATAGACTAAGGAGCATATACAGCAGATTTTTGACTTGCCCCCTTGTGATGTAGCCCCCCCCCCCTCCCCCTCAGTTCAGTCGATCCGGAGATATGAAATTTTGAAATTTATATTTTTGTATAGAAGAAATTTTCCGTAGAATATTTTCAACCGGTCGATTTCGTCGTTACTATCTTACTTTGATGGGATCTCGGAAGCGGCTCGATCAATTTTGCTGAAATTTTGAGGGTAGCTTCAGATCATAAAATTAGTGGACACGTATTTTTTTGACTCAATAACTCTAAAACTACAAGAGTTAGAAGGTTGCTTGAAAAAGCAAAGTTGTAGAGAATTAAATTTTATCAGTAATGTCGCATTTATTCGTCTAGGCCATTTTCATTTATCTCGATATATCTGTTCTCGGTACATAAAATATTGTATGCACCTCTTGCTAAAATTGTTATCTTTACTTTTACATAAATATATATTACCGAATACCTATTTTTGGAATTTTTCGAAATCCCAGTCCGGGGATGTAGCCACTTCTAGAATTAGTGGGTCAGCAACGGCAAAAATGACAAATGAGCCTTAACTCTCGAACTATGAGAGTTAGAAAGTTGCTTCCAAAGGCGAAGTTGAAGAGAATTATATTTTAGCGAACAAGCGCCTCAGGGTTTCAAGAGATATGGCCTATCCCTGGGATTTGGCCAATTCTAGAATTGGGAGGGTATGTATAGCACTTTTCAACTTTCATCAGTTCTTTTGATATTTTTCGGTTATTCTCGACATGAGTGAGGTCATGCAATGGAGCTTCCTAGGTTTATAGAATTCTTGTGGATTTCTCTTACACTTTTCAATTTTGTTTGAATTTTTTGATATTTTCGGTAACTCTCGATATGAGTGAGGTATTCACATTGACCACCAATTTGGGGGATTTTGTGACGTTTACACTGCAAAAGTTTGACTTTCACTTCTTTTCGCGAAGATAGTACTGTGCAAATTTAAATTTTTGCACGTGAAAAGTGAAAGTGTGACGCAAGTTTTTAAAAACACAACGTAATTTTGCTTTAATTTTTTGCGTATTGAAGCTGAATGCGTCACCCTCCTCTGATTTCAGATATTTTGTAACCGGAAGCTATTATTTTTGCGTTAGAAGCGTTCGTGTGGTTTTCGAAATTTTTGTAGCTCCTTCAAATTGCTATTAAGCAAACTGGAGTACACAATAAACATTGTAGAGAAAGTTGAGGGGATCATTTTTGCTTATGGAAGTAATAGCCGCCGCGCATTGATTTGGCGGCAGCTCGACAAAAATTCTATGTATAATTCGTTAGAAACAATTTTCTTACTTCCAAAACAACTGATATCACAACAAAAACCCTTTTTGAAAAGGAAATGTGACGCAAGTCCTCGTCCCTTCTTCTAAAATAACTGATATCAATTTGGGTGACGCTTACAGCTTCGGAGCGCGCCACCTATCTTGCACAGCGTTTCCAAATTGTTTTTTGCGGAAAAATAAATTTTGGATTGCCGGAAATTGAAAAAAATGAAGTTCTTGATTTTCCCCACCGACAATTTTCTTTAAAAAAAATAAAAAAAAATATATTTTTGGCTTTTTTGAGGGGGTGGGGTTACGGATTACGGAATCGACTTAAGAATTTTTTTTTTCGGAACTCGGCTCCTATCTCAAAACTTATGTGATTTCAAGAGCAATATGCAAACTCAACTGTAAAGTACGTCATGAAACAACTAAAACGTTTTTTCTTTTTTATCTTTCACGTTCGACAGAGAAGATAGCTTTTAATCTGTAACCAATTAGGAAGATGACATTCATATCATTGCTCTTCAACTATAAAAGCAGAGCTATTGTGCCAACTGCATAAATATTAACACAGTGAGTAATTGTTTGAACTTACTTGACTAAGACCCTACAGTAACTCGTGTGTATATGTTGAATTTAATGAGATTTTTAAGATGTTTCGACGATGGGAGTTTGAGACACGGCATGAAAGTCTACTGATTATAACATCGATGCTGATATGCCTTTACTTTTGCTGTCTATACAATTGACCTTAATAAGCTTCCAATCAGCTTTTTGTGTTGAAGTATATAGTTATGTTCGTGCAGCAACTGGTCACAACATTGAATCCAAATGCAAAGAGACAGCAGCTTCAGAGGACAAATTTAATCGTCCATCCCATTCTTTTCTTAATTTTTCATTAAACTCTTTCTGAACCCCTCAGTAGGGAAAACTGCTATCTTTGTGTTGATAAATCTAGTACTGTTGAAACATTTTTTAAATTAATTCTTTTTTTTGTAAATTTTATTAATTGAATCATGGGTATATCGTCTAGTGGTTTAACAAACATTAGTGATCATATTTGTTTTTGTTTAGTGGATAGTGGCCAGGATTTTAATCCCGAAAATTGGATTATGTGCAAAGGATGCAACAAGTATTATCATAGCAAGTGTAGTTTAGTCAATGGTGACGAATACACAAGAATGATAAATGGCGAATGGTACTGCTCAAGTCTTCATTGCGACCGAATTTTTTCTTCAATTGGAGATAATGATAAGGTAAAACATTCAACTCGTGAACGGTTGACAAGAAAATGTAAAAGTAAATGCCCAGAGCCTGTTATAGACGCATATTTTGAAGAAACGTCTATTGCTGGAAGGGTAATTTGTAATGTTTGCGGTTTTCTAGCCAAAAATACTCGCGGATTGAATGTTCATATGAGTAAACATATGCGGGCTAATGATGCTAGTAATGATTTCCCTAACATCGAATTGTCTGATTCGGGTGGGCTGGCAGATGGGAGAAGTATATCAGAAATTTTAAACAATTTCGGATTACTGCTCAATAGGTGTAGAGTTTCAGTTCCTTTGACTCGGATTATACAGAAATCCGTTAGGATTGCTGTCTGTCAGGAACTTTGTAGGGAAATTGAACATTTATTAAAGAAAAACGATGTTAATTCATGGATGAGACTACTTGCTTTTCCATACATCGATTTGAATAATAAATCTAAGGGGAAAGGTGGTATTAATGTAATTAGATCTAATTTGAGTTTGTTTAGGAATTGTAGTGATATTAATGAAACTTTGTCAAAAGTTTTAGATGATGCAGGGATTCCATTTACATTAAACAAATCTGTTAATGGAGATAGTGTTGTAATAAAAGTAGCTACTAGGAAAGTCAGTGAGGGTGATATCAAAGGTGCCGTTAGACTTCTATGCTCTAATGAATCTGTTGCGCTTCAAACTTTGGAAACTGTTTCCAAGTTGAAGGCCAAGCACCCTGATGATATTGGGGGGGGGGGGGATTTTGAGGAGATAAAAATTGAAAGTAGTTTGTCAGCTACTGCAGTTGAGGATGTCGTGAAAGCTATTAGGAGTTTCCCAGTGAGTTCTTCCGGGGGCATAGGCGGTTTGCGACCTCGGCATTTAAAAGATTTGACTTCTTTTACTTGTGGTGAATCTGCAAATCGTCTATTGCGGGCAATAGCCTCATTAGTGGACATCATTAAATTTGGTAATGTTCAAAAAGATGTCTCTAAAATTTTTTTTTGGAGCTTCATTGACTGCACTTATGAAAGGGGAGGATGATGTGAGACCGATAGCGGTTGGTATTGTTTGGAGGCGCATGACCGGCAAAATTGCCTGTTATAATGTTAGAGATACCTTAGTTGAGAAGTTGAAACCTGTTCAGTTAGGATTTGCTGTTCAGGGAGGGGCAGAAGCTTTGGTTCATGCTGTACGTAAATTCTGCACAGCTGACAATGATGAGCCGATTTAATATGTTATTCAAGAAGTTTATGTTAGGTGAAGTGAAGGAGATATGTCCAGAATTATTTCCTTTACTTCAACAAGCTTATAGGCTCAATTCGAATCTTTATTTTCTCGATGAGCCTTTGCTTTCGAAGAGAGGGTTTCAACAGGGTGATCCAGTAGGTCCTCCTGGTTTTTGTATCGGTATTATGAGGATGACGCACTCCCTTTCGTCTAGGCTGAATGGCTGGTATTTAGATGATGGTAGTGTGGGTGATAGGCTGTCAGTGGTTTTGGAGGATATTAAGAAAGTGTTAGAATTTTGTGATTCGTCAGGTTTGTCATTAAATAAAAATAAATGCGAAGTTTTTTTTTGTTAATGCTACTGATGAAGATGAGGCTCACATGTACTCTGAGATCTCTGCATTGTTACCAGGGATTAAGCAAGTTGATGAGTCTTCTCTTGAGATATTGGGCTCACCAATTTTTGAATCAGGTTTAGAGAGAATGTTTTCATCTAAAATTGAAACGATCAAGCTAATGTGTGATCGTTTACAGTTGATGGATGTTCACCCCGCCTTGTGTATTTTCAGAAAGTCTTTAGGTAGTTGTAGGTTTAATTACTTATTGCGTTCTTCTAGGGAATTTTTATTACGTGATCGTTTAAAATATGTTGACGAAATTTTTCGTTCAACTATTGAAACGATTACAAACGTTAGAATGTCTAAATCTTCTTGGGACCAAGCTACTCTTCCTTTTTCTTTCGGTAAGTTGAGGACTTGGCATTGCCGGCCTATTTATCATCTGTGTATTCTTCATCTGATCTGTCAAATAAGTTGTTAGAAAAATTTAATTTGCAAATAATTGATGATAATATTTTAGGGCTAATTGAGGAAATTCCTCAAGATTTTATTCCAGGAAACGACGAACAGAAAAAAGCACAGATAAATTGGGATCTTCCAAAGATCAACAGCAAGTTTTCTGGAATGCTTGATTCTAGTGAACCTGTGACTCGTGCAAGACTACTTGCGTCATCTACTAATGAATCTTCAAAGTGGCTGCAGGTGGTCCCATCGAGTAATACAGGTTTGCTATTAGATAACAATTCCGCGAGAATTGCTGTTGGTCTTCGTTTAGGCTCTCAACTATGTGAGGAACATGAGTGCATTTGTGGCTTTATGGTTAAAAAGAACGGCTTGCATGGTTTGACTTGCAAGAAAAAAGCAGGTATAATTTCTAGGCACGACGAAGTCAATAAAATTATTTCTCATGCATTTTCTTCTGCAGGATTCCCAAATATAATACAACCACCAGGTATTTCCCGAGATGATGGCAAACGACCTGATGGTATGACCCTAATTTCGTGGAGTCAGGGAAAGTCTCTTCTCTGGGACGTGACTATTCGAGACACGTGGACACGTGGACACAACGCGGAGAGACATAAGCATAATCATTATATATCTTTAAAAGAAAATTATTTATTCACTCCTATTGCTTTTGAAACTTTAGGTTGCATGGGTCCAGAAACGAAGAAATTCATAGGCAAACTAGGGTCATTAATGAGGGCAGCTTCAGGGGAAAGACTCGAAAGACTTCTTATTACAGAAGATTTCAATAGCTATTCAGAGAGGCAATGCAGCTTGCATCCTGGCAACATTAGGGAAAAGTAGAGTAGATGAATTTTATTTATTGTAATTTGTTGTTGAAAAGATCGTTTTTTTACAGGCTGCGCCAATGTGAGCAGTTTTTTTTGCTTTAATAAATGAACTAATAATAAAATTTTTGACGCAAGTTCTAAGGTCTCGATAAAAATTACTTTATACTAACTAAATTTTGAGACCCCCTCCCCCTGTTACTTTGGATTTAGATAGCGACGTACCTACTTTTGACAGTTGCTGAATTGCAACGCGAGATTGACAGGTTGTAATGTTCGGTTTTGAATGAATTTATTTTACATTTATTTTTCTATGGCAAAATAACTTAAGAAACACTTTTCTCGAACTAAAATTTGATGTCCATTTACGCACAATACTATTTCAAAGGTTACAAACACAATTACCCGAGCAATCAACACAAAAACAATGTATTCAAAAAACAAATAACTTTTCACTTCAATTTGAATCAATAATAAAATAATTTAGGATTTATTTGGCACTGTTAGTCACTTCTAGCAATAATTCAATTTAATAAAGACTTTTTCAATAATTTTTACACGAAAACGCACTAAATTTATGTAGAAACATTATTTTCAAATAACATCACAAACCAAAACATTAAATTTGTTTACATCTCTTGTGTGCTGAATTGCTATATGTCAAAGATACGGAGGCTAAAATTGAAAAAAATTCAATTTTGCCGACGCGAGTTTGACAGTTGTTTATATTTTTTATGAATGAAATTCGGTGTTGTCATATCAGACAAATTTCGCATTTGGTGTTGTTTCGATGAATTTTTTGGCATACGTCGCTATCTAATTCAACAGTTACACTTGTGTCACACAACGTATGTCAAAAATGTTTCAACAGTACTAGATTTATGGACACAAAGATAGCAGTTTTCCCTACTGTAAACTGTGTGTGAGTGGACGAGTCCCTGAAGATGTTATGAGCAGTCGGTTACCTATCGTCATTTCAATGATAAACTCAAACATGTCCGAGGGCTGGTCCACTCACCCTACGTGAATGTCTTTGAATTCCTTCTATCATGGCCCCACGGTAGTAAGGAGCCGTGACGCAAGTCTTACACGAAAAAAAATTCACAAGAAATTCCTTCGTAAACTAAAGAACATATGTACAGGAACTTTTTGACTTCCCCCCTTGCGACGCATCCCCCGGAAAATATTTTACTCGGATTCTACGGAAAATTTTAGGCCGATGTGCCTTTTTACTCATCCGAAGATACGAATTTTTGAAATTTCCATTTTCTCATACAAAATGAGGAAAAGTCGGATATTTTTAACTGATCCATTTTGCAAACCTTCTTACCTTGTTACCTTTGAGGATTTCGGAAACGGCTCCTACGATTTTGTTGAAATTTTGAGGGCAGCTTCAGATCATAAAATTAGTCGACACATATTTTTTTCCCCTTAAAAAGCCTGACCATTCCTGGGATTTAGTCGCTTCCACACTCAGGTTGCTTGAAAAGACAAAGTGGTAGAGAATTAAATTTTAGCGAACACGTGCTTCAGGGTTTTGGGGAAATATGACCCAATCCTGGAATATGACCACTTTTAGAATTGGGAGGGATGGCCCGTAGATCTGGAACTATGCCAGTTAAAAAGTTGGTTCCAAATGCGAAGTTGCAGAGAACACGTGTCTCAGGGTTTGGGGAAATATGGTCTAATCCCTGGGATATGGCCACTTCTAGAATTGGGAGCTTTTCAACTTCCATCAGGTCTTTTGACATTTTTCGACATGAGTGAGGTATTTACATTGACCAACATTTATACGGTTGCCGCTTGCATCATAAAATCAGACTAGAGAGCCGCCGATTTTTAACCGTCACCCGATATTAGTCCGGCCGAGCCGATGCCAAAAAAGTGCTGAAAAACCGGCAGCTGGAACACGTTTTTTTTCTAATAAATTCATTTAAAGAACAAAAATTGTATAAAAATTTGAGAAGTTAAATGAGATGATGCAACCAAACTCTTGACATCAAAGTTCAAATGAAGCCATTGTCAAAGTGTGAAGCACAAGTAACTGTCAATCTCGCGTCGACAAAATTCATTGAATTTTTCAATTTCCTCCATATCGTTGCAATTCAGCACACCAAAAATATAGACTGATTAACCTTTGTGCGACTATATTAGTCCGAAAAAGTGAAAAGGTATTACATGAAGTTATATTCCCCGAGGTGTGGAATGGTCGTAAATTGCTACGAATTCATATCTATCAGATTTTCATATTTAAAAAGCATTTTAAAAAAGTGTTTGTTATAAAGAATTATAATCAAAATAAGTTAATTCAAAACCAAACATCACAGCCTATCTCTTATACGTCGCCATTCAGCAACTGTCAAACTCGCGTCGTTGTCTAAATCATCGTAACAATTTTTCGACTTTCGTGCATGCTCCCCTTTCACTAAATATGTTCACAACTTCCAAGATTATTTTTTCAATTTCTTAAAGACGGAAATCGTTCCAGCTACCAATTTCAGCCAGCTTAAGCCAACATTTTAGCTGCAGCCAAAAAAAAAATCAGATATCCGCCGCCGTCGGCAATTCGTGTTTGACTCCCTACTCTGCATAAAATCTATCAGGGTTCCTATTTGCAACAAACAAGAACGCGTATCTAACTCTTACCTCACATTTTGCTACTCGCACGAAAATTTATTTTGCGTGAGTTATAGCAGAAGAGACAACCGGCGAGAAAACATCGCGCGATTTCCCAGTGGCTCAGTGCCGCATTAATCACAAGTTTTTTTTGAGTAAAAGTGAATCCACTGATGGGCAAGTTCTCTCAAATGGTGAATTCGATTTTCTTTGACTCAATTTCCTAGTAAATGTTGTCTAAGCTTGCTTGATTTGGCGCTGTGTGCACAAGCACATTCATGCGAATGTTGAAAGAACCTACTTCGTGTTGCCACTACATTCACTAAAAAACCAATTCTCAAGCACAAAAATGCTCAAAGCTTTGACTTGGTTTAACGATGCACGACACAAACACACTCACATGCATGTGAACACATTCTGAATGGACGCTAGTGTGTGTGTTTTAATGTTCACAGACGAACGCGTACTTATTAGTTTTCCTGATAGTTGGGATGTCAATAGTAATTTTCGATGTCGTATGAAGGTATTTTATCGCAAGAGATGTCATATGTCAGAGGCGAATCCGAGGTCGCGTTTCTCGCGCTAGTTGTATGGAAATCCTTTCTCGCATTGTTTCAAACAGACTGAGTTACCAACATACGTTACCAAACAACATTTTGTTGCAATTCACCGACAAAAGACGAGCTTTTCCCTGCGTGGTTTTTACACACTAGTGCGAAAAAATTTATCGCGGTAATGCGTTAAAATCGTTTTGACTCACTAGTGCAAAAAGCGACCTCATGCGACACCGAAATGACGCACGAAAAAGCGAGTTTTTTTCGATGAATTGCAATTCACCGACAAAAACTCGCTTTTTCGTGCGTCTTCGGTTTCGCATGAAGTCATTTTGCCGCACAAGTACGATGACGGTTTTTTTACGCACTACTTGAATTGAATTTTTGTATTAAAAGAAAAACTCGTTTTTGTCGGTGAATTGCAAAAAACGTTGTTTGATGCACGTTGCATATGATGGTAGTTTAACGCACACGATGTCTTGCCGAACTCGCCTGGTACCCATGAGATAATTTTTTTTTGAAAGTCCCTACCCATAAGCTTTGAAATGGGTGTAGTGAGAACTGGGTACCCGGCTGCCTTTTGGTCTCTCCCGAACAAAGTGATTTTTGGGATGCACGATTCCGGAAGCTAGAACTCAGGCTTGCAGTCTGGTACCCATGAGATAATTTTTTTTGAAAGTCCCTACCCATAAGCTCTGAAATGGGTGTAGTGAGAACTGGGTACCAGGCTGCCTTCTGGTCGCTCCCGAACAAAGTGATTTTTGGGATGCACGATTCCGGAAGCTAGAACTAGGGTTTGCAGCCTGGTACCCATGAGATAATTTTTTTTTTTGAAAGTCACTACACATAAGCTTTGAAATGGGTGTAGTGAGAAGTGGGTACGAGGCTGCCTTCAGGTGGCTTACGAACAATTTGTAGCAAACTGCATTGAAAAAATTACTTCATACTACTCTTACTCGTACATCAAGTTTACATGCATGAACAGTTTAGCTCAGAAATATATTCGTTTCTTCATGAGCAAGAGGGCCCGGGTTCGATTCCAGCGACAACAATTTTTTTTTTAAGTAAGGAAATCTTCTCACGAAAAAAAAATGTCAACCGCTGGATTTGAACTCGGGACCTCCAGGACCACAATCCTATACAATTCCTCTGAGCTAACCCATCCCTAAGAGTATAGGAATAATTAGAGAGATAGAGAGACTTAGAGAGAGAGTATTAAATAGATTTATTACTCTCATACAATTCTGGAGCCTGTTCAATTTTCATGCGCCAGATCTCTCATGCGCCAACTTCTCTCAAGTCTCAAATCGAATATTTTTAATTAGTCAATTTGGTAAACCTTTCTTTCTTTCTTTTTTTCTTTCTTTGTGGCAATTTTTTTTGACGTTCTAAGGTTTCATTAAATGTCTTCCGTATCTCTAGAACTATGAGAGTTAGAAAGTTGGTTCCAAAGGCGAAGTTGTAGAGAATTAAATTTAAGCGAACACGTGTTTCAGGGTTTTGGGGAAATATGGCCCAACCCTGGTATATGGTCACTTCCATAATTAGGCAGGATGACCCATTATCTCTAGAACTATGAGAGTTAGAAAGTTGGTTCCAGAGGCGAAGTTATAGAGCATTGAATTTAAGCGAACACGTGTTTCAGGGTTTTGGGGAAATATGGCCCAACCCTGGTATATGGTCACTTCCATAATTAGGCAGGATGACCCAAATCAATTTTTCAAAGTTATCTCATTCAACCATTTCATCATCCTGAAATCGATTCAATGGAAGATCTTTACAAATCGAATCTTCCTATTCTAACATATAGTGAGCCTTGGCGAAATGGAATTATTGAATGGTTGAGTCGTTCATTTAAAAATGGAGATTGGTGTAACAAAGTGATCATCATACCACCTAAAGACTATGCATCGTATGGTTATAAATATAACGCTTCTGTCTCACTTCCAATGGAAGAACATTATGCAAAATTGTTTGTAAAACATCAGGATCAGTTGAATGTCAGAGGTTACTACATTCCAGCTGATGGACGTCTTTCGTCATCATTAGGAGCTTACGTTGTAAAGGATGGTTTTCCGTTTATCGATCTATTGAACCAAGCGATTCTCAGAATCCAAACTTCAGGACTATATGACAGATGGAAAAATCTGCTTGATGACGACTTCTTTCATCACCTTAAGACAGTAAACCAGCAAGTTGCCGATGGGGTTCAAATTGACAAAATCCCTATGATGGAGGTTATTGTTTATGGTTGGATAGCGGTACTCCTTGTGTTCATAATCGAATTAGTTTGGAAGAAAATTACAGTTTGGTGTCATCGAAACGGAAATTGAAATTTTTTTGGACCCCTACGAAGTACAAAGGTCCTATACGTTTACTACAAACAATTTTGTTGCAACATGAGGTAGGTCGATGTGGGAGTTGGGGGGATGCATCTATTATCGTCTAAATATGACGAATCAGCAATAAAAAAAAATGTTCGTCCGTCTGTCCGTCCCACTTTTTTTTCAAAACGGCTCAACCGATCAGCCTAAACTTTTTTTCCCAGAAAGGTACATGCCTCCCATGATTCAAGTTCGAAGATGAGCAAAATCGATCAAGTGGTTCCGGAGATATGGTCGAAGAAGTGAACAAAAACATGGTTTTTCGAAGGTCGGTGAAGCTTTTTCGCAAATATCTCAGCAAGTATAGCACGGACATTCCTCATTTTGGTGTCAAATGAAAGCATTTGATGTCACAAAACTGGGAAAAAATTTTTGTGGGAATCGGTACAGGAGTCTGGGCACTGGGACCAATGGAATGGACGAAATTGAGATTCTTGGCCATTTACGAAAACAGTTTTTCGTCTATATTTCCTTAACTATGCGATATGGAGATTTACTGTCAAAGGCAAAGTTGTAGAGAATTAAATTTAAGGGAACACGTGTTTCAGGGTTTTGGGGAAATATGGCCGAATCCTGGTATATGGCCACTTCCATCATTGGGCTGGATGACCTGGATCTCCAGAACTGTGAGAGTTAGAAAGTTAGTTCCAAAGGCGAAGTTGTAGAGAATTAAATTTAGGCGAACACGTGTTTCAGGGTTTTGGGGAAATATGGGCCAATCCTGGTATACGGCCACTTCCATAATTGGGCACGATGACCCAGATCTCCAGAACTATGAGATGTAGAAAGTTGCTTCCAAGGACAAAGTTGTAGACAATAAAATTTTAGATAACACGTGTTTCTGGGTTTTAGGGAAAAAGACTTAGTCCTTGGATATAAGATTTTCTAGATTTGAATGGTGTGAGACGTACTTCGGTAGGGCCTTTGACATTACCTTGGGTAATTTCTATGGATCTTTGAAATTCTTACAGTTATAAAAGAGCAGCAAACGTTGGATTGTTTGCTTATTTGTATATTTAGGTACGTTCGAGTCACTTTGCCACATCTATTCTGTTTGTCACATCTATTCTGATACGTACTGGTCTTTGGTTATGTTTCTCTTTGAAGTGGCTATTTATATTGAACTTTTCGTTGCGTGAAGTTTTTATATATTTTTTCCGCGCTAGTGCTGTAATGAAATTGATTGTTTTAATTTTTGAGTTGTTGTGAAATAGTAATTTTCCTACCTAGTTTTGTAACTAAGGTTTTTTCAGCATTAGTCCTAAATAGCCAGAGGCGAGTGCGAACACTATTTAGGACGTGTGCTGAAAAAATCTAGTTACAAAACGAGGGAGGAACAACGTTTTCTGCAATTCAATGCCGAAATAGACAAAACCAAACAATAAAATTTCTATTTCGATCACAATTTCTTTTACAATGTCAATTAAAATTTGAATGCTGAAAAACTTTTCCATACTCACTCAAATCTGAGTGCGGAAAAGTTGACCTTTTCCGCACTCAAAGCAGTATTGAAAACTGTCGTATTTCGGCATTGAATTGCAGAAAACATTATTCCTACTCGTGCCTGATGGTTGTTCTGACCACACAATGTGTTTTTGCCAAACTCGTCTAAGCCTCCTGATGGCAAACAAACAATTCTTTGTCAAAATAGCCGATGAGCTACTAGTTGGGAAAACAAGTTGTCACAAGTTACGAAAGCAGCGGTTTTGTTGCTGATGAAAAAGGCAAGTTTTGTGATTTCGATCCTGCCGTCATGACATTCTTTGCACTAATTTTCAAAAGCAAACTCAAACTTCATTTAAAAATTTATGTTTTGTATTTTGTATTAATTGTAAGATGTTCGCACAAATAAAAGTACATGTGACTGCAACAAATTGCTTTTGAATGAATTTAAAAGTTAATCCTTCCTTGATCCATTCCGTTCTTAACTCAAACACAGTTCTTGTTGTGTTGTCAACCGCAACGGTCGTCTACATAAGCACAGTCTATTCATTCCTTTTTGTTAATTGTATTAATTGTATAAATTGTTCCATTGCACACTTGCACCTTTGCATCGGAATACGTCAAATCAATTTGGTTGGATCCAATCGTCTATTAAACTTGTTGGATAGGGCCTAAAATACATTATTGGCCCTTTGGGGCGACCAAATATCGAAATGAGTTCATCAAATAAACGTAAAGCCACACTGGAAACGGCAGAATATTCACGTGTCAACGGTAACAAAAGGAAGAAAAAACTTACTAACACAGCAGCAAAAGTATTGTATCCAAAGCATTCCAATACTGCAAAAGCCTTAACCACTATCAATCGGTACGCTGAACTGGCCGATATTGAGGAAGATGTTGTCGTCGTACAACCGAAACTCACTAAAGTCAAAATTCCCCCAATTGTTGTTCTGAGTGCGAATTACAGCGAAATCAACACTTTGTTGCATGAAGTTGATTATAACCTCAAATACAATTCCATGGGAATAAAGGTTCTATGCAAATCCGTGGATGTATACAACGTATGTGTTCAACGACTCAAAGATGCTAAGGTTGAATTTTATTCCCACGACATTGCATCACAACAACCAACAAAATTCGTACTCAGCGGACTACCGGAATTATAAATCGATGACGTAAAGACAGGTCTTCAAATGGCAAATGTAGCATTCATAGATGTTAAAAGAATGCACACTAAACAGACAACAAAAACTATGCATTGTATCTTGTGTATTTTGCCCACAAAAGCACCAAGTTAAGCGAATTGAAAGCGTTCAAATATATTCTCAATATTGTTGTGTCATGGAAACCGTATATTGCTTCCAGAAAGGGCCCCACACAATGTAACAATTGTCAACTGCACGGGCATGGCAGCAAAAACTGTAACCTTCCACCCAGATGTGCAAAATGTGCAGGGAAACACGAAGCTTCTGCCTGCTTAAGGTTTCAATTTCCGTTGCCTGAGCAACCCTTCGTTTGCTGCCTTTGCGGAAACGCGCACTCTTCAAGGGACCGTAACTGCCCGAAAAGAATCGGTTACATAAAGATGAAGCTAGGTCGGACGTCTGACAAATTGACTCAATCACATCAAGCGAGAAAACCAAATCGTCAACAAACTCCGAATCATAATCAGTTCCATGGCAATGAATCTGATTTTCCGCCACTGAAGGTAAATCAAGGTCGTGCAGATTGGTTCTCTACAAACCAATCCGTCCCTTCATCTTCGGTAGAAAACCCTAACGTAGCAGGAGAACTCTTCACCTCTCAACAGATGCTTGATTTGACCACTGAGCTCATATCTAACTTGAAGGCTTGTCGCACCAAATTGGATCAATTTCAAGTCATTACCAAATTAGCTACCAAGTATGTTAATTATGACTAACACACTAACAAAAAATTTAAGAATAATAAGTTGGAATGCGCAAAGTCTGTTCCCGAAGTCCCACGAAATTATTGATTACTTTGAAACTTATATTTACGATGTGATTTGTTTTAGTGAAACGTGGCTGAAGTATTCTCATAAGTTGTTTTTCCCTTCGTATAAATTTTACAGGATTGATAGGCAGACGGGAGATGGTGGGGGTGTGGCTATCGCGGCTAATAAGAATATCACACATTCGCCATTACCAACACTTGGTACTAAGGTCATCGAAACAGTGGCTATTACTATTGCTACCCCTACAGGTCCAATTGTATTTGTATCGGCTTACTTTCCCGGAACTGACCTATCAGCTGCAGCCATGGGCGATTTTAAGGCTGACATCAAAATTCTTACATCGATAAAGGGAAGCTATTTCGTGTGTGGAGACCTGAATGCGAAACACAGACTCTGGAATAATGTGCGGAATAATGCTGCAGGCAGTATGATATATGAGCAGTTGAACTATCGACCTTTCATGATTTACAACTCGCCGACTCCGACAAACTTCCCACCTCAAAAAGGTCGGAGTCCATCCAATATCGATATTATTCTCACAAATCACCATCACGACAGTACCCAGGTCATTCCAAATCACGATCTTATGTCCGATCATTGTGCGATTGAGTTCGCGGTTAACTGCACTTTTGAAAGGGCTTCGGGATCAGTAAAACGCTTCGATTTTGCTCGGGCAGACTGGGATAATTTTAAAGCCCCAAATCGATCTCAACGAAATATGTTTGTCTACTCCTGAGGAAATTGATATTCAAATTGCTAAATTTTCGAAATCGCTGTTGGATTCCATGAATGCGTCTATCCCAAAACGAACAGTTAGAATTGGTAATCTGAAGCTACCTAAACCAGTATTGTCTACGATCAAAGAGAGGCGAATTCTTAAACGGGGGTGTCAGAGAAATCAACATCCGGCCGACCTAGCTGCGCTTAAGGCACTGTCACGTAAAATTGATTCTGCAATTGCCGCCCTTAGAAATGATAAATTCAATGGTGTGCTTCGCGATCTCGGCTATGCCTCGAACAAGTTCTGGAAATTCTCCAAGCTCATCAAGAATAAATCTTCAAACATGCCACCATTAAAAAATAGCGCGAATCTTTTTGTATACACTAATGAAGAGAAAGCTAATGAGATTGGGAAGTCCATTCTGAATTCGCATTTATTGACCGAGAATATGAATCACCGTCCGACCACCAAACTAGTAAATGATTCCATCAAAACTATTAATGACAGTAAAGTGACACCAACTGATGCGTCAGCATTCTTGACTACTCCATCCGAAATTAAAAAGCTCATTCGTTCCTTAAAAGTCAAGAAATCTCCTGGTAATGATTTCATTCCAAACAGGGTGATAAAAAAAGCTTCCTCATAGGGCGCTAGTGCTGTTAACAAAAATAATGAACGCTTGCATGATTCTTGGCTATTTTCCCAGTGCTTGGAAAGTGGCCAAAATTGTTCCTATTCTAAAGCCATCAAAAAATCCAATTGAGCCGAGTAGTTACCGTCCGATTAGTTTACTGAGTTCCATTTGCAAAATTCTGGAGAGAATATTGCACAAAAGAATCAACGCTCATTCCGAAGGTTGCTCTCTTATTCCCGACCATCAATTTGGTTTCCGAAATGCCCATTCCACTGTGCATCAGCTCGCCAGAGTAGTGAGGTTAATCAGGACAAACTTCGCGTCGAAGAGGTCCACTGAAATGCTTCTACTGGACATTGAGAAAGCTTTCGACACGACGTGGCATGATGGGCTCCTTCATAAGCTCTTGATTATGGAATTTCCTGTGCCACTAATTAAAATAATCCAATCATTTCTCACTGGCAGGCAGTTTTATGTTAGCGTTAGGTGCAAATTCAGAGAGATTCCCTATCCCAGCAGGGCTTCCTCAGGGGAGTGTCCTGAGCCCGGGCTTGTTCAGTTTGTTCACAGCCGCCTTGAATACCCCGCGAAATTGTGAACTAGCTCAATTTGCGGATGACACCGGTATTCTGAGTAGTGGGAAAAAACCCGAGAGGATAATAAGAACCCTAGAGCGATCGTTCAAAAATATAGCAAAGTTTTACTCCAAATGGAGAATTAAGATTAACGAGCAGAAAACTAGTGCGATATTTTTCTCCAAACGACTTGGCTCAAGATTTTTACCGAATCGTAGAGTTTTTTTGAATGGGAGCGCTATTTCTTGGTCCAGTTTCGTCAAGTATCTGGGTGTATTGCTCGACTGTAGACTGACATTTGGAGAGCATGCGAAATTCACTCGAAACAGGGCGTTAAAGTGTTTTAGGTCAGTATATCCGCTGATCAACAAAAAATCGAGGTTAAGTCTTGGTAACAAAATTTTAAAAGCGTATTCCGCCCGGTACTATTGTATGCGGCACCTGTATGGGGGGGTTGCGCAAACAGTCACATAAGAGGACTACAGATTACTCAAAACAAGTGTTTGAAAATGGCATCGAGCAGGCCATTCTATTACAACACAAAAAAGCTACACAATGAGACACGCGTGGCTTATGTTAAGGATTTGATCCAAGTCCAAACTGAAAAGTTTATTAACGGTTGTCTCTTTTCCTCCAACCCTCTCATCTCCAGTCTGCCTAACTAAAATTCTGATCCCAATTCTGGATTAATGTTTTGCTCCCTCTCCTTTCCACTTTCCTAGTCTCATTCTACTCCTCCTGTTTTCCCTTTGTTATATATACCCTTAGTTTTAAGTTTATTATTATGATCAGTAAAGGTTTTTGTACCATTATTTTCCTTTCACTTCAGCCATCGTCTTGTAAAGTAAATTGTAAAATAACTAACACACTAACATAACTTAAGTTCAAAAGCCGCTCTTAGGCTAAACCCTTATCCATGTAAATAATATTATTATACTCTTTTAACTTATACTCCTTATAATAAACGTCATAATCAATCAATAATCTTAACTCAAAAAGTTTCGCTTCGATGACAGG
>CM055405.1:12546443-12568314 GCA_029228625.1 Pseudolycoriella hygida | reverse complement strand
ACACCATTGAAATGAACGGGGAATTGCAAAAATTGTTTACATTCGAACCAATATTTAAAAACTGAAAATTGGTGTCCCCGACAAGCATACAATATTAAAACTAAACTTCTATAGAAATTTGTACAAAACTTTGTTTAATATTTTTTTTGATTATTGTATTTTCGACTGTCTTATTCTTTTTATACTACATCGGAAGCCACGAATTTCCATTTCCACTTTAGTAACATTCTGAACATGAATGAATAAAGAAATAGGTCCTCGGCACTAATTTTTTTTATTCGAGCATGAGATCGAACTTGACACCGATCAAATAATAATCATTATTAGAAAAGTGGATACATTTATTTGTTTCGAATCTCGTCTGTATTTTGAGGAGCACATAACACAATAGAGCACATCTCTATTGCGGATAATGTGTAAATTCGGAAAGAGCGCAAACGATGTCGACAGTTGTTGAACAAATAAAAAATTGTATTTAAGAACGCAACATGCACCTCAAAGTCACACGATGTATTCCTACCCTTCTAATTAAATGTTTTACGATTCTACTTCAATGTTCAAGCTAATTTTACTTTGTCCAAATATTCAGGAGAAACAGAAAACTCTTCTTTTTGTTATTTCATGCCAACAAATAATTTTGAAATGAAAAACTCACCTTACGCTTCATTCAAAACATCTCAAAATGAATTCAAATTACAATTACAGGTTTGAATCACATGAACAAATAATTCAAACAACTAAAGCAATCAATTTTGAATTTGACTTTTGCCGCTGTAAACAAAACTAGGACATTTCTTCATAACGCACTTTTATGTAAACACTGCACGTCAATTGTCGAATACATTTTTTCAAATGTGATTTTCCACATTTGTTTACATTTGTTTCTACGCTTTTCAAAGGTCAGTTTGACTACTTTTCGTGTATTTTTTTCAAAACGAAAATGTGATGGTTTAAAATGACATTTTCCGGTAATTGTTGCATCTATCTGGCGCATTTACTCATTGTCTTCATAGATGTGACCAGAAATGACCGAACTTATTCGCTCATTTGCCAAATTTTTCATTTGAAGTTTATGGTTAAAAAAATGTGAACAAATGTGAAAAACGAATGTGAGCAAATTTGAAAAACACATTCGCTCACATTTTTTCGTAAGTGTGTCTTTTCGTTTACACAGCAAAGTATCTTTCGAGTTGTTTACGTGCGGCGATTGTTCGTTGCAGAAATGGTTTTCTTCCTAATTTTTGAATGCGACTCATATTTTATTAAATATCATTGAACATTTTAATGATGATTAGTGAAACTAAAAAATAATAATATCAGAAATCAAGAAACGAAAACCAAATACTACAAATTAAGTTGTAACTAACGTTCACTAATAAAATTTTTTAATAGAACTAGAAAATTGTTGATACATTTTACACAGATAGGTGTGTACCCGAGAAAATGTCAAATACTCTGTAGTTTGTAAGTAAGTGAACCGTTCGATTCAAAGCGAGAGTTGCGTTTTGATTAAACGAATCATACTAATTTGAAATATTTTTGAATTCTTATCTATACGACAAATTTTTCATAATCCCGCATCGAAAAGTGAATAAAATCTTTAATCTTCAAAATAGAGACAAATAATTCGATAACAAAACTGAAAAAGATTTTAGTCTATCTCAACACTTAAAATAAATATTTGAACGATGTCAATTTTGATCCGATACTACTCAGATAGAACGAAAAGACCAGTGCGCTGATCGCCTAGGAATGACTTCTTTATTCATTTATTGTTCAGAATTTTATAAAAAGGAAATGGAATATCGTGACGCGTCTACAATAGTACACTCAAGAATCAAATAAACGAACAAAAGGGCAAAATTTTAGCATATTTCGCCTGTCGTGGACATCAATTTTCAAATTTCAAGTGTTGGTTCAATTGTTAACAATTCCCAACGAGTTAACAAGTCAAATGTGCCGTTCACATAATTTCCATTAGTGCACGCACATCTCTGCGCCACCATAAAAAAGATAATCGAAGTCTAACCATCGATAAAAGTTGATCGGAAGACGAGGATGAACAAATGTGAAATAATATGAAATTAGAATTAGAAATGTGAAAATCACATATTTTCGTATACCCCAAATTTCAGCATTTTTGTTTTGTAAGTTAAAAGTAAATGAATAATTATGTCGTAGCGAAATAAAAATATGATTTTTTAACTTCTAAAACCAATTTTTCGGCTCAGAGTATTTTGAGAATAATGGAAGAATTGAAAAATCGAATAAATGCAATTATTTCATGTAAATTTTAGGTAATCCGAAACATATAAATACTACAACTAAATAAAATGAAACCAAAATTTGCAAGGCAGGCCTTACTGAATTATTATTAGAGAATAGTGAAGCGTTCGAAAAGTGTCAACATTCAGTAAGTTAGTCTCAGTTAGTTAATATTGCGAAAATAGCTAGGCCATTCTATAGATGAAAATAATCGATTTATTGTTCATGATCATTGTAGAATTTTCCAAGTAAGATTACGAATTTCGAATTTTTCTTCAGAGTTTCTGCACATGGTGTGAATGCTACCATTTGAAAACATGTGAAAAAAGTGCACGTTTCCCGCAACTCCCAGAAATAATGATGCTCAACGCCGTAAATTTATTGTGGGCAGAAAGTTCACAGTATCATGAACACATTTTCATAAATAAGTTGAACGATCACTTCAAGTTTGACTCCAACATTTTCGTACTGGATGCTTTGATTGACCATAATCGATATTTGAACTTACAAAATACAATGGAACCAACGACTAAAAGTTTATTTATTTATAAAACTGTCAACGGCAAAATTAGAGGAATCGAACATTTAAGAAAGAAATCCTCGGCAGAAATCCATTTCTAATTGTGTCGACGTACGCTAGGAAATATTTGAATTGTTGGCTTACATAAAGGAATTTCAGAAACGAATAAAAATTGGAATATTTTTCCCAATGGAGATTCGGGACAGAGAGTTGTCGAGGATTTAGTTATATAGCTGGAGGCAAGCAGTTGTAAACATCTTTAAAACTTTAGAAGGAACACAAGAAAACCTTCAGCGTTTTCGTTACACATTTGTAAATCGATCTTCACTGAAACTGATTCGCTAGAGGACATCTTCGTTAGGCTAAATATACGTTCTCAACAGTATCGATATCGAACGACTGCGACGCATTCTTTGCAGAAAAATATGTGGTTTACTATACTTCAATCACTACAAAGTCATTCTAGCACGGTATTTAAATATTCAAATATGTCTCTACTGCTTCTCGATGATTTGGTTGATATTGCCCCTCTACCTGCAATCATGGCACTCTCGAATTATACTCATTTATACCCTGTTGAAATCTCAACAACTGTACTTGTGGTGCCTAAAGCCCTGCCGTTTGCTGAGTTTAGCAGTTACTTACAGACAATCGTCAATGACCATTTCTTCATCATATGTTCGGTCACAATAGTTTCTGCGGTGGTCGTCTTGACTGTTGGTCGTTTCATCGAAAAGAAGAAATTTTTGTTGCTTCAATCGATAGTTGATGTTGTGAATATACTTTTGTTGAATGAAAATGGACACATTGCATACCAACAATTGTTTCGCGTGGAAGCGTTTGTAATAGTTCCGCTATCGTTTGGAGGATTTGTCATCGTAAATTTCATTCTATCAATTTTTCAAAGTTATCTCATTCAACCATTTCGTCATCCTGAAATCGATTCAATGGAAGATCTTTACAAATCGGATCTTCCTATTCTGGCATATAGTGAGCCTTGGCGAAATGGAATTATTGAATGGTTGAGTCGTTCATTTAAAAATGGAGATTGGTGTAACAAAGTGATCATCATACCACCTAAAGACTATGCATCGTATGGTTATAAATATAACGCTTCTGTCTCACTTCCAATGGAAGAACATTATGCAAAATTGTTTGTAAAACATCAGGATCAGTTGAATGTCAGAGGTTACTACATTCCAGCTGATGGACGTCTTTCGTCATCATTAGGAGCTTACGTTGTAAAGGATGGTTTTCCGTTTATCGATCTATTGAACCAAGCGATTCTCAGAATCCAAACTTCAGGACTATATGACAGATGGAAAAATCTGCTTGATGACGACTTCTTTCATCACCTTAAGACAGTAAACCAGCAAGTTGCCGATGGGGTTCAAATTGACAAGATCCCTATGATGGAGGTTATTGTTTATGGTTGGATAGCGGTACTCCTTGTGTTCATAATCGAATTAGTTTGGAAGAAAATTACAGTTTGGTGTCATCGAAACGGAAATTGAAATTCTATTGGACCCGTACGAAGTACAAAGGTCCTATACGTTTACTACAAACAATTTTATTGCAACATGAGGTAGGTCGATGTGGGAGTTGGGGGGATGCATCTATTATCGTCTAAATATGACGAATCAGCAATAAAAAAAAATGTTCGTCCGTCTGTCCGTCCCACTTTTTTTTCAAAACGGCTCAACCGATCAGCCTGAACTTTTTTTTCCCTGAAAGGTACATGCCTCCCATGATTCAAGTTCGAAGATGAGCAAAATCGATCAAGTGGTTCCGGAGATATGGTCGAAGAAGTGAACAAAAACATGGTTTTTCGAAGGTCGGTGAAGCTTTTTCGCAAATATCTCAGCAAGTATAGCACGGACATTCTTTTTTGGGTGTCAAAATGAAAGCATTTGATGTCACAAAACTGGGAAAAAATTTTTGTGGGAATCGGTACAGGAGTCTGGGCACTGGGACCAATGGAATGGACGAAATTGAGATTCTTGGCCATTTACGAAAACACTTTTTCGTCTATATTTCCTTAACTATGCGATAGGGAGATTTACTGTCAAAGGCAATGTTGTAGAGAATTAAATTTAAGGGAACACGTGTTTCAGGGTTTTGGGGAAATATGGCCAAATCCTGGTATATGGCCACTTCCATCATTGGGCAGGATGACCTGGATCTCCCAGAACTGTGAGAGTTAGAAAGTTAGTTCCAAAGGCGAAGTTGTAGAGAATTAAATTTAAGCGAACACGTGTTTCAGGGTTTTGGGGAAATATGGCCCAATCCTGGTATATGGCCACTTCCATAATTGGGCAGGATGACCCAGATCTCCAGAACTATGAGAGGTAGAAAGTTGCTTCCAAGGACAAAGTTGTTGTCAATTAAAATTTGAATGCTGAAAAACTTTTCCATACTCACTCAAATCTGAGTGCGGAAAAGTTGACCTTTTCCGCACTCAAAGCAGTATTGAAAACTGTCGTATTTCGGCATTGAATTGCAGAAAACATTATTCCTACTCGTGCCTGATGGTTGTTCTGACCACACAATGTGTTTTGCCAAACTAGTCTAAGCCTCCTGATGGCAAACAAACAATTCTTTTTCAAAATAGCCGATGAGCTACTAGTTGGGAAAACAAGTTGTCACAAGTTACGAAAACAGCGGTTTTGTTGCTGATGAAAAAGGCAAGTTTTGTGATTTCGATCCTGCCGTCATGACATTCTTTGCACTAATTTTCAAAAGCAAACTCAAACTTCATTTAAAAATGTATGTTTTGTATTTTGTATTAATTGTAAGATGTTCGCACAAATAAAAGTAGATTTGACTGCAACAAATTGCTTTTGAATGAATTTAAAAGTTAATCCTTCCTTAATGCATTCCGTTCTTAACTCAAAAAGTTTCGCTTCGATGACAGGACACTGCTGTTTTCCAATAACAGCATTGAACATCAATGAAAAACTCAGTTATTGCTGGACAGTGTTCAGGACGGAAATAACGCAAACAACAACACAGAAGATGTGAAGATGACGAGGATCCTTATTCTACAGCAACAAGAAATTTCTTCAAAGGTAAAGTGGTAAAGTGTGACGCAGTCCATAAGTCCACTTACAATTCTTCCACATTTGCACCACAAATGTAATAGTCATAGTGAGAGTCGTATGTTATGTTGTCACTAATATTCTCATAAAACTCAGGCTAGAACTATTTTTTTAGAAACATTACTAAAGGTGTGTATCAGTTTCCGTGAAAGTATAATTGAAGTTTGTATTTGAACTGTGTGATCTAAAAGTCGTAACCATTTAAATTGAAGTCGTTAGACAGTACGGTTCAGTCGTTAAACGGCTTTCTTCTATACAACCGAAAGTTTTTCTCGGGTAAGTACTGTTTTTTACTTCGAGAAGTTGAGAGTAGTTGAAAATACTTTTTTTTTGCCCAGAACGAATTTCAATTTGAATTCAAAACTCGTTTCAATACATCTCAAAAGATGGATTATAGAAAAGAGATTTTATTTGACGGAGATTTCTACGACGTAACTGACTTTATTAGCAAGCATCCAGGGGGAACGGTTATTGAATATTATACGGAAAAGGGAGAGGACAGCACGCTTGTGATACAACAACTGCACAAGAGGTCTAAGGAAAAGGTCAAAGTGATGATGAGTGCTTTGAAAAGACGACCAGCTTCAGACAGGGATAGTAAATCTTTGAATGAATAACAAGGAGACGAAGTTTTTCAGTTTTTATAAACTGTTCTCATCCCTCCAGTTGGAATAAACACTGCAGTGTTGCAGAGAAATAGAAGTCTCACTGAAGATTTTAACAAATTACACTTAGAATTGGAGAGAGAAGGATACTTTGAGCCGTCTTACATGCAAGCCTTTGTACGATGCATGGAAATATTTTTCCTTTTCGGCATTGGCTATTTTGCGTTTAGAAGTGAAAATGCGACTTTTTCCTTCATCGGACTGGTTCTCATCAGCTTAGTACATACACGTTGCGGGTATCTAACGCATGAACTCGGACATTACTCACATACTGGAAATTGTAAGATCGACAGAATTCTGCATTCGATATTTCATGGTTCGTAACTCTTCGGCAATATTGTTTTACTGCGATAATAAAATCCAATGAACTGTAGGAGTAGGAGTAGGGCTATCGGCAACGAGGTGGAGACGTACGCACAATCGTCATCATGCAATGCCCCAAAGGTTAAATCATGACGTAGATCTAGACACAATGCCAATTCTAGCGTTCAATGCAAAAGTTGTGAAAAATTCTAAAGACGGGAAAGGATTTATGGTTAAAAATCAGGTAAGATTTTTGAATATCATTCACGATCATGTTCCCTTGCATGTGAGTATGAATTCTTGACTATTATGCGTAAAGTTTGTTCAAACTAAATATGAAATTTCTACTTCAGTGCAACACCGTGAAGATTTGCGCAGAAGTAGAAGTATTTCGACGTGGATTTTTTCTGTTTTACTCGTAGGCTTTCCTCTTTTTGGTCGACACATTTTTAGTTGGAATTGTGTGGAAGTTTTTTCAAGACCCCAAATTTGTCTTGAAGCGTAAAGTGTATCTAGATATGGGATTTATGTTTGGACATTACTACTTCCTTTACCTCTACGGCTTTTGGCCTTGGTTATTCATTATATGGTTTATATCACTTTTTATGCTTGGGAATTTCTCACTAAACCATACATACTTGCCAGTAACAACTGAACCAACACACTTCGTCGAATATTCGTTTTTGCATACAGCAGATGTCGAGCACGCTCCCTGGTGCGATTGGGTAATGGGATACCTAAATTATCAGATCGAGCATCATTTGTTTCCAACAATGCCGAATTTTCGACTTCCATACATTAAACACAGAGTCAAAGCGTTAGCCGAAAAACACAATCTTCCATACATTCAACATTAGTATCTGGAAGCTTGGAGGAAGATCTTTACTAATTTGTATCAAGTATCAACAGAACTAAAACAAAGATAACTGCTGGATCCTTTGATTGTTGTTACGAGCCTTGATGTGCCGTTGACTAAATGCAATAAAATAATTTTAGAACAAAAATATGTTTTTATTTTGAAGAATGAAGAGACACGCAAACATTTGAAAGAAATGCTTTCGGGTGGTAACAATCGAATCAAAGTGAAGGGCAAAAAACATACTACTCTACATTCGTTTAACAACATATTCAAAACCTGCTCTAAGTGAAGGGCAAAAAATATACTACACTATAACCGATGATACAACATAACGAACCTTGTTCTAAGAGAAGGATGGGTGGCACAATATACCACAGTAATGAACCAACATTACAAGTTGTTTCGTCATGATGAACCCTTTTCCATGTGGGTTTCAGTTAGGTCCGCCGCCCTTGGGAGAGATACACAAATTTCGCAACATTCAACATATGCAAACCTTGTTCTAAGCAAAGGATGGGTTATACACTTGACAGTTTTTACAAACTTATCTTGAGATAGATAGGTTACACGGCACCAAGCACTCTCTAACCTTGTTCTAAGCGAAGGATGGGTTTTACATTTCACTATATTTTCAAACCTTGTTCTAAGTGAATTATAGGTTACACTACATTACACTGCTACATGCGAAGTTAGTGACGCCGATCATGTTACATTTAACTTTAAAATGAATTTGTGTCGGAAAAAAACGCGTTACATTAGAGACCGTGTGATTTTCCTAGTGTCAGTCAAAAAATATATTTTTTAGTTTTCGTTTTTTTTTTTACAAAAGGTTTAGTGTGAGAAAAGAAAAGAAAAAAAATTGAGTGAAAAGTGAAAAAGTGAGTTAAAATTAAGTGGACGTGTTACGAGGTCAGATATTATTTTTGTTATTTTTGTTATTAATTTCTTAGATAATTAAATGAAAAGGTTTTTAATTTGCTGAAATTGTTTGTGATTGTAACTTTTGTGCACTTATTTACCCAAAACCCTTGAATGAAAGCTTTCCCTCCTTACCGTAGAACGCATACGGTTTGAACAATCTACGCTTATTGACGTCCCTGAGGATGACCCCCAATAAGCTAGTTTCAATTTACATTTCACGGGAAATATAAAGTTGAACTTCGAGATTGTTGAAACAAGCGGGTCGAAACGGAGCCTTTAGGTACTTTAGGGCTGACGTACATGACTAATCGCATTTTTAAATTAATTTTGTATCAATGGAAAAATTTTTTAATTTTTTAATTTTTTATTTTCATTGAGTTTGATTTGGTCGCGATACTAAGGACAATTGTGACGAGCGAGAGAAAGGATCCATTGTTTTTCTTTTGATTTTTATTAGATTTTTTATAGTTAAAGAGAGTGAGGATGTGTGACAGAAAGACTACTGACGCGACCTATGACAGGTTAAATAATAACCGAATCAAAAGTTTGCGTTCAGAAGCCCAATTCAACAGAAACTCTCCCGAACCGAATGATCGAGCTCTGAGAAACTATTTTGACAATTTGAACCGAAAGTTTTAGTATATTACAGCACATGCTATGTAAGTAAGCCATTACTGAACGGGCTGATGTTCGCACAAGGTGAAACACAAGTGCGAAGGTTTGAGGAACGAGCGAAGCGAATGGATTAATCGCACAAGTGTTTCACCGTGTGCGAACATCAGCCCGTACAGTAATGGCTTACTCACATAGTATGTTCTGCAGTATATTTTATCGCATAGGGAACGAGGAAAGTTTATACATGTCGGTTTTTTTATAAAAATTTGTCAATAGCTGGGATCGAACCGGGGACACCTCACGTATGAGACGAGTACTGTACCACTGAACCACGGGATCATTTGAATGTTGGCAATAAAATTGCGTTCATCAGTTCAAAACAAAATAATTTTATTATTATTTTGAAATCGAGTTTTATTCTGTAATGATTTTTTATTTGTTATGAAATCGAGTTTTGTATGTAACAATTTTCTTTTTTACTTCTTTACATTGTAAATTTTTATGTTGCATGGTCTTTCTTCCACTGCAAATGCGCATATATACCCGTTCAATGATTACATGTATCATTTGCGTACCCACATGAAATAGCGAAGTGGCGCAGTGGTAGAGTGCTTGACTGTCGTGCGGATGACCGGGTATCGAATCCCGGCGTGTGAACTTTTTTTTAATAAATAAGATCGCTGATAATAATACAGAGTTTCAACGATACGGTACGTATGACTTAAACAGCTACTACGTAGAGCGCTCGCTCACCATGCGTAGGACCCGAGTTCGATCCCCGTGTTCGAAAATTTTTTTATAAGCTGCTAAGTACATTTCATGATGAAACGCTCAACCGTTCAGTAATTTTCATGATTGAACACCCAACAGTTCAGTAATTTTCATGATTGAACACCCAACCGTTCAGTAATGAAAATTACTGAACACCTCGGCAGTCCTCCATGTAAGACCGATTTACATAAATAAAAATGTTACTAGTTTTGACCACTTACCGAGTCCCTATGCGATAAAATTAATTGAAAAACTGGATGAAAGGAGTACTGTACGAATCGGTTTTCCCCTAAAATTTAGAAAAACGTTTAATTCAAAGCAGACTTTTCATCTTACTCGGTCAATGTAAATTAACTCCTACTCTCCGAACATTTTTAGTTTTAGAGTGAAATAGACACGAAACATTCGTAAAAATGGCGAACGTCTATTATATCTACTATCAAGTTACGAATATTTTGTTGTTAATGAATGAAGTTTTCGTAAATTTAGGAAGGTTATAAGAATCGAGGACCAGTTATGGTGATTGCCTAACATAATTCCTCCAAAGAAGACACACAATCATTTCCCAAGCTGTTTTTATACATATTGTTGCGATATTTCTGCAACCTTTCGTATTTACACTCAGGGTTCGTATATATACACTCAGGGTTAGAGTAAGAAATGTTTCATACAAAACTTCAACAGATGGCAGCTGTAGTCATTTCCGTTTCAGTTCGCTAGTTCAATCAATACCTCTAACCGAGACGTCAGCACTTTGTCCATCACGACCATCAGCATATCAAGGTGCATGAATTGACTGAAGATTGGCACTAGATCCCGAAATGTTGATCTCTTCTAATTATCTCCATAACGCAACTGTTCTGATGTGTTAATGTCTGAGCGTCATGTCAATGACAAAATAATGCAAGTAAGAGCTTACACGTTCATAGTAAAAGTAATACGTAATGAGTTGTATCCTAGAGATTTGAAAAGTGTCGAATGAGTTTTCAAAGTTGGGTTCACTAAACAACAAATTCTCTGAATTAATTTGAAAACATCTGTTGATATTACACTTTCAACAAAAAACCAAGGTTGTATACTAATATCGCCGAATCATTTCTTACTGAAAGTCCAATTACTTGCACAGTAATATTTTCTTTGAACACATTTTGAATTTATAAATTTTGCATGAAAACAATATTTTGATGATGACAAATTTCAATAATAGTAGAAAATTTCACCGCAACGAAATACGCATTCGAGTTCTGCATGCAGAGTAATACTTCGTTGTTTCGAAAGTTGTTGTACTGTAGCACTGCACTATGATGATCATTACAATGAACGTACTTTATAAACTTTTTCAGGGGGAGAGGGTCAATAAATCCGTGTACATGCTATGATTTGTAGGAGTACGTACTTATGGCTTCAAAAGGATCATTCACATATGACCTTTCATTTAGGGGGTGCTTCATAGGGAAGGGGGTGCTCCAAAGACTCAAAAATCTTTCCTTTCAGATCATGTGAGTCTTTAATTAGGAGGGACGAGTCAAAATATTCGCTTCGTTTTTATTTAAATTGTACCAATAATATTTTATTAAATCTCCGACCGGTTCCTTTCGCTAAGCGAACATCATCAAGGATTTGATTCGAACATACATATCAGAATAGATGCGACAAACAGAGTTGACGTTACGAAAAGACTCGAACGTATTTAGGGAAACATTGCCTTCAATTTTATCAAAAATTGCCGTTAGGGCAATATTGAAAAACCCGTCCGAAGCAACGATGTAAAAAAACCCTCCCGAAAGCACAAAATTGATCCCTGCCCTCAGGAGAGGCCCATGACAAATAATTCCATAGACAAAAATTTTTCCCCTAATTTTTCTCCACAACATGGCAAAAGACAATTTGTTTGTCTAGGGCTGACGGACACATACCTCCTTAGACAAAGATGTTTCCCTCAGAGCAAGCAACGTAGCAAAAAATTTTTTTTTTGGCTGGCGCCGACCTGAGGCCCACTTCAGCCCTAAGCAAAAGCCAAACTTGTCTAAGGCTCATGTTGGCAAACACATGTCTCGTTCTCAAAATGAACGATAAGCTAGTTGAGAAAACTATCATTTTGTCACTGTTACTGAGAAAAAGGGAACGTTTGTGATTTCGGTCCTAACGTCATGATATCCAAATTTGCACTAACTTCCTCTTAAGGTTTAATTCTCTTTTGAAAAAAAAACCAAATTTCATTTAATAATTTATGTTTTGAATTGTGTATTATATCTTGTCATTTAAAAGCCACTCAAAACACTTTCGGTTCTCTTAGCAAGAATGAAAATTGATTTTGAATGAATTTAAAAGTTAATCCTTCCTTAACCCATTCCGTCGTTGCTTAACATATTCTTAAATAAAATCATGGCCCCACGCCACGGTAGTAAGGGACCACGACGCAAGAAATTTTTTCCATAGACTAAGAAGCATATACAGCAGCTTTTTGACTTCCCCCTTGTGATGTAGCCCCCCCCCCCCCTCAGTTCAGTCGATCCGGAGATATAAAATTTTGAAATTTATATTTTTGTATAGAAGAAATTTTCCGTAGAATATTTTGAACCGGTCGATTTCGTCGTTACTATCTTACTTTGATGGGATCTCGGAAGCGGCTCGATCACTTTTGCTGAAATTTTGAGGGTAGCTTCAGATCATAAAATTAGTGGACACGTATTTTTTTGACTCAATAACTCTAAAACTACAAGAGTTAGAAGGTTGCTTGAAAAAGCAAAGTTGTAGAGAATTAAATTTTATCTACCTTGAACAGTAATGTCGCATTTATCCGTCTAGGCCATTTTCATTTATCTCGATATATCTGTTCTCGGTACAAAAAATATTGTATGCACCTCTTGCTAAAATTGTTATCTAACATAAATATATATTACCGAATACCTATTTTTGGAATTTTTCGAGAAATGACCCAGTCCGGGGATGTAGCCACTTCTAGAATTAGTGGGTCAGCAACGGCAAAAATGACAAATGAGCCTTATCTCTCGAACTATTGGAGTTAGAAAGTTGCTTCCAAAGGCAAAATTGTAGAGAATTAAATTTTAGCGAACATGTGTCTCAGGGTTTTGGGGAAATATGGCCCAATCCTTAAGATATGACCCATAACTCTAGAAATATGAGAGTTACAAAGTTGCTTCCAAAGGCGAAGTTGAAGAGAATTATATTTTAGCGAACAAGCGCCTCAGGGTTTCGAGAGATATGGCCTATCCCTGGGATTTGGCCATTTCTAGAATTGGGAGGGTTTGTATAGCATTTTTCAACTTCCATCAGTTCTTTTTATATTTTTCGGTTATTCTCGACATGAGTGAGGTCATGCAATGGAGCTTACTAGGTTTATAGAATTCTTGTGGATTTCTCTTGCACTTTTCAACTTTGTTTGAATTTTTTGATATTTTCGGTAACTCTCGCTATGACTGAGGTATTCACATTGACCACCAATTTGGGGGATTTTTGGCGAGGATAAACTTACAAAAGTACTGATATCTGCCAAAAAAAACTCCTACAGAGAAGGTGTGACGTTTACACTGCAAAAGTTTTACTTTCACTTCTTTTCGCGAAGATAGTACTGTGCAAATTTAAATTTTTGCACATGAAAAGTGAAAGTGTGACGCAAGTTTTTAAAAACACAACGTAATTTTGCTTTAATTTTTTGTGTATTGAAGCTGAATGCGTCACCCTCCTCTGATTTCAGATATTTTGTAACCGGAAACTATTATTTTTGCGTTTGAAGCGTTCGAAATTTCTGTAGCTCCTTCAAATTGCTATTAAGCAAACTGGAGTACATAATAAACATTGTAGAGAAAGTTGAGGGGATCATTTTTGCTTATGGAAGTAATAGCCGTCGCGCATTGATTTGGCGGCAGCTCGACAAAAATTCTATGTATAATTCGTTAGAAACAATTTTCCTACTTCCAAAACTACTGATATCACAACAAAAACCCTTTATGAAAGGGAAATGTGACGCAAGTCCTCGTCCCTTCTTCTAAAATAACTGATATCAATTTGGGTGACGCTTACAGCTTCGGAACGAAAAAAATTCATTTGAAATGTTTTCACATTTGATTAACGTAATAATTTTTCTGCGCCTTCAGATTTGACATACATCACGCAAAGCTAAATTTTTTTATCTAGATAAATATTTCTGTAACCCTTAAGTATGAAATTACGTTAAGTGAAGAGAAGTGTATTATTGTTTCAGTTGTTTTGAAAATTTGTGAATTTTCATACTTGCATCCTTTGTGATCCAAAAAACTATTGGTTGTGTATGATCAGTTGGTACCAAATCAGTACACAATGATCTAGCCACTTTCCATATTTTTGGTTAGAGTTGGTGAGTGTAAATTTACCTCTTTGTCTTTCTTCTGTCAATTAAAAATAGGAATTTCTGGAATTTTACAGAAAGCCTCCAACCGGTGTTTTTTTCTTGCAATTAAATTGTGGAAATTCGATAATGGGTATACAGTTGCAGGAAAAATTTGAAATGTAAAGAAAAATAGGTTTTACCCAGTGCCAAAATAAATACACTCATGTATGTGGAGTGTCAGATGGATTTTTTTTCGAATTTTGACTATTAAAGTTCTAATTCCATACTGTTACATACTCTCCACTCAACGTACCAATTCACCTTTATTGCTTTTTTATTTTCATTTTGTTCCTTTATTTTCCGATTTTGTTCCTTTTATCAGTCGCTATAATGTCGCATGCGCTAAAATTTGGCATTTGCGCACGCATTAGGAACAAAATCTTTTAATACATAAATCGCAGATTTTCTATTTATATCTGTTTTTGTATATAAACGAAGCACAGTGTGATTAGAAAGTCTACGAATATGCAGCTTAGTCTTTTTCGTATTAAGCAGTTTTACAACATTATACTTAAAAAATTGATAAATTAAAGATAGAAATAGAGCTGTATATGTTAATATTGAGCCATTAAATTGATTTCTTTTGGTTTTGATAATTGAGGAAGAAAGGGAGAGAAGTCTGTCGACATTGGTTACTGAAGTGGACGTGGCGGCTCAGTGGTGATGCACTGGCTTTCCACCAAAAATGCCCGGGTTCGATTTCCGGCAATGGAAGAATTTTTCATTCAAAAATATAGTTGAAAACCGTTCACAAGTTCACCCAAGCTTCGACGCTTCGTTTAAAATTGGGTAGTTACGGGATTCGATGCTCGTAACGAAACACGTACAAACATTGACGCCACGCAAAAAAGGAATGTACACAAATGAATGGTCATCAGAATTTTTGGGAAAAAGCTGACACAATGGTAGTTCCGCTCAAAGTATATAAACACTAAAGGTAGCGCAAATCAGCAAAAACGTTCGGGACCCAACTTTAAGGTGAATATGTCTTGTTAATGTTGCACGCATGACAAATTTGCTTTCTCAAGTTAGACAACTTGAAATAATTTAATACTAAATTAAGCAGTTGCGACAGCTTAAGCATACGAAAATTTCAGGAATCCAACATAACAAATCTATATTCACCTCAAACTTGGGTCCCGTATTTTTCCTTATCCGCTGAGGGATTGCGTTACCTTCCGTGTTTATATACTTTGGTTCCGCTAACCTACCACAGATAGACACGAAGACGGCAGCCCATATCACCCAATAGGTTCGTGTGGTCCTAATAGACAAGAGTTGTCGTCATCCGGTCGTCGGAACTGTTGGCTAGCCAACCTCCCCGCCAATAGCATCTGACAAATAAATAACTGAATGAAAAGTGTTAGCCTAATAATAATGCATAATTGTAAAATAAGATGTAAGATAATATTCGATAAATAAATAAAAAAACTGAAGTCATTTTGAAATATCCATGCTTTGACTGCGTCAACAGCATTATGTCAAAGTATCTATAGTGATTTTCATGACGCGATGCATAAGCTGTCAATCAAACAATATCACTAGTTTGACAGCTTATGCATCGTGTCAACAAAATCACTATGCTTTGACATAAGCCTTTGAAGCACTAAACGCGTAGTTTAGAGTGGCATATTGATTCTTTTTCAGGCGCTGATCGGCCCGACGTTAAAGATTTTTTTTTTTTTTGAAAAAATGTCGGTTGTGGAAAAATTTCAGCGTAGTTCCAATCATCTTCAAATCAATCGACAAAAACCAACAAATTGTTAACATTCACCCTGTACTCATATACCAAATATTTTCTGTTCATTTCTGAAAACACAACCATCCCAAGAAAATATCCTTTTTGCACAAACAATAACAGAAAATCTCCGCTCTGGCATAGTGAAAATTTCGTTCGTACTAAATCGTGTATCAGCATCCCAGGCATGCATGAACATGTAATCGATTTTAGTCAGGTGAAGTCTCTTCTTGGTAGCGGTTGAACATTAAAAACATTGAGTGTATTCCAAGAGGAAACATTGTACAAAAAAGTTTTGTCTGCTAAATTTTGTTATTATTTTCGTTTCTCTCAAAAAATGATAAATTGTAAAATGTTCATTGGATGAAACTGTTTGTTTGTGGTTGTTGGATCAGGTAAATAAATTTGTTATTAAAGTCTTTTAATTCTTTCGATTAGTTTGATTGTTATTTTTAAAAAAATAAATATTTTCTATTTTCTCGTTAATTATGTTACAATGCAGTGTTGGTTTGTGTTGTAATTCAGTGATAACTCTTGTGTCATACAAGAGTGTGGACAAAAAAATTGAATATTTTTGAGTTAAAGACAAATGTGTATTTTAAAGGTATCCTTTCGACAAAGTAAAATCTTTCGGTGTTGATTTTCAATCCGACACGTTTTCTTTTATTTGATTTATTTTCACATGTAAAATTCTTTGTACATACAGACAATATAAAACGACTGTCGATGATTTCGTATAAATATACTGGGGAGTGCTGTCTAGGATAGAAAAAAAAGTAGAAATGAACAGGCGTGACTATAAAGCTGATTTATGTCCTTTTTATGGCAGCAACCGTTTGTCGTAATAGTGCCGAATAATATTATTGTGGAAAAATCTAGCCCGTCAATTCTCACCATTCCGAAAAACTTGATTGATGCAAGTAAAAAAATGAGCTTTTCCATTGTTATTATTTAAATGTATTTTCCGATATTTATCATGCGAAATTGCACGTTTATTAAATCGTACTGTTATTATTTACACATACAGAAACCTTTTTAACTTGACAGTGTTTATTTAGACCGGACTTAGCATATCTATTCTTGTACCGATGTGTATCTACGTTGAAACCATTTGTCAATGCACAGAAAATCATTTGTCATTTTATTTATTTACTTCGTTCGCGGAAAATCGTTGGACCTACAGGACGATTATGAATTCATAAAACAATAATTTTTATGACGAAATGTTATTGCGAAGAAAACGAGAAAATTTTGCTTACTAAATCCTCTTAAAATCACTAGTCTCCCCTCCCTTCGAGTTTCATAGGATATTTTTTATGCGAATGTATGAACTACCATTTTCACTTCTATTGGTTTGATGGTTTGAATAAAAAAATAATCTTTTAACCGGAATTAAATGTTTTGAGTATTTCCCATTCGATGATCTATCATACCGTACACAACGGAGTGTTAATTATTTTCCTAGAAAATCGAAAAGTTTTCTTTACATTTTCCACCAACTTTTCAAATTATAATTTCACTTTATATTCACTGCCGTACAGCCCGGCAATATAAATATGTATTTTATGATAAATGAATTTATATTTTTGTAAGGATTCATTATGTAATATCCGTTTTACCGATAGGGTGTGTATAGCATCGATATTTTATGAGAAAATTACTTTGTATATGGAAAATTTTTTGAGATGAAGAAAATGTGAATGACGATCAGACGATGTGATGTTGTGAATTTTAAATTAATCAGCGGTTTTTGTACATGTGCTAAGAATGGCTGTATGTGACAGGAATAAAGTTTCGATGTATAAAACATTCAATAAAATTCATTTAACAAGAGACACTTATTTTTAGACCTGTACGAAGCGCTGATAGACGTACACTTCTGATCTTTCGTGTTTGTATAAACCGTCTGAACGTTTGAAAAAATGGTACGGACTTTGGATACAGTTTTTCTGAAGACTCTCCTCGCGAGTTCGGTTCAAGTCCAACAAAAATTTATGTATTTTTCACGCCAGGTCATAAATACATTATTACGAGTGTTTGAAGTGTTCATGAGTGTTTAAGAATTATGTCTGAATGTAGAAGACAAATGACATAATTTGAATTGAGGTATAACGTTTTTACGAACGATTCATTATCCGCGCGGCCACCGCTTAATTTGTGAGTTTTAGGGTCGAAAAAAGTTCCCGACGCCATGGAAAATCTTTTTTTCACCCAAATTTCTTCATAAATGTCAACAAAGGAGCCTCTAGAAGCGATTTCAATCAATTTGGGCGTTTAACGTTCTTCTTAATTTGTGAGTGTTTTTGTCGAAAAAAGTGTCCCACGACATGAGGAAATGCATTTTTACATCAAAATCAATTTTTACATCAACACAGCGATGAAAAGAAGCGATTTTGCTTAATTTCCATTAACTCTGACGAAAACAATTTTCCGAATTTTCCGAAAATTTTCTTTTTGTTTTTTCACTTAAAATGTTGCTACACATTAGACAAATACTTTTACATATTCGGCGCATTTTTTTTCCACCTGTTTCACATCGTTTTTACTCAAAATATTGCATTTTTCCCAATTAATTTTAATGCAAAAAATTTTTTCGGTCATTTCTTTTGCTTCAAATGTCGTAGTAGTCCAATTTTATCGAATGACTATGGATGCGGAATTTTTTTCGTCTATATGATCATGTTATGTGTGTTTAATTGATGAAAATTTAGGACGGGAGCACTTTTTCGAGTACCCTCGGCACTGGGTGCTTTTTTTCCAACACAAACAGTTTTTAAATGGCAAATTCCATTGGTACCATCACCTGGGTAACGAATTTCATCTCTTTCACTCTTTCAATGTGATTTTTATTAACATGAGACAAAACCCATTCGTTCCCCAGGTGACATGGTAGCGGCAATGTATGGGTTACCGATGGAATTAACCAAATACAGCTTTCAAACGATACCTCATTTGCAACAATCGGTCTTGTAGTGTTAGAGTAGCGTAGCGTCAAAGTGGTAATTTTTCCCTATCATGCCCAAAACGAAAATAGTCGCTATCGAAAAACTGTTTCGCCGATTTTTTTCAACTTACCATCATCAATCGAAAGACCTATTCGAGTACTGTCGATTCATGCAAAGAAAAAAATTTGACAGCTTTTTCGACTTATGAGGTGGTAAAGGTGGATATTAAATTTTGATAAAATTTCCATTTTTTCCATTGCAAGTCAGCTAAAAGAAAAGTGAAAATAAACGTCACTGCTATTACTTTTAACTCAAGCAAGGAATAGTTGTAGAACCGACGGAGGTTCGACGCTTGGGCTTTGTCAAATCATAGTTTTACTAATAAATCACACCACTGTCAATCTCACCGCCGCCGCCCGCCGGAGGCTACCCATCTCCAACTTTACTCACAATCTTGCTGCCTTTCGTTTCTGAGCTTACATTAACTCAATAACGTACAAAACTTCTTGGAACTGGCTGCAACAGTTATTAAATTTTCTCAATTCAAAAAATATTAGAAAGAAAATAATTTCCAAATAAGTGTTCAACTAAGTTTTTTGTAATTTGCAATTTTCCCGCCATTCACATGAATAAATTCATCATCGATATTACCAATGCTGTATGTAGGAAGTTGCGCAAATCAGTGGGGAGGCAAACGCAAAAATCTATGAATCATCGGTGGATTATCGACGAATCTCAGGAGAACATGCACAAAGGATCGGACACACCAATTCTTCACATAAAGTAGCAACCGCTACTTAATAACTTCATTATGAATAATTTCATACAGAACGTATGCCGACTTCACTTCTAACCTACAATGCGATTTATAATTGAAAAAAAAATACGTTCTCTCGAAGGAATTTCCTCTTTTACAAAATTCACAAACAACTGAGCGCTCATTGAGTCTTAGCGTTACGTCGGAGTCTCGGAAAAAAGCTAGATTTTAACCGTTTCGACTTGACCTACCATCGATTAGCAATCACTGTAACATGTATCGTAATGGGCGTCCATCTTGACGGGGGAGGGGAGGGAAGCGGGGTGCATTGCATACATACATTGCATACATCTATTATATGCTATATATACATCTTCCTACTTCGCCCTCCCTATGTCTAACCCTCCCTATTCTGACCTCGCAGGCGAAAAGCACACGTTCTCTCCATCATATAACCTACCTATACATAACAGTTGATGCCACGAAAGTGTCTGACAACGGGGCGAAAATTACTAGTTTCACTATTAAGTAGCGATGTTTTCACCCTTCCTGGTTAGGTTATTGATCGGTGAATCATCTGTAATTCCACTGTGAATAATCACTGATTCCACTGTGAATCATCGATGATTCCACTGTAATTTACAAACACCGAGTATGAAATTAATAACGCGAATGACATATAAAACATCAAACGGTTTGATCTATCGTCTTTCAAACCTCTTCAAAGGATAATTAAATTGAAAACTATTTATGAGAAGCCACAATCCAAACTTGTTTCGATGTAGCTGCAGCCAGAAATTTATTTTGCGGCATGTTAGTACATCTTTGTGTTAAATTTGTGCAATCCAAAGTTATAAGATATTTTACTTTGAAGTTGAGTATACTATACATACACCAAGTACGTATAACTATAATTTCATTTTGTATCATTAGTGAAGTATTCTATTACAAAATTCTAGACTGCAAGCGGTAGAAACGGCTATGATCTCATTTCAAAGATTTTAATAGATAAGAATATTTTAGACTTTGTTTTACGACTTCCCTAAAATTAAATGTTGCAATTAATGTTTCAAATAATTGCTTTAACTTTGTTCATTTCAAGCGTATTTTAATGGAATATTTTCTTTGTAATACAATGTTTTGAACAAACCTACAAAAATATATGATGAACTGAGCATTGTATGTTCACTGAAAATTCGTAAGGACCGTTGTGGGTCGACCCACACCTGACCCACAGTGGTAGAAGTCACAGAAATCGTTTTTCTGTGCGTTCTAAAACTGTGGGTCGACCCGCCAAAATTGTGGGTCGTCCCACTCCGATCCTTAAAATTGGAAAGAAGTTTATGAACATCTATACTGAACGCATGCTAAGAGGCTTTTTTAGGGAATGAGAGGAACGAGCCGGAGGCGAGTTCTGGAATCGAATTAGCCAAACAAGCCAAAGTTAGTAGCAACGTTTTTCTTAGACGTCGTGAGAAATACGAGACGAAGTTAACACATGCTTGCAAAAAGTATTAAGTATTTGCCAAGCGTAACGATTATCAAATTGTGCATTAGTAATTATAAACGTCTAATGTCTGCCTGTTTATCTATCTATGTGTCTATTCGTCTATTCATCTATTTATATATTTATTTATTTATTAGTCTGTCTGTCACGATCCCGTTATTTTTTCGTTTAATTGCGTTTACACTAGCGAAGAAAAAAAAAAATACTTTTTGATATGTTGTCGGGTATGGTGTAAAACGTCGAGAAAACATGTTCCGGGGTTAGATATTGTTCTGAAATAAGGGAGTTATGGGTCAAGAAAGGGTCGAAATTGAAAATCGTCCAAAAGTCAGTCAAGATGACGTCTTAGAGATTTGGTCGGGGAAGCAAAGTCTTAGAGTTTTTGATGGCCAATTTTGTAGAAGAAAGTTTTTTGATCCGACTTCATGCGGAGGAGCTAGGCAGCAAAAACTGTTAAAATTTTGGGGTTTCCTCACTTTGTTGTTAGGGAACTTTTGTTGTTGGACAAAGTAGAGAT
>CM055405.1:12522127-12546150 GCA_029228625.1 Pseudolycoriella hygida | reverse complement strand
ATTTTTGAGTGCTAATCGATAGTGGAGGCTTGTGGCAACAAATTTGCTGAACAATGTTGGGTGAAAAAGTTTCATACTACCGAGCTATAGGTCGTTCTTTGGCGATTTTGTCCAGAGCTGGAGCACTTATTAACCAATATCTCGGCCAGTAGTTGTCGGAATGAGGCCAGTGAGGTGTCAAATGAAAGGTTTCGACAGTGTGGAGGTAGCGGAATTGGGTTGAAGCAAATCGATTGAGCGGTTCGGTGCCCAGGGTCGATCAAAGGAGGCAAAAATGGCCAAAAATTTGCTCCGCTGCCCGAAAATTACTTAAAAAATACTTTTTGATATGTTGTTGGGGATGGTGCAAAACGTCGAGAAAACATGTTCCGGGGTGGGATATTGTTCTGAAATAAGGGGGTTATGGGTCAAGAAAGAGTCGAAATTGAAAATCGGCCAAAAGTCAGTCAAGATGTCGTTCTAGAGATTTGGTCGGGGAAGTGTCAGAGTAGAATGCGTTGCAAGTGCAACGCTGAATACGTGGAACGTTGAATACGGGGTAAGTGGAATACGGTGAACGTTGAATATGGGGGAAGTGGAATACGGGGGAAGTGGAATACGGGGAACGTTGCATACGGTGAACGTGGAATACGGGGAACTTGGAATACGCTGAACGTTGCATACGGGGGAAGTGGTATACGGGGAACGTTGCGTACGGTGAACGTGGAATACAGGGAAAGTGGAATACGGGGAACTTGGAATACGGGGAAAGTTGAATACGGGGAACATTGCATACGGTGAACGTGGAACAGGGGGGAAGTAGATTCGGGGAACTTGGAATACGGGGAAAGTTGAATACGGTGAACTTTGCATACGGTGAACGTGGAATACGGGGGAAGTGGAATACGGGGAAAGTTGAATACGGTGAACGTGGAATACGGTGAACGTGGAATACGGGGGAAGTGTAATACGGTAGAAGTGGAAAACGGTGAACGTAGAATACGGGGGAAGTGGAATACGGGGGAGTGGAATACGAGGAAATAGAATGCGGGGAACTTGGAATACGGGGAACGTGGAATACGGGGAAGAACGTTGAGATGTGTGGAATAAGGGAAAAATACATTTTTGTGAAAAAAGTGAAAAAATTAAAATTTCGTTGAACAACGAAAAAAACGTTACACTTGACCTCACTTTTTTCGGATTTTTCCGATTTTTTCGAGTCACTCGCAAAATATCCAGGGGGACTTTTTGGACGTCACTCAGCTACCTAAGGCCTACCGAATCCCGCTTAGTTTGCTTTTTTCCTAATTTTTGCAAGCTCTTCCATATAAATTTTTTTAATTTCCCTACACTATTAGCTTTGTTTTGTTTACAAATCTAACAATCGGAACAAATCTGTCTGCGGCTGAGTTTCGAACCAACGCACTGGCAACTCGATCTCATAGTAGCAAGCAGACGTGTTAACCACTACGCTATCGAGTTGTTGTGCATACATAAAGCACTAAAAATGCCATGTTTGATGTAGTTACTCCATTGGAGTATTCGCTTAGTTCTGTGAATAATTTTTCGTCGCTTCATGTATGATAAATTTGGTCATGAAATTGTGCATACTTTGACGTAAGCCGACGCCGCACTAAGAGCGTTTGTACGATTCAGAAAACCCTTTTGTGTTGCCAATAATAACGAACAATACCACAGACATTCATATATAACCACAATAGCTACTTTCGAAGATAGAATGCTGCACTATTGTAAATAACTCTAAATAACTCTGAAGGTGAATGTTAATAGGGAAGTCATGGAAAAAGACTTCCAACTTATTGAAAATAACAAGCAAATAACAATTTATTATCGCACACTTTCAGCTTGTTATTATTAGTGGTTGTGCAATTAGTGTGCAATACTTTTCAGTGCAAATTTTCAAGTGAATAATAATAGATATTTATACCAAAAGAACGTCTGGTATTTTTGATATGTGAAAAATAGCAAATTGTTTGACGTAGGTGGAAAAAAGTCACTATAACGACATTAAATCATTGAGAGTATTTCGAATGAGTCAAATTGAAAATGCGCGTTTGAGTTTGTGTAAAATTATGAAAATGCAATATCAACACAATTCACACTATACATTTCGTTCGAATGATGATCATTCTTATCCATTTTCATGGAGGGGAGGCATCGGACGTCTAAGTTGCCAACGAAACAAAAAAATCGATTGAATTTGTATCTATTTGTACATTAAAGAATAAATAAATAAATTATGAATGTGCCTCCAAATTGGTTGTTTTGACACATAGGAAAAATTTGCTTCATGAGCCGAATCATACGAGTCAAAACAAATATTTGGAAGCACTTACGTACAATATTTTACGTGTTTCAGCAATGTAAATGCGATTTTACATTCTTTTCGCACATGTAAAACGCGCATTTACATTGCTTCAACACGTAAAAAACCGTACGTAAGTGCTTCCAAATTTTTATTTTGACGAGAGGGAATACATGCCTCCCCTTCGGGTCGGGCCGTAACCTTCCCACTCGTCAAAATAAAAATTTGGAAGCACAGACGTAATGTACTATTACACGTTGATGCTCGGTATATGCGTTTTTCGAGTTGTTACAGAGCAGAAACATGTAATTATTGCATACGCGCGGTGTTTCCCCTTAAAAATTATTAAAGGTAATCGCTGACAATGACATTTGTCATTCTCCTATATTTGTTTTCTTTTTTTCGCTAATGCAAACCTCGATTGTTCCTCTCAAATGGCAACAAAATACTATTATCGTCTTCTCGCGTTTTGTTGTTGACGTTTACCAGGCCAATAATAATAAATTATTGTGCAGTGATAAGTCAAATTGTCATTCTTCAACTTTGTTGTCTCGTGTTCGCTCATACGATAAAAAAGAGTATGCTCTTATGAAGCATCGACGTTGGCTTCACAAAGAGCACAATATTTATTATGAAAGTCCAAGAATTGACGAAGTTTACTCTTTGACATTTGACTCGAACTAAATCTAAATAAATATTGCCTTGACTCTTGTGTGTATGACCCACAAATTGGATTCGAAATTGCGAAATCCATAAAAAAGCCCAAAGTTAAAAAAAAAAATTTACACACAAAGAAATATTTTTGTTGCTAGGGCCGACACTGAATAAAAAACCTCATCATTAAAGAAATATTCACGAAAGACCACCAAATATTGTTTGGGGTCGCGTCTGAGAACCATGATCGTTGGCCTCCACTCACTCCTACTGTCTCCTGCAATTTACTTTTTTGTAATTTGTAACCACCCTAATTTGGACCCAGGAGTAGGGGGAGCATCGATCATGGTCCTTAGATGACGAATCAGCAATAAAATAAGATGTCCGTCCGTCCTTCCGTCTGTCACCCGATAACTTGAGTAAAACTTGACCGATTTTCAAAAACTTTTTTTCTCTGAAAGGTAATCGAAAAATCTTTTATGGGATTGAATCTGGGCACTGTCAGCCCAAGGGCCGCCGAGCTATTGGTTTTTGGTTTTTTGTACATAACTCGAGTAAATCTTTTTCAACTTTCATAATTGTTTTTTTAATTGACAGGTCTATGAAAGCCCTACTATTTGTAGAAGAAACTTTTTTGAGATTGGGATATAGCTAGAGCACTAAAAACGTATGTCTGCTAGCGCTCTACATATTTTTTGTACATAACTCCAATAAATCTCTTCCGATTTTCAAATTTTGTTTGATCGAAAGGTCGAGGACTGTCTCCCGTTTTGATTAGAAACCCTTGCACTCAGTCAGGACCCTAAAACTGAGTTTCTACTAGGGCCCAACGTGTTTGCTTACATAAATTGGATAAATCCTAATTGATTTCGTTGATTCATCTTCTACTTGAGAGGTAATCGAGTACCGAATTATATTCAAAAACAACTTTGGACCCGGTGCCTGTGCTTAGGGCTGAAGTGGGCCTCAGGTCTGTCCTTAGGTCGGTCCTAATAAAAAACATTTTTTTGTGCTGTGTTGCAGAGCAAATTGAGGCAAACATTTTTGTCTACGGAAGTATGTGTACGAGGCAATTTCTCATTGCCCTAGGTCGGTCCTAAATTCTGCCCTAGACAAAAAAATGGTTTTTTGCTTTGTTGTAGAAAAAATTGAGATGTACATTTTTGTCTGTTTTGGGGGTCAATTTTGTACTTTCGGAAGGGTTTTCTTCGGACGGGTTTTTCAATATTGTTCTCTCGGGAATTTCCAATACAATTTAACGTGGACGTAATTTCATACACTTTAGAGTTAAGGCAATATTGACTTAAAAACGTTCGAGTCTTTTCGTAACAACAACTCTGTTTGCCACATCTACTCTGATACGTACGGGTCCCTTCATATGTTTTTTTCTGGGTTATCTGATGTTTCTTTTCATTTTGGTTCGAGGCATGTGATTACTTAATATAAAATACCTTGTATTCCTCGTACCATTTACTTACTCATCATTGGTAAATACAATCTGGGATTTTATGCTAAACAAACAAATCAATTTGGGTATACAGTATCGCGAATACCTACAACTCCATTCCAAGAAAGTGTTTGTTCTCACCAAAAAGTTATTTAAAATGTGTAAACAAACGAAACCCTAAGAATCTTATTCAACGTTTAATCAAAAAAAGAAAAGCTCCAGACAATTTTAGGTCACATCTATAGTAACCAGTGACGTCTACACAAGTCAATTTTTTTTCTCTGTATGTAAATTGCACGTTCTGCCTTTTGTATGGAGTTCGGAGTTAAAAGCACGATGAAAATCACATAATGGAAGTCGTTGAATATGGATTTCACAAAATATATACAAACTTGTTTTGCATATACAGTGTGAATTGAACAGTCCTCTCTGCGTACAGTATATACAACTGCTCGATATAAAATAAATGCTGACGTCATGGACATTTGTACAGTGTAACTTTTCCGTAGCAGAAGCACTATTTTAGACGGAGCATGAACATTAATTTAAAACGTTAAGCTGACTATTCAAATAATGAATAAGGATTTAGGGAAATTCAAATTAAAATTAATAGAATTTCGTTCGTAATTGGTTTCATGCTGTACTGCCAGCTTCGTTAAAATTAGACGGGTGGATTTTTTATTCTACGATTTTGTAGGCTATTGTCTACTGTTCAGTATAATTCAATCAAAAAATTAAAAGATTAAATTGGCGAAGATTTAAAAACGTAATTTGCATCACTGACTGGCAAAATTTAAATGCCTGTCAATTATTCTTCTCTCTAACGAAAAAAATTTCCTGGTATAATTTGATTCTGACATTAAATAGTTATTTATACAACAGAGGACGCAAAAAGTGGTTGTTTTTTGTCAAAAGATGTTATGCAAAGGTGTGAAAGCTACATTTCGCAACGTTTTCCGAAAAGAGTACTTTCGAACTCAAGTTAAGCAAAATCAGTGATGAAAAGACACATACGTCTGTCCGTCCAGTTTAGGCGATCCCTGGCAACATCCTTCCAATTACAAAGGCAAAGAAATCGCCTGAATGTGAAAAATGATGATGATGGAGGAATGATAGCTTCAGAATAGGAGGATCAAGGGGGTTAATGACTCATTGCATACTATTTTGGCATTTTTTAGGGATAAACTTCACATTTTGAGGATTTTCTTTGGAGATTTGACATACAGGTAAAAAATTACGGACCTCCAAGAAAAAACGCCATCATCATCATCGAAATTAAAGAAGAGTTGATGTTTAGTGGTGATGAATTTGTATCCTTTCTCCTTTACCTGAAATACCTAGTCGATGGAGGATCTTCTTAGTCTCGACTCGTGAATTGTGAAACTGTACCATCCTCCCCAGAGTTTTATCATTTCATTTGAGATGTTATCATCGTCTAATGACTTGGAGTTTGTCAACCTATGTATAGAGATAACTGTGTATAAAAATTACGTCGAATTTATATGAAACAAAGTAAGTATACAATTGTCTTCAGATGGGGTAGTGCGCCGTAAATAAGAATTTTCTTTTAACACGAAGATTGTAGAATTAACAGGAAAACTCTTAAAAAGAGAAAGCTTCATTATTAGAAAGTCAATTACTGCGTTTGTAGCCATTTTATCAAATTAAAATTTTGATGTACACCGAGGGGTAGGGGTAGTGCGGGACCCCTCAAAGTATACGTTCAAAAAAGTGACATAATTGTAGAATCCCACATTCATTTACAGAAAGCATTTTTCAGAAACATTTTCCATTTACAAGAAACTTTTCACATTTTATAATATTTATTCGAACAAATAGATGTTATACACCGAAAATTTCAATTTCAATTCACTCTACCATGTGAAATTCATATTTTCACAGCTTTTAGGCAAATTGAACAATTTCCTCAAGTTTATGCATGACAGATCTGATAAAACCTGCTATTGAAACGAAAACTATTTCATTCATTCAAAGAACTTGAACAATTTTAATTTACTCAAATTCATGTGGCTGCTATTTGCTCTGTAATTTGAACTTAGTTTCAGAATTCTTCAGGTAACGACTCGCACACTTATCCAATTACTTTATACAACATCTTAACACGATACATTTTTCATTAAAGAACTACACAAAAAGCTACAAACATATTATCGTATATTGTTTCCTTTGCAGGGAGAATATGGCCAGTTTAGTATTTATGAAAACCGGGGCCGCGGTGGAAAGTTACAACAGCTATTTCCGTGCCGTTTGATAGTATCGTTTTGATTGTTCATGTTGTTTTTTATTTCACATGCAAAATTGCGCTTTGTTTCGTTTTTTTTTATTTATTTATTTATTTTTCCTGAATTAATTCACTGCTTCGACCGTTTATCGTTGAAATTGTTGCCGGGAAAAGTTTACGATAAAAGAAGTGTTTTTATAGCATTTTTATCGGTAAAAACAATCGCTTCTTATGTGGAAAAATCGGGAAAAATCAATAAATCAGATATATCTCAATGACAGGGGCTGTAATCGAAAATTTTTATATTTCACATTACACACACTTTCAAATCGGAAATGTGATAAAATTTTTGTTGATCTTGAAACTCACAAGTTGTTAAATCAAATTTTCAAGTATGGTTTGTTCATACGTAAGACGAGATAAGGATGGATCCAACGCATGAGTTAAAGAAAAACAGTATTAGAACGTAACCAGAGAGTGACGATGAAAACGATTAGAAAATATTTTATTTGTTTGCTAAATATGAATGACGTTCATCACACTTTGGTACCTTTTGGTGTAAGATCTTATTTGGTTATCATGAACCAACCCCTCCCACGATACGCTATAGCATGAAAAATGAAAAAATTTCAGGATTTACATTTTCCTAACATTTTTCTCCTTTAATTAGATCAACGGAGCAAATCTTCCTATTTAGAGAACAATTTTTTTATATTTTTCTCTCAAATCCTCTTATCAGATTGGCTTAAGGAGTGTAAAGTGAATGTATGAGGAAGAATTCCCAAATTAAAACACTTTTTGCTAGGAAAGTCCATTAAAATACTGCAGCCCTTGAGTAAAGCTCCAATATTGATATTACGTTACGTCATTTTATATCAAATTTCTTTTGTCTAAATGGGTGTGACGTCATTATTGTCACTTTTCAAATTTGAATTGAAAACAATTTCTACAATTTTCGACCCTTTTAGTAAAAAGAATTCAAAGAAAATACAAACAAAAATTGTTGAAGAAGTCCATCAATCAGTTGATTTGTTTAATAGACATTTCTAGTAGATACGGAAACGAAAATTTCAAATTAAAGTAATTTGGAAATACTTAATACTGGAAAGACACAAAAATGAAAGACGAACAAGAGTCCAGATAGAACGTAAAAATTGGTGTAAGGCAAATGGGTGTCAAATGGTGTGTTATGCGTAATATAGTACTCCTTATGTACCCTAGCCTCTGTCCACCTACTCCTACATCCTATCCTACGCGTGGTGACACCTGTTATAGTGAGCAACCCGCATGAACGATCAGGTAACCAGCCCTGTTGTAGTAGTGTGGGTCACTTAGCATAAGGATGAGGGGGCTGTCTTCGGGTAGTACCTTAACGTCACGTATAGGAAAGGCCGAAGGCAGCTAGTATGGTGGCGGATCTCATCAGCGAGATACAACGATAACATACACCACATACACAGTCCTAGTCAGTTGGGCCACCATCACAAACCAAAAACAAAATTGGTCCTCCGATGAATAGGGGGTTGGAGTCAAGGCTTGCGACCTGGCTCTGGGACACATGACTGCGAGCGATTGTGGAAAAATATTTACAGCGAAAGCTGGAAAAGAAAGAAACAATATGCGGTCAAATTCGGATGCTGGTAGGCCTTCGGCAACGACTCGGAAACGAATAAATGAATTCAGAATGCCAAAATCGACTTTCAAGAGAGCGGATATGATGCTCGGAATAAGAAAATGGCAATACGCGGCAAACGACACGCAGCGTTGGATTGGAATTCTAGAGCAGGCCAAGGCCCACTTGTGGCTGCAGCGCCGAAAAAGTAAAGTAAGTATCAATGCAACAAAGAATCAAATTCCAAAACGAACTGCAAACATTTTTTTCGGAGTGCTACCTCTTCCACAATGCACCCCTGATTTGATTCAGAACTTTATCAAAATAAATGGAAAAGAACCGAGAAAAATCATCACAATAGAGATTTTATTGGAATTGATTTATTTCTACATATCAATGGCTTGATGGCTCAGTTCTTTTATGTTGATATTCAAATGTGGGCTTTATGTAAACCTTTCAGAGTTCATTAAAGGTCCGTCGAACTTTGTGTGGGTGGAATTTCGTAGAGTGGTTTATTTTTTATAAGGGAGATTGTTTGTCATCAATTTTCTTTTTGTTATCTTTTTGACGAACCGAAAGACCGAATTTGATTGATTGAATATTGTAAACATTCTTTACATCTTCATACACATGTATACAAGAACATACCTCTGTAATTAGTAATTGATTTTTTTGGCGTTTTTCAGGTCAAGGAGAAGGTTCAATTTACAATGGGAACAGGACATTTCTTATGGATCTTTTATTTAGCCTGTTTATGTAGTGCTTCGCTGTAAGTAGATTTTAACTGAAAATATAATTTTTTTCATATTACAAGTTCAAAATGCAATCTCAGTGTGTAGTGTGTTGTACTTTCTACAATGGCAAAATCATTACAATTGAAAACGTTTTTCAATAAGATTAGATCGTCATACAGAAATGCATAACATTTACATTTGTAGTTGTCTCTCTCAAGCATGTATTCATTAAAAAATACCTCGAGAGCATCAATGCATGCCAAAGTTAATGGACAAGAATAGAACAAGAATAAAACACTAAATATACAATCGATCTATTCTCAAAAGTATACAACTCTTGCGATTTGTGGGTTCTGTGAGTTCTTTGAGATCTAAAACTTACACACTGAATAGTTTTGGTGTTGCCGCTTTTGGTTTTTGCCAAAAATGTTTGTCGATATGCAGTTTCGTTTAGTTCGTTAATCAGCGCATTTCTTTTTCGCTTCTGATTTAAATTTTTTGCACGTTTGTTTTATGACCTGTTGAAGAAATTTTGGAATTCGACCTTTGTTTCTTCGCATTATTTTGTATTTAATTTTGGATTTACAAATTGCTTCAATAATGTGAATTTTCTTAGCTCAAAAACTGAAACTCCTACAGATTTTTGTTTGTTGTTTCAGGAAGCTCTTGTCCAGAACTTTTCCAAGGAGCCTTACTTAGCTCTGTAGGTTAGTCACTAGCTCAAACATCTTGAAAAATGTCTAAATTCTGGTAAAAATGTGTGGCGTTAGTCGCTGAAGGGAAAGATTTCACATAAGAATCCGTCAAAAACAAATCTTTACTTCATCTTAATCCGGGAAACGGTCCATCTTGGCGTCCCTTTGTTTAACAAAAAAATATGAACCTATTGTTTCATGAAAATGGAAGAATCTGACATCCGACATTGAAATTGAATGCTCCGAAAGCTCTTTCTATTGTATTATGGTTATAGCCCTTCTCATTTCAGATTGATTTCTTTTTCGGGCTTGTGGATTTGTTTTTCTGGTAGTTAATCGAGCCTATATCAACGTTTACGAAGATAATTTTCCGAAAAAATGGGATCTAGGTAGGCGCGGGTGGCTTTTGTTCTTCTATTTCAATGCGTTGGTTAGAAAGAGACAGATATAGTTGGTCTCTTTCTAATCAACGCTTCAGAATAGAGGAACAAAAGTCATCCGCGCCTACCTAGATCCCATTTTTTCGAAAAATGATATTCGTAAACGTTCATCTAGGCCCGATTATCTACCAGAAAAACAAATCCACAAGCCAAAAAAATTCAATCTAAAATGAGAAGGGCTAATGGTATAAACTAGTGATGTAAAAGGTATGGTAATGCCCAGAGATGGAACGGTAATATTACGCTGGAATATTACCCGGTAATATTATGTAAAATTACGTAATATTACCCGAAGCTCGGTAACATTGATAAATTAAGGTCTCGGTAATATTACGTAAGGGGTCGTGCACATATGACGTCACACTTGCTATAAAATCCAAACATTCCACAGCTGCAAACTGGTCAGAGATTTTGCTTATAGTACTCCGGCTACCCCCCCAAACATACCCCCTATTTGGGGGGGTAGCCAGAGTTCTATAAACAAAATTTGCTGTCCTGACTGAGTTATGACCTTTTTATGGATACTAATTTTTTATAGCAAGTGTGACGTCATATGTGCACGACCCCTAACTTACGTAATATTACCGATTAAGGCAACCAAAATATTCAGAACGACTGAAATATGACGCGAATCGAAGTTCAACATAACGACCATAACGACGCACTTTATTTTATAAGAAGTTTGTTGGTAAGGGGCCGTTTTTTATTACGTAACGCAAAAATTGATATTTTTCTGATATTTCTCCCCCTTGCGTTACGTGATTTGTGAACGGCCCCTAAAACAAGTTAAGACTAAGAACAACATTCGATAAAAACTTAGTAACCTTCTTCGTATTCGCCTCTTACACTTTACCTAGTGACCGTGCGGAAGTCAATACCACTATAACACAAACATCGAGGAGAACATAATCTCTGGTCAACGTAGTACACGAGTCCTTAGAACAATTTCGAGCAAATAAATTTTTGTATATTTCACTGTCAAACTTCAAACATTTTTATCTTACAACCATCGCACCAAGCAGAGTAATAGAAGTCCAGATGTCAAATAGAGGCCCGCAGAGTGACAGTTTGCCACTAAATTATTCGTACTGTTAAAAATTCTTGAGTCGATTTTTTTGGATGTCAAAGCAAACGAGATACTGCTCAGACCCACCGACTCTGACTTCCCAAACACAAATTGGCAAGTCATATTGAAAAGTCCTCTATTTGACTCAAGTCATTTTCTACTACCCCACTTGCTTGGCGCGTTGTTACAACAAATAGAAAAGTATGGTTGACCACCACAGCGCTGGGATCGAATTTAGTATAATCGTCATGCCTACACTATCTCGGTTCGTAGCTACCTCACTTTATTTACGATGTTTTGGTAACCTTACTATAACGAAGTTGGTTGAAGTTGCGATAAGAGCAACGAAGTGAAAATAATGTCCAAGATTTTCGATGAATTTGTACTGAACGTACTAGTTTTTCACGGATGAAAATGCAAACTACATTTTGCTTAGGACAATCCTAAAAGGATTCGTTAATGTTACATCACCCCTTTTTTAATTTAGCTATTCGAATAGTGCCACCATGAATAATTTTTAGTCTGCAAACATCAACAAAAATTTAACCATTTTTCCAAGAAAATGTCAAGGAGAAGAATGGCAATTTCGACAATTACACTGAAAATTGTTTTATTTTGCAGTTATCTTTGAGAGTCTTTACAGAAACAGTCATGCTGTGGACTTGGCTTAAGCATTTCACATTGATGTGGCATACCAAAATTACCGTAATGTTACCCAAACCCCGGTAAAATATTGGTAGTTTAAGTCTTCGGTAATAACCCAATGTTACGTAATATTCGCGTAATATTACCGATGATAATAAATTACCGGTAATTTTCCATCTCTGGAATGCCTAATTGTTTAACATACGCTGTACTCTCCAATTTTTTATAAACTTTAAATTTTTTAAAACTCAATTTATTTTTGAACCGTACAGGTCAATCGCATCTTAATTTTTATCATCTTTATCGACACATTGTTTTAATTGACGGCTTTGACAGTACTTCATTTAATTTTTCGATTCTCTAGTGAGGTATCTCACAAATTACGTTCATTAAATTAATTTCAAATGTAATTACATTTTGATCATTTGTTGTGCTGTGTTCAGTTTTGAAACTTTTTTCGTTGTGTGCATCAAAAAGTCGCTAGTTTCTACCGTGCGAAAAGTGTTTTGAAACCAGCTTCTGCAAGCATTATTTCGCTTTCTTCCAGTGGATTTTCGAGAATTTCGTTTTTATAAGAAACGTTTGTCTATTTTGAAAAAGTTGTAAAATTTTGTGAGTTTTCAAATTAATTTTTGTAATCAAAAAATGTAGTTCACTTTGTGATCATTACACGAAGCTCCCGATTTGTGTTTTTTTGACATATGACATGACATGGTCAATTTGTATACATACATTTATCCAAAAGCGGCAACACCGTTCTGTTTTAAACGGTTTTAACTGTTTTAAACCCACAAAAATAACTCTCAAAACACAAAATTGTATTCTTTTGAGTCTGGAAAGACAGTAAAATAAACCAAGGCAAGTAATTTGCAAATAAATCTGATTCAGTCCTGAGTCAATTAGGGATTGCGTAAAAAATACTTTGGCACGATAATTTTGGCCTGGAAGATTAAAAGGCTTCATGATATGAACCGCCATTTCCTGAATGATCCCAGAGAAATTACGCAGATTTCAAAAGGTGTCGCCATTCAAGACGTTTTACGTCATTCCTAACAGTCTGCCATTCGAAAATTCGGATGGAATTTTCAAAATTTTTCCAAAACTTTAATTTCTCTCAAAAAAAAAATTAGAAAAATGTGGAAAAAATATTTTTCTGTATACGTGAGTGTGTATTGGTTGTGACGTAAAATATTTTCCCATCACTTGGGACGAAAAGTTGCTTTCCGCGGTATGTGCACCAACACACTTTCACTATTAAAGAAAAATATCTTTCAAAATACCCCAATGCACACGAGATGTGTACTTTTCGCTTGGGCTTCGCCCGCGTGTACGTACATTGAATACCTAATTGCTGAAAGGGAACATGTCAAAGAACGCAATATCTCAGAAATTATAAGACTTAGAGACTTCGGCCCAAAGCAAAAGTTGTCAAAGATGACAAAATACGTAATTTTTTATTGGAGAGGGATGGCCTGCTCGTCATCTTGAGGACCCACCTCCAGAATCTCGAGATTTCATGGGATTTTTGAAAACTTTGAGTGGTTTCATTATGAGTTCAGGATAGAATAATTGAAAACGGAAGAGCTTCCTGATGATCCACCTACTCCCAGTTCCAGAATAGTTAATTTTCCCAGCTGCCATCTAGTTTCTGTTTTTCTTAGAAAATATGCAAATTAGGAACTTCGACTTAAAGTAATAATTATCGAAGATAAAAAAATACGTTTTTTGTCTTTTATGAGGAAGCGCCTGTTCGTCATCCTGAGGATCCACCTCTAGAATCTCAAGATTTCTTGGGTTTTTTGAAAACTTTGAGTGATTTTATTATGAGTTGAAGTTAGAATAATTGAAAGCGGAAGAGCTTCCTAATGATCCAACTACTCCCAGTTCCAGAACAGTTAATTTTCCCAGCTGCGATCTAGTTTTTATTTTTCTTAGAAAATATCCAAATTAGGAACTTCGACTCAAAGTAATAATTATCGATGATAGCAAAATATGTATTTTTTCTTTGTAGAAGGAGCGCCTGCTCGTCATCCTGAGGATCCACCTCTAGAATCTCGAGATTTCATGTGTTTTTTGAAAACTTTGAGTGATTTTAGTATGAGTTGAGACCACAATAATTGAAAAGGGAAGAACTTCCTGATGATCCACCTACTCCCAGTTCCAAAATGGTCAATTTTCCCAGCTACCATCGAGTTTCTTTTTTTAGTAAATATCAAATTTGGAGAAATTAACTGTTCTAGAATTGGGAGTAGGTGGATCATCAGGAAGCTCTTTCGTTTACAACTCTTCTAACCTCAACTCATAATGAAATCACTCAAAGTTTTCAAAAAACCCATGAAATCTGAAGATTCTAGAGGTGGATCCTCAGGATGACGAGCTGGCGCTTCCTCTGCAAGAAAAATTTGGTATTTTGTCATCTTTGATAATTATTAATTTGAGTCGAAGTCTGTAAGTTGCATTTATTCTAAAAAAAAACTGAAACTAGATAGCAGCTGGGAAAAATTGATTGTTCCACTGGGAGTGGGAGGATCGTCAGGAAGCTTTTCAGTTTTCAACTATTCTAACCTCAACTTATAATGCAATCGCTCAAAGTTTTCAAAAAACCCATTAAATCTCGAGATTCTGGAGGTGGGTCCTCAGGATGACGATCAGGCGCTCCCTCTACAAAGAAAAAATACGTATTTTGTCATCTTCGAGAATTATTACATTGAGCCGAAGTCCCTAAGCTGCATATTTTCTAAGAAAAACAGAAACTAGATGTCAGCTGGCAAAATAAACTGTTCTGGAACTGGGAGTAGGTGGATCATTAGGAAGCTCTTCCGTTTTCAATTATTCTATCCTCAACTCATAATAAAATCACTCAAAGTATTCAAAAATCCCATGAAATCTCGAGATTCTGGAGGTGGGTCCTCAGGATGACGAGCAGGCGCACCCTCTCCAATAAAAAATTACATATTTTGTCATCTTTGACAACTTTTGCTTTGAGGCGAAGTCTCTAAGTCTTATGATTTCTGATATATTACGTTCTTTGACATGTTCCCTTTCTGCAATTAAATATTCATTATCTCGTGTGTATTGGGGTATGTTGAAATATACTATACTTGCAGCACCCCGCGAAAATGATTCATTACCTGATGACAGTTGGGGTAATTTTCATATTCGCGGGGCTTAGCAAGTAAAATATCTTACAATATGGCTTGAAAATTTGTATTTTGACTCGCGCCTTCGAATTGGGATGCAAACTCGTCAAAATAAAACTGTCCAAACCATATTGTAATATACTATATCTTAAAACCAGTCCTTGGATGCAATTGATGTAAAAATTAAGAATTTTCTTTCTAACGAATTGCCTCTACGATGTAATTTATATATTCAAGACAATAATGAATAACTCATTTACTTTTCCAGAGCAAATAATGCAAAAATCAACTTCAGAGAAAAGGAGAAGAAGGTTTTAGATCAAATTTTAGGTCAAGGAAAATATGATGCACGTATACGACCATCTGGCATTAATGGTACAGGTAAGAAGAAAAACTATTTATGGATTTTAATTATAATTCACATTTAAATATCAAAACATTTTCCAATCTAACAAAATAAGGATATAATTTTAACATGAAAATTACATTGATAATTTCAATATTATATGAAAAACATGTGAATAAAGGGTAGAACGTAAGCTTTCTATAATGGGCGGGTGTTGCCTGCAGCAATATAAAACTTTTCAGACTATTGAACTCCAAAAAGTCTTTTAGTATTTAAAAACCCCATTTTCAAAGGGAAGTTTACTTACCAGGATGTTAAAGTAAGTCGGTTGTTGTCTTTATCTTACATGACAATTGTTAATTAGTTAAATAGAGCTTTTTTGTGGTTAGAAGTACCGAAATATTTGCGTATTTGTAATAGACAGCTCTAATGTCCATTCGAATATTTGTCAATAATTTGTGTCTTTTAATATAAATGTTAAACATTTCCCTGCCTGTTCTCTCTTTATACTTTAATTCAAAGCATACGTCATCCATTCAAAATATAAATGTAACTTCACAACTCTATGAAAGGACCGGCTACAAAGGTTTTTCTTTTTTCAATATTTATTTTTCCAGGTTTGTCCATTTTTTATTGTGTTTTCGACATAATAGTTTCTTCATTGTTGAGTTTACTTTCTTTCAGTTCATCGTTTCTGTATTAAATATGTACAGTAAATACCTTTCCTTTGGGTTAATCTATATTTTCTGTCGTTGTTTAATGTCATTTTCTTGTAACAATGAAGTAGAATAGGCGGTGCGGTGTAGCCATTCAAGGAAATTTGTATGGGTTTTGCGTTTCGCTCGGGGAAGTTTGTAAAACCCGTATGTCCTGCTACGGGATAGCGTTATACCTCCTATTCTACTTCTAATAGGGTCATCCAATGTCGATGGTAGTTATTTTCCTAATTACTTTGTTCACCAGGGTCGTATTAGCGTCGCTAGTAGTGACGCTAATTTGAAATAACGACTAGTGTTTCGCTAAATTCCAAATAAGCGGGACAAAAACTTCGATAACCGCTAATTGTTAGTAGTTTTTACACTGTACTTTATATCTTTCTATTGTTAGAGATAAGCGGGTTGCCCGAAACTTCGAAAAACACGACTCGAACCCGAATTGTTTTTTTCAGGTTCATGGGTTTCGGGTTTCGAAAATTTTAATCGGGTCGGGTTCTGTCCGGGCCGGGTTTGGAAACAGTTCGGGTTTCGAAAAATTTTATCGGGTCGGGTTCGGTCCGGGTCGGGTTGTTGTATCATTTTATTCGGGTCCCGATCCTTTATTGACGTTTAATATTTTACAAAACTCGTCTAAATTTTATCATCTTACATTACACAAATTTTGTTTTAGTCTAAGGTCCGTGAAGAATGCAGACGTCGGGCCTTGAAATAATTTTTGTTTCGAAGTAATTTGGGTTAAGAGTTTCGAAAAACTTGAGTGTCTGGTTCGGTCCGGGTCGGGTTTTGAAACAGTTCGGGCTTCGGGTTTCGAAAAATTTTATCAGGTCGGGCTCGGTCCGGGTCGGGTTTTGAAACCGTTCGGGTTTCGGGTTTCGAAAATTTTAATCGGGTCGGGTTCGGTCCGGGTCGGGTTTTGAAACAATTCGGGTTTCGGGTTTCGAAAAATTTTATCGGGTCGGGTTCGGTCCGGGTCGGGTTTCGAAAAATTGTCGACCCGCTCATCTCTATATATTATCATGGAGTTCTGTGTGTTTACCGTTGATAAACAAAAACAAAAGACTTTTCCCACTTAATTTTTGTCTGAAGTGGCATAAGTTTTTGGAAAAACCCATGACAAATACTGATTTCTACGCCCTCTATTAGAAAATCATTTGAACTTGTAACACAACCTATTTGAAATCCCTGATAATTCCTTTTCAAATTTGGTTTATTTTGTGGGTCATTAGTCGCTGCACCTACATTATTCAGATAAAATATAGACCGTATCATCGACTTCGACATCAACTTTTTTTTATACATTTTTGGTTTATTAATTAGCGAAAATTAGCGACCCCTATTAGCGCGGTAATTACTTTTAAATTAGCGAATTACATTAGCACTCTCACTATGAATTCTAGCGTTAGCGTTAGCATCGCTAAGAAATCGGTTGGCGAATACAAACCTGATGTTCACCGAACACTCTACGGGCAAAATTTGCAACTGAAATCCTCATCAATGAAACCAAAAATATTTTTATTAATATTGAGAATGTTTTTTCCTCCCCCTTGTGAAAAATAAATTCAAAGCCGATCAACAACAAAAATGGAAATTGTATTTTTAAACAAATGAAACGCAAAGTATGGGTTCGCATAGCGAAAGCCATTTAAGTTCGAAATCATTTTGATCGTCATGCAAACGCTCCATTTGAGTTGAAATTGTGCGAATTCATCGCTCAATTGTGTTTCAAACAAAACTGGCAATAATATGAACAAAACCTTGCTTCGAGGCATGGAAATTTGAAATAAAGTTATTTACTTTGTTGTCGTTTAGGTTCGCTGTTATTAAAGCGATTTTTTTTATTGTCACTTAAATATCGTCATGCATTGTCTATGGGATTTTATATATGACTCAGTCGTCAAATCGATAGCGAGAGTTCAAAGCCGAGATGAATAACATTAAAAAAAAAATACGATTAAAATATTCAGAAATAAAACGGCGCTTGGCAGTCAAGAAAATATTTGAGCTGAAATTTTTTTAACGAGAACGTGAGTACGTAATTGAGTTGGATGGATATTTTACAACATTGAAAGCTCCGAAAAAAGGAAGTGTTACTATCGCATGCTTCTGAAAGTTGCAGTTTTTATTGCTCATGCTAAAGCTAAACCATTCGATGAATTTGTTATTCAAAAACAAGAAGTCCCTTGCAATTCGATACTTTTCGTAGCATACTTAGAACTCATGTCTAAAAAGTAACTACAACTAAAAACTAAGAAAATATGGGAAGATAAACTAGTGGCAAGGTTTGATCGATCAGATAAATTCATATCATGTTAACTGGAGGCCCTTTTCGATTTTCGATGGGAAGAGATCAGGTCTTTTCATCACTTAGTTTCTACCTAGTACAGTACTTGCAAAACCGAAAGAAATTAAAATTACCAAACTGAACATACTCTACAATAAATGCCACTCCCACTAAAATCAGCTCTTCTTCAAACATTTAGTCTGGTTAAAAATGGGGTGTGGCAGATGGCTCTACAAATCCTGGTGAAACGATTTTTTTTTGTATGCCAGGGTATACGTCCGTCGGGGTCACCAATTTGTAGTGAGTATGTCTTTTCTACAAATAAAAGAGAAAATGTTTCCTCATTCGAGGTTGAAACAACTTTCAATTCAATTCAATGTAAATTAATTAATTTTAATGCGAACTATTATTTGTCACCATAGTGTTGATGTTTGCTGATGTAAAACTCGAACGATTTCCATAGTTCTACAACAGAGAGTGCTATCGAGTTCTCATAAATGAAGGGATACCCAAAAATTAGATTTCTATGACATGCCTCACATAGAATAAAAAATGAAAAAGATAGTAAGCACTCGGATACCATGAGTTTTCAAGTTAGGAGATCTTGGCTAAATTTTACTTTACGTAAGTGTCATAAAAAATTTTTTCTTACATTCTAAGCTAGGGAGGAGGGACCAAACATCGAATGCACATTTTATTTAAATGTTGCCAATTCGCCAATTTGACGTTGTATCGTGCCAAGTGAAGTGTCTATGAAAAGGTAAAGTCCTCGCGCATCTTTTGGTTGGGCGGTCGACACGGTCGCGCAACACGTTGCGAAGTTATGACAATCTAAGTGAAAGAGTGAGTTTTACTTCAAATATTTGACTGTGCGATCTCAAAACCGGTACAATGATACTTACAAACAAGGAGGACTAGGAAATTTGTCCCAGTACGAAATGTTTAGAGAACTAGGTGGCTAACGAGGCTAGGGAATTTTTCCTTATACGAAATGTCACAGAGAACTAGATGGCTAACAAAGCTAGGGAATTTTTCCTTATACGTAATGTCACAGAGAACTATGGCTAACGAAGCTAGAGAATTTTGCCTTATACAAAATGTCACAGAGAACTAGGTGGCTAACGAGGCTAGGGAATTTTTCCTTATACAAAATGTCACGGAGAACTAGGTGGCTAACGAAACTAGGGAATTTTCATTATACAAAATGTCACAGAGAACTAGGTGGCTAACGAAGCTAAAGTTTTCCTTATACGAAATTTCACAGAGAACTACGTGGCTAACAAAGCTAGGTAATTTTTCCTTATATAAAATGTCACGGAGAACTAGGTGGCTAACGAAACTAGGGAATTTTCCTTATACAAAATGTCACAGAGAACTAGGTGGCTAGTAAAATGTGCATTCGATGTTTGGTCCCTCCTCCCTGTCGTACTATGGTCGGCCGCCAAATTTTGATACTTGATAACGACTCAGTAAGACTAGCTAAACATCCTAAAATGTAAGAAAAAAAATTTCGTGACACCGAGATCTTTTAGCAATGTAGAGATATGCACCGTCGTCGGTCAAAAAAATTTTGGATGTCGGTGGCGATTTGTATCAACGGCTCGGAATGGTGTCAGCGCGAAGGCGTAATTTGACTGACGTCAATCCATCTCTCGGTGGCTGTGGTGGTTTTTTTTTTTAATTTTGAGCCGGCGCAAAAAATGGTTAATACAAATGATTCGACTCACCAACAAAATAATCCACACGTTTACTGCGAAGTCGGTTTGTGTCAAAGCATATAAAAAATTCCATGATGAATGACATAAGCTGACAAGAACACCATTTTTCGAAGCTTGGCATTATGAAATATGTTGTATGTTTTGGCATAAGGCTACGCATTTTTAATCAGGGATGTGTGCCGGTCACAAAATGTCGGTGGCGTCGTTACTTGTTACAGAAAATAAGTGACTCTTTTCTCGTTCTGCTGATATTTGTAAGGAGTTCGTGAAAAAGAACATAAAAACAATTGGAACTACTTCCGAAAAAACTCGAGGGCCTATGCGTGATGAGGATTAAGAAGCAAACATTTAAACCACCAGACTAGAAACCGTTTAAATCGATGAAACACAATCACTAGTTTAACAACCCGTAAATTAAATTTTAGTTTTATTATTAGGACTAAATACGGAATGCAAAGGGGTGTATAATGGGACAATAATCTTAGTGCCAATTCTTAGCTAATTACAGCATTTTTAGCGCCTTTTAGCTTTATTAAATTTGAACATTTGGTCGTCAACCTGCTGCCTTGGTAATTTTTGTTGCCATTTTTCGATCTTCGTGAGTGTTATACCAAAACACAAGAATTTCTTTCCTTATCACTTAGTGCGCTCGATCTGAAGACACACCGATTGTTCAAATTTAAGAGAAAGAAAAAAAATAATTTTAGATTTATCGCTAAAGTCTGCAGTAGACCTGAAACTAGAATTATAAAGAACCAATTTAGTGACCTACATCTTTAACATAATCATTTAGCCTTCCCTTGCAACATACATACATTTATCTTAAAAACATTTTGCTGTCGATAAATATAAAAAAGAAAAAAATATGATTTCGCCACAAATTAGGCCCGGCCATTGTCAGAATCAATCTTTTCGTTCGAAGTATAGCAACGATAAGCGATATTAAAATGGTAAGTTGTTATGTTTGTTTGAAGAAGATTTCGTAAATAAAAAGAAAAATGCCATTAACCAATCAAAATTAGAATAAATATTTATATTTTTGTTAAATCGTCTTAGTATTGGGTAAAAGCATTTATCAGTTCATCTGATTCGCTTTATTCAAAATTAGACCGAAGGGTTCATTCAAACATTTAAATTGCAAATAAAATGTCGATATAACATACAAAATTGCCTTTTAATTACCCAATACCTGGACGATATCCCCAAATTAAATCAGTCGCTATTCCCATGAATTGGCATTATTCAATTTCGTTAAAATGCAACCGTTGCTGCCCCGTATGGCCTTTTGAATTTATTAAATTTTAGATGTTTTGCAACTTGTTACAAATATTATTATCTTAACATTTTACATTTTAACATAACCATTTGTTATTAGATCGTATCACATTGTTGCAAATTTATTGTCACATACCGATATACTGAAAATGGTATCTACGTTTTATACACTGTAACATAAAACTACTATTTTGCTATAAACTGCCATACTCAATAAATTCCTAATTGTGTTTTAGTTTCATGTTGCATTAAGATAACTCAATTAATCAGCCCTATTTCTATACGCGTGTGTTTAGTTATATATACAACACCGATGAAAAACTTTGACTTCATAAAATGAATTAAGCGATAGAAGCTTATGTTTGGAAAATGGTAAAATACATTTTCTGGATGAATTTCAATTTGAGTTTTGTCTCTTTCAGTAAAATCAGAGCATATGCAAAAATAGTTATAGCAGTAAATTTTCAGCACTCAGTCTTTTTTATTAAAAGCAATATAACGTCTTTGAAATACACAAAAAAATTAACGAAATGGTATTTTTAGACCCGTACGAAGAACGAAGTTTTTAACCATTCCAATTTGACCCGGGAGTAGGGTGGAGCTTCGGTCGTGGTCCTTAGATGACGAATCAAAATAATAAAAGAAAATATCCGTCCGTCACCGCGATAACTTGTGTAAAACTAAATCGATTTTCAAAAACTTTTTTTTTCCCTTGAAAAATCTTTTATTGGGCACTATCGGCTCAAGGGCCAATAAGCTAGGGCCGTTTAAGTGGTTTTTGGTATTTTGTACATAATTCGAATAAATTTTTTCCGATTTTCATGATTTTTTATTTGTTTGAAAGGGCTGGGCATGCCTGACATTTTATGGAATTTTTTTTTTCATTTTTCATTTCTCTACAAGGGCGCAATGGCCCTAGGACCGATTATCCCCAGTCAAAATATCCCCGGACAAAATGTCCCTAGACAAAATATCCCACAAAAAACGGACAAAATATCCCCAGATGTAATGTCTACTCAGAAATGGTGAATATAGGTAGTAGGGTGGAGCGTTTTGAACTTTTGATTTTTAATTCACAATGGACATAGTTTTCCACATCCACCAGGGCCCCCATATAACGAATATATCAGCAGTTTTTTTTTTAATTGACGTTTTAAGGGTACCGACCGAGCGATTTCCGAGTAGAGAATTTTCGTCGTGTAAAGGCTTTTCCAAGCAGTCACTGCGCGGAAGCTTCGAAAGATACGTTAAAGGTGTCTTCAGCGAAAATGTCAGGGATAGTCCAACGTTTATTTTCTCTGAACATTGTCAATGAAAAAAATCAAGTATGTAACAACTGCAGGTCATCAAAGTTGGATTTGTGGTTCACAGCTATGAATGAGTCAAATTTGAACTTACATACAAGGAAGCTTTTACAGTGGTATGATATTGAGTAAAAGCTTATTTTATCCTAGAATTTCACGAGGAATCCGAAAATGAGCTCAGAATTGAGCTTGTAGTGCAAAATTTTCATTTTATTCACATTTTAGAGGAAAAACGTCCCAGCAGAAATTGTAAACTAATAAATAATTCGTACATTTTTGTAACTTTTGGCCTCAAATCTCATAAAAAGTATTTTTTGCGTCGAAAAACATTTTTTTTCCTTTTTCGAAGTTCAAACAATATCTTGTGGGTCCAAAGATGAAGAAACAGCAGTTTTCATCCCATTCTAAGCCTAACCAAATTCGATATTTGAAGCGCACATGTCTGAATCCATTTTTAACGCTTATCTCATTCCATTTTTTTTTGAAATGACACCATATGCGTTGGTTTTGAGCTAAATTTTTACTATGGGCAACATCTTTTATGTGAGCGTATTTTGCCACTCTCAAATGACATACAATTTTGTCAGACCTGGGATGCATTTTCTACACGAAAGTTCAAAACGCTCCACCCTAATAGGTAGGTATTATTAATTAGATATTATATTGTATAAGCCTTGCAGGCGGCCTAACGTAAATTGGCCGCTGCTCCAAACCCCGCTAGGGGCTCCGCCCCTTAGACACCGCAAGGGGGGATACTCCCCCCTTCACTCCCCTTTTTGGGGGCTGCCGCCCCTCGACCCCGCTTTTTTGTTTTTGGTTGTTTATTTCAGGCCTGCGGCGATAAGTACACTTCACATTGAATATTCTTAATTTTTGAGTGTTGATATTTTGTCTGAGGGGATATTTTGTCTTTTTTTAATGAAAAAATTGTAGTTATTATGTCCGGTTATTTTGTCTGGGGATATTTTGTTGGGGCCTAGTGCAATTTTTTCCATTTTTAGACCCGTACGAAGTACGTAGGTCTGATGCGTTTACTACCACGTTTGTTACATTGCGAATTCGAACCCGGGAGTAAGGGGTAACCTTTTTTTGTTGCCTCCAGATGACAAATCAGCGAAAAAAACAATGTCCGTCTGTCGGTCTGTCTGTCGGTCTGTCCGTCAACACGATAACTTGAGTAAATCTTGACTGATTTTCAAAAACTTTTTTTTTCCTGAAAGGTAGTCGAAAAATATTTTATGGGATTGAATCTGGGCATTGTCGGCCCAAGGGCTAGGGCCGTTTAAGTGGTTTTTGGTCTTTTGCACATAACTCGAGTAAATCTTTTCTGATTTTCATAAATTTTTTTTTGTTTGAAAGACCTGGGCATGGCCGACAACTTATGGAAGAAACTTTTTTGAATT
>CM055405.1:12490899-12505684 GCA_029228625.1 Pseudolycoriella hygida | reverse complement strand
GCAACGACATGCACCTTTACTGAAATGACATACGGGATCTTTCAAAAGTAACTCCACAGCCTGCTACGGTAGTCTCGTTCATCGAGGGTACGTGTAAAAGAGACAGTCATAGTAGACTGTGGAGTTACTTTTGAAAGATGTGCCTCGTTACAGCATATCAAACTTATTCATTTAAAAATCATTAAAAATTCATCACCGAGCAGCTTGGTCAGCTCCAAAATAAAAGAAATAAATAGAATTGTCGAATTCGCAGCTAACTTCAAGTTGTAAAGAATATTATTCACACTGAAGTTAGCTGCAGTTTTGACATTCGAATTGACAGTGAATCGAAAAGCGAATGTTAACATTTAAACAATGAACTGTCACATAGGCGACTTGTGTTACGTTTAACGAAGTATTAAGTTAGTCGCTTACATTACGTTGTACTGATAAATCTATTTACATTACGTTGTAAGTTTTTCGTTTTGACGAGCGAGTGGTTTGTAGTCGGAGTCTTTAATTCCACACGTCCACACAACAATTTGCAAGCAACAAAGTTATATATTTTACTTGCAGACCCCGCGAAAATGAGTCATTACCTGATGACAGTTGCGGTAATTTTCATTTTCGCGGGGCTTGGGATGCAAATTCCCACTCGTCAAAATAAAAATGTCGAAACCACATTGTAATGTACTATTAGATGTTTGTGGTATGTAGAAATGAAAAACCATTTCGAAGGTGGTCGGTAATGACACGTTTACATTCAACAAACATTTAAATGCTACTACGGCGTAATTGAAACTACACAACAATACTATGAATATTACTCCATGTAGAGTTTATGTATGAGGACGTTAATGACTAGATCTCGCTATTGTCTTACATGAGTGTCATTTTCACATTCCAGCCTACAAACTTCCAATTATGATATGGAAAATCGGGCTAGAATGAACACATTAAAGTCGAACATCATACAAAATTTCATGCAATAAGCATCTCAGCTCGAGTTTTTGTGTGAAATGAACTGAATGCGTATCGATTAGTTGCAAGACTCAATACGCGACACTACAGTTCGAGTGCTCGAGTCGAATTTTCTTAGAATTTCGAAAAATTTTCATATACCAATATTTTGTTAAAGTTACACTTTCTCTAAAATTCTTTTCCTAATATAGATACTAATGTATGTATTTTATGTGCAATTAGAGAACTTTTACATAACTTGTTTCGGTTTGGAAAAGGGATAACGAAAACAGTTTCAGTGGAAATTAATTGGTTTTTCCTCTCTTTAAACACTTTTACAAATTTTAAATGAATTTTAATGAAATTATTTGTTTAATAAATTTACATAAAACAACATCATTGTAGAGTCACAAAACATCGCTACTGTCGTTCACATCAACATGTTTCTTCGTTCCATATCAAAAATCGACGATTACAACATGGTGAGTGGGAAAAACAACGAACTCAAGCACACTCGACATTTTTCGTTGTAAATTCGTTTTGTCTATATTTTTCACGGCATTTAACACGACGGGCAAATCAAAAATTATTGAGAAAAAAAACTGTAATCTCTACTTTAATTTGCAAAAAATAAGTAATATATTCACATCGACACAGCACACTTAATGTAAATTAATACACAAAGAGAACGCTAAGAAAGGTTTTACAGCCCTTGTAGTGTTATTACAACAATAAATTCGTCGCCAATTTTTCTTTTTATCAAAACACGCGCGAACACTTACTTTTGTTAACTAAAACTTTTATCACATCGCACATTTTCCACGATTTCCTCTACTTGCCGTTACTTTCTACTTATTTTTTGCCGCTTTCATTTCAATTTATTACCAAAATTTTTATTGAAATATTAAGATAACGAATCCACTTCCATGTCGGATATAAAGTGTTCGTCTGATTTGACTAATTTAATTGATATTTGTGCTTTCGTGTTCGTCTTACAGTAATTTCGCTGGTGAAAATCACATTTAAATCTGAATATAATTTTCATAGGCAGCAAATTTTTATTAAAAACCTTTTTTCTTTGTACATATTTTCCTTATTTCATTTTATTATAATTTCATTTTTCTAACACCAACTGTGTCTAGACTTTGTTGTATACCAAAGTCTGTAAATTTTTGTACTTTTTACAATTAACTTTCAGAACGACTTCTTCAAATCATATACGCCTCCATCATTGTACAAATTAAATATTCTAAAAGCATTTATCCATTTGTGTCTAGTGTTTGTCGTATACCGTCTGGACTCGGTGTAGTCATGCACAAAAGCATTAATTGCAAATTATAATTTCTCACAGAATCGAATTGTAAGTGCTTCCGCATAAAAAAAATTTCTGTAACGCAAGAGTCACAAAGTGATCTCCAATAATCCTTTTTTAAACATATTTTTTGAAATTCTCTTGACGTAGGGAACGGAGAATGAGCCAATCAACAAATACTCATCGAATACGATTTCAAAATGAGCCCTCAACCTGACCCTTAACTCATCCATCTTGACATGAGAGAGAAACCGTTAGGTGGAATATATATTTTCTATATTTGCGAGAGTGTATGGGTGCGATTACATCACTTGTGAGGGAAAAAATACTTTTGTGGTATGCACAAGTTACTTTCGCGGTATGCACATTTGCACATCAACATCAACACATGCATATACCGAAAAATATCTTTCAATGATATGTCTCCATTACACACTCGATGTGTGCTCTACTTGCACTACGCATGAGCGTACGTACACATCTTGAGGGGTAAATGACTCTTAAAAATCTTGTCACAAGTTAAAAAAATCTTTTAAAAATCTTCAAAAAATCACTTGAATCACTTGAAGAAAAATATAAATTTTTCCAGTTTTTAGGAGTATTTGTTAAATTTGACGTAAAAATTTAGTGAAAATAAAAAAAGTTGCTAAAAAATCACAAAAAGGACTTGAAAATATTTTCAAAATTTAAGTCTTGTCACACAATTTCAGTGAGTCGTTTGCCTCTCGATTGCGATATATTGAAATATACTATAACTTAAGAGCACGTCGCAAAAATGTAAACTGTCAAATTTGCGATGTTTTTCAGAACATAATCCTGCGTAAATAAAAAATTGTTCAAAATTATAGCTAATATACTGTGAGAGGATCACTCCTACCCAAATAATAGATGAACTAGAATTCAAAAACTCTAAGTATGAAGGTACAAATTTGCTCTGAAATAACATCGCAAATCAACTTAGAATGCGATGATTTTTCAGAGCAACTACTCAAACTTTTTGAATTCTGGTTCATCTATTATTCGTCTAAGAGTCATCCTCTTACAGTACATGAGTCATAATTTTGAATAATTTGTTATTTATGAAGGATTCTGCTCTAAAAAAACATCGGAAATTTGACAATTCACATTTTTGGAGTGTGCTCGTTGCAAAAATGTGAACTGTCAAATTTGCGATGTTTTTTAGAACCCAATCCTGCGTAAGTAACAAATTATTCAAAGTTATATAGCTCATGTACTGTGAGAGGAGACTCTTACATGAATAATAGATGAATCAGAATTCAAAAATTTTGAGTATGGAGGTCGAAAATTGCTTTGAAAAATCATCGCATTCCAAGTTTGTTTGCGATGTTATGTCAAAGCATATGCGTACCTTCATACTTAAATTTTTTGAATTCTTATTCATCTATTTTTTGGGTAAGAGTCATCCTCACACAGTACATTATTTTGAATTACTTGTTACTTACCCAGGATTCTGTTCTATAAAAACATCGCAAACTTGACAGTCCTCATTTTTGCGACGTGCTCTTAATGAGTCAACTCTGTTCTCTCACTCTCTGCTCAAATTATGTTGATAGAAAGTAAGATATTGTTGCCGATCGAAGAGATCGGGCCGTCTGACTCTCAAAGAAAAACCCGGTCTGAAACGGAATTATTTCTAGGCTTTTTCAAAATCATCGCTTCACACGACGTTCTCGTCAAGTAAGAACTTTTGGTCAAAGAGTAAGCAATTCAGCTTCGGGTCAGGTTCAGATGAAAGACGAAACGAAACATTTTGTTTGGACCTAAAAGCAGAAGACAGATTCTTGTCCTGCTGTTTTGTTTGATGAAGAACGAAATGATGAGTTTTCTATAAAAAACACCATTTACTTTAGAACAGTCCACAGTGTGACATTTCCGACATTTCTTTCAAAATGGAGGCGTTTGTCAAAATCGGGCACTACGCCAAATTTACCAAATAAGGCAAAATCGGTACAAATTAAAAACAAATTTCCTGTAGCGTTGCTTGTAGCTCATAATAGATTCAACATCCTTATCCGCTTTTGCCTTATTTGGTAAATTTGGCGTAGTACCCGATTTTGACACACGCTGCCATTTTGAAACAAATGTCACACTGTGCAGTCCAAGGAGAGAAACAGGTACTTTTGATAAAAGAAATGTCCAATCTAAATGACAGAAATGCGTTGTTTGTCATTCAGATTGTATAATGTTTTAAGTCATTAGAAGAGTAGAATGTATTCTTAGTGTTATGAATGAAGTGCTCGTCTTCGGCTTAGAACTCAAACCGACCATTGCGAGAAAAATTGCTTTCTTTTCCATAAATATGGCATGAGACCTACACCGGAAAAAGTTCTTTAAGTAGACGTTAGCAATGAGTTTTAAAACAAAATCTACTCGATTTTCAACAACGTTATCGGCAAATTGGATCGAAATAAAAACAAATAAATCAAAAGCGATGCCATATTCCATTTATTATACACAAATAATCCAAAAATAGAAGGAATCAACAATTTACGTAAAAATAGAATTATTGAACTGGAATTTTGTTTGTATCTTCATCAAAAAAAAAAAACTTCAATACGAATAGCCACTCCAATTTGTAGGTTTGTCATGTTATTTGAAATGTTACTCTCAAATGTTAAAAAGTAGAGTGAGAAATTCAATTCACTTTACGCATGAATGTGTATTGGGATGACACGTTTTTCAAAATAGCTGCGAAGTGTGAATTTTTCGCTCACCAAATTGGAGCTAAAATATTTGATTGTTTAGGTATAAGTCGGGTAAGCGATTTTTCATTCGTTATTCTTGATTTAAATATTTTGGTGTTGGTGGCGATGTTAGAGGCCCACATTCTGTACTTTTAGCAACCAATATTTTATTATTACTTGATCGTGTTATTTGAATTGAAGGTGACATATTAGTGAGCTTCTCGATCAATGATCAATGATCAATTGATCGAGAAGCTCACTAATATGTCACCTTCATTTTTAGCAACAATTAGTTGAGTTCGTTGGGATCAAAAGTTAGTCTACGAGTATTCCAAAATGTGAAAGTTATAAAACAAAACAGAAGTTATGATGAAAAAGGTCCGAAATGTTAATGTCTTCGATCAAAAAAGAATGTTAAGGCGACAGGGAAATACATTTGTTTATAAGAGTATAACTGCGGCAGTGACTGGATATGGTGGCTGGGTTCCCAGATAGACTAAAAACAATATGAGCAAACCAAAGTATATAAACACTGAAGGTAGCGCAGATCCACAGTTAGCCGCGGAGTCCAAGTTTGCGGTGAATATTGTTTTTGTCATGTTGTACACATATGGAATTCGGTTGCGTCAAGTTGCAGCTAGTGATGAGGTGAAAAAGATTATAAAAACGAAGCAATTACAGCAACTTGACGAAGCTAATTTCGTATGAGTGCAACATGACAAAAACAATATTCACCGCAAACTTGGACTCCGTATTTCTTGTGATTCGCTCAGGATCCGCGTTACTTTCTCTGTTTATATACTTTGGAGCAAATGTAATCATTTGACATTTTTCTTTATTATAAAAATTATAAATAAACTCCATGTGACAATTTGTTTCATCAGATTTTCATAGTCCATGTAAGGAACCCAGCCGCAATATCATTTCTCTAACTTCGGGATAAACGATTCATTATAACTGTGGATTTAGATAGCGACGTACGTACGTTTGACAGTTGCTGAATTGCAACGCGAGATTGACAGGTTGTAATGTTCGGTTTTAAATGAATTAATTTTACATTTATTTTTCTAGGGCAAAATAACTAAAGAAGCATTTTTCTGATACTAAAATTTGATGTCCATTTACGCACAATACTATTTCCAAGGTTTAAACACAATAATAACACAATTACCCGAGAAATCAACACAAAAACAATGTATTCAAAAAACAAATAACTTTTCACATCGATTTGAATCAAACAATTCAGGATTGAATTGCCACTGTTAGTCACTTCTAGCATAACAAAACGCACTAAATTTATGTAGAAACATTATTTTCAAATAACATCACAAACCAAAACATTAAATTTTTTTACATTTCTTGTGTGCTGAATTGCTGTATGTCAAAGATACGGAGGCTAAAATTGAAAAAATTCAATTTTGCCGACGCGAGTTTATGTTTTTTATGAATGAAATTAGGTGTGGTCATATCAGACGAATTTCGCATTTGGTGTTGTTGCGACGAATTTTTTTGGCATACGTCGCTATCTAAATCCACAGTAAGGTTTTACTTTCACGAACAACTTTTTTCACTTGACTGTCTCAATGGAAGAGTTTGTAAAGTGGGGTATTGTGGGCTGTTGTGAAGTGGTGAATTCTTTTCCATATAATTTGACATTTGTAATTCACAATACTGTACAGCGTTGACTGGAATGAAAGTGCAATGCGGGGTAACGACGTAATAGTAATTCATGCAACGAATTGCAAAATGAGAGAGTTTTTTGTTACATCGAGATGCAAACTACGTTTTTCGCAATTTCGTCCTGCGAAGAAAAAACTGTCGCTTGAAAGTAATTGCAAGAAAACTGCCTTTCCAGTTACAAAAATATTTCTCTTTGTCACCAAAAATTGTAAAAAAAGGTAAATCTTCGCAACGAAGTCGTATACCATAACAATGTCTACAAGGCAATTCATTTAAAAGAACATTCAACATGCAGAGGGCTTAACAAAAGAGCTAAATTATTTTACGTGCTTTTAATCGGTAAACGCGCCTTTATCACGTTCCAAGCAACACGAAAAGTACATCTACCGACCAAAAGCACGTAGAATGTGATATGCGTCACTCATTACAAATGATTGTTTTGAACTCGCAGGACTTCATTTGCATTCAGCAAACTCCCCATGCGAGTCACAATCAGAATTTGTAACGAGACGTAAAGTATGCTATGATTTTATTTGTGTATGTACAAATGAACGAAATTAGTTAGCTTTATCAAATCTATATAGAATTCATCAGCTTTGAGTCATTAATTACACGTTATATACTACTTCATTTACCGATCATGTGCGCTATCATCACAATCACACAACATAAAAACTGGAAACGTTTGTAACTTATTTTATGAACTTACTTTTAAAGCTTCGGGTGTCACTTCAACGATAAAATTCATCCAACGTTCATTGTTGCCGAACAACAAGACAATCGTTCTGTCAGTTGATGCGGCCATGCCACACAATCGATGTTGCTAAACATTCTGAAAACAAAAAAAAAAACGATGAAAAAATATACAGAAATTTAAATGACACGCAAAAAAAATCGGCGTATACAAAATGGGACTTTTATAGTAAGTGACACCTTTTAGTCCACCTGCTCAGAACAATGTGAAATGAAAAACACTATATGAGAAATAGTGAAATGTATGCTTTTATTGTTATCAAAATTATGTATAAAAAATTGTTTTAAAACTTGATACTTTTCCATTAATTGGACATCTTACCTCAGCATTACTACCAAAAGAAACCAAACATTTATTTAAAAACCATATACTACTTATATACTTGGCATCGATGCAATGCAATGTGAATGAATAATTTTTCAGGGAATTTTGTTTTATTCGTAGAGCTGCACTTAATGGTAGGAAGAAAATTTTAATCCTATTTCTTCACTAAATGATCAATTTATTTTATTAATTATACATGCTAAAATTGTGTTTACGTTGAATTTATAATCAAATTTTCTTCTTCCGAAAGCGAATTTAACTTAAACCTAAAATATGAAAATTTTAAGGAAATTTATTGTTGAACTTTAAATACGTTTAACTTTGACAATAAATTGTTTTTTTTTCGTTTTTAGACTTCGATATTATAAAGTGTTAATAGCGCCTTAAATCAGTTACCGAAAACACTGCATGTCAGCAGCTTTATACTTGTTATATTTGCATGAAACGTTTGCAGATTTGGAAAAAAAAATATTCGTTTCAAAAGCATGTCGGTATTAACAATAAAGCCATTGGCATAATGCATTTTGCGTTGGAAATTCATTCATTTTTATAAGAATTATAATTTATTTTTCTCACGTAATTTTAGGAATACAGCGTACAGCTAACATTTCGAGAACAATGGTTAGATGAGCGATTGAAATTTGATGACATAGGAGGTATGTAGACAAAATGCCATCCATCTGTTTTTTATGGTTTCAGTTTTTTTTTTTCAATTTTTTAATTGGACAAAAATATGTCTGGATGCCATTTTAGACGGACGGTCACAAAATGTGGTTGAAGGGTTGAATTCGAATAGAAATCGGCATTATCTTTTTAGACATGTCTATTGAGTAGGGCCTTAGTTTAATGATAGTCCTCCTGATTCAGCTAGAAAAGAATGTTGAGGTGTAAATCCAGCTTTGAAAATAACATTGTGACATGTAACATTAATTCACGTTAAGCATGTGGTCCAACCTTATGACTTACCGTAAAATAACCTTTATTTGGTAGCGACAGTAGTATTAAGTAGCGACCCTTCCTGTCCGTCTGTGCACCCTTCACCGGGGAATCATCGATGATTCACTGGGGAATCACCGATGATTCACCAATGCATCACAAATGATCCACCAATGAATCACCGATGATTCACCAATCAGTGACCAATAAACCATTGTAATGGTATAAAAAAGTAGCGGTCAAACTTGAGTCAAATTTTAAAACAAATTTGATTCAAACTTAATTGCAAGAGAGTTACACAAAATTTTGCCAGAATTTTGTCAGATTTGTCCTAGATTTAATTATTTTGATATATTTTTAAGTAACTCGGCCTGGTTGGAAATCTGAATCAGTTTAAGCCAAATGTGGCTCAGGTTTGGTCAAATGTAGCTCAGGTTTGGTCGATTTCGGCTCAGGTTTTTAACTCAGATTCGACTCTTATTTAACCAAAGACTCAGATTTTGCCAAATTCAACATTTATTTTGCCTAATTTGGCTCATATAACTTCGATTTGCCCTGATTTCACTTGGATTTGGCCTAATTTGATTTAGATTTGGCCTAATTTTACTCAGAATTGGCCTAATTTTACTCAGATTGGGCCTAATTTGACTCAAATTTGGCCTAATTTGACTCAAATTTGGCCTAATTTGACTCAAATTTTAGCTAATTTGACTCAGATTTGGCCTTAATGTTGGCCTAAGTTGAAAACATGCACAGACAGACAGTCCGAGCATTCCCATAAAGTAGCTACCGCTACTTAATAAATCACAAATGAATCACCAAAGATTCACCAATGAATCACCGGGTAATCAATGATGATTCACCAACGAACCAACGGGGAATCACTGATGCTTCACCGATGACTCACCGGGCAATAAACCATGATTCGGTACTAGAAGTGAAATATTTGACTTGTTTCGAAATTGTTTCGAAAAAATTGTGCCGCCAAGCGACAATTTGACATCTAGTTTGAAAAAGAACTCGATTTCGATTCGAGTATTGAAAATCGCTATTTAGTGTAGATACGACAACTTGACCGATTTTGCTCTTCATCGAACGTAGCCTTCCTTCCTATCAAGAAAAATGTATTTATCAGATGAAAGCATTTCCCATGAGCTTATCGAGGAAAGAATAGCAAAAATGACTGTATTTTTTAACTCAACGACGTTTTTAATTTTATGATATTTGTAGTGTCTTATACACATTGAAGATTTCCCTTGGAATTTGAAAAGGCCACAGTTCATTCATGCCACTCACAATAAATGGAAATTAAAATTTCCTAACGAATTGAAACAACCCACAGGTCGCCTAAAATATTTAACATTAACTGAAGCGAACAGAGTATGGATGCCAGACTTGTTCTTTTCGAACGAAAAAGAAGGCCATTTCCACAATATCATTATGCCGAATGTGTATATTCGAATATTCCCTTATGGATCAGTATTATATAGCATTAGGATATCGCTCACGTTGGCTTGCCCAATGAATTTGAAATTATATCCACTGGACAGACAAGTTTGCTCGCTACGTATGGCCAGTTGTAAGTAAAAGTTAAATTTCTTATTTTCTTTACACATAATGTTAGCACTTAAGCTTGCGATTTTATATGAACTGAATATAATGACCCAAATTTAGTCTCAATTAATGTTGGCGTTTTAAGTGTCTTAAGACTTTTCACAGGGCGTGCACGCCAATGCTCAGACATGTTAATAGTTGCAATATTTTATAGAGAAATATGTCATTCACGATTCATTTATTTGATGTGAAATGTCACTGCGACAAATGTTTGGAATGTTTTTTTTCCTTCGAATTTATTGAAACAGAAGTTTAAAATATGGCAACTGTTTTCGTGGTGGTCTGTCGAAAAAAAAAACGATAATGGGGGTGGGAGTGTGTAAAAAAGACAAAAAATTCAGACATTATTTGTGTATGCTCCTTAACGAATGAAAACATCAGCACGTCGCAAAAATGTGAGCTGTCAAATTTGCGATGTTTTTTTAGAACAGATTCCTGCGTATGTAATAAATTATTCAAAATTATAGATCATGTACTGAGAGAAGATGACTTTTGCACGAATAATAGATGCATCAGAATTCAAAAAGTTTGAGGTCGAAAGTTGCTTTGAAAAATCATCGAATTCCAAGTTCATTTACGATGTTATTTCAGAGCTTTGTACCTTCAGGCCTCAACTTTTTAGACCCGTACGAAAAACGAAGTTCTTCGAAAAGATTTCTTATGCGTGTACCACGACGTTTGTAACCACCCCAATTTCGACTCGATAGTAGGGGGAGCATCGATCATGGTTCTTAGATGACGAATGAGCAATAAAAAAAATGTCCGTCTGTCAACACGATAACTCGAGTAAAACTGAACCGATTTTCAAAAACTTTCCATGAAATGTAATTGAAAAATCTTTTTTGGGATTGAATCTGGACACTGTCGGCCCAAGGGCTAATGAGCTAGGGCCGTTTAAGTGGTTTTTGGTCTTTTGTACATAACTCGAGTAAATCTTTTCCGATTTTCATAATTTTTTTTTTGTTTCAAAGATTTGAGCATGACCGACAATTTGTGGAAAAAACTTTTTGGATTTGAGTCTTTGTACTTAGCTAGGGCGCTAGAAACGAGTGTCTGCTAGAGCCCTACGTGTTTTTTGTAAATAACTCGAGTAAATCTTTTCGGATTTTCATAACTTTTTTTGAATTTGAGTCCTTGGACTTAGCTATGGTACCAGAAACGATTTTTTTTTTGATTGAAAGATTTGGGTATGCCTGACAATTTATGGAAGAACCTTTTTTTATTTTGAGCCTTTGGATTCAGCCAGGACTCTAAAACTGAATCTCTACTAGGGACCAACGTGTTTTTTCTACATAAGTCGGGTAAATCTTAACCGATTTTCAAATTCTTTTTTTTTCCTGAAAGATAATCTAAAAATAACTAAGGGATTGAGTTCGGACAAAATCATTCGAAAACTTTCGACGTTACGGTCGAAAAAATGGTCAAAAACTTGGTTTTTTAAAGGTTTGTACAACTTTTTGACTTATATCTCTGCGAAATTAGAGCAGAAATCGCTATGGAAGGTTTTAAATAAAAGATATTGACATCAGACAATCACGAAAACTAAATTATAGAATATCTGTTGAGTCGTTCGGGGCGTAGTGTCCTTTCTGTGGGCCAAACTCACCACCAACGGACCAGGCGACCCTACACGATATTTGCTCGTTTTTCGTGAATATTTCTTGAACAATGAGGTTTTTTGTGCAATGTTGTAGAGAAAAAAGAGTAAAAGTGTGTGTTAGACGCCTTCATAAGTGCTCTAGATCTGTTCTAAGATCGGCCCTAGTCCGAAAAAAAAAATTTTTTTGTGGAAAAATTTGTTTTTGGATAGGTTTTTTGCGTCGTTGCTTCATTGCTTCGGACGCGTTTTTCGATATTACCGTTTTGGCAATTTCCAGTGCAATTTAATGAGGGCGTAATTTCACACATTTGAATTTGTCACATCTGTTCTGATACGTACGTGTCCTTCGTATATGTATGAATTCTGACTTCTCTATTGTTTGTGTAAGAGTCATCCTCTCACAGTACATGAGCTATAAGTTTCAGTAATTTGTTATTTACGCAGAATTCTGTTCTAAAAAAACATCGCAAATTTGACAGTTCATATTTCTCTAATGTGCTTTTAAGTGTCCATGCATTGGCGCGTTTACCCTATGCACAATATATTTTCCAACTGAAGAGAAAAAAATTACTGTCGAATTAACGTTGAAGATGATGACAATTTTCCATTTAGACGGCTGGACGACTGCTGACTTAGTGTTTCTTTGGAAAGATGGGGATCCCGTACAAGTTGTAAAAAATTTACACCTTCCTCGATTTACGTTGGAAAAATTTTTAACTGACTATTGTAACAGTAAAACAAATACAGGTTGGTATTCGTCTAAAGCAGCAAGTCACTAAGCGATATGAAAATTTTTATTTTTTCGACCTATAGGTGAATACAGTTGCTTAAAGGTGGACCTACTGTTTAAGCGCGAATTTTCATATTATCTCATTCAAATCTACATACCTTGTTGTATGTTGGTTATTGTGTCATGGGTTTCATTTTGGTTAGACCAAGGAGCTGTTCCTGCACGTGTTTCATTAGGTAAGCTTTTACCGAAAATAATACTAAATATAAATTTCCTTTACAAACCCTTGTTCGAAATACCCTGCTGGCACTCCCCCAAAATTAATAAATTAAAAATTTAAATTAAATGAAGGTGTAACTACTCTTCTGACAATGGCAACCCAAACATCTGGTATCAATGCATCTTTACCGCCCGTATCATATACAAAAGCGATCGATGTTTGGACTGGTGTTTGTTTAACATTTGTGTTTGGGGCGTTACTTGAATTCGCTCTCGTCAATTATGCTTCCCGTTCAGGTTTGAGGAGTTTTATGATTAAAAGAATCATACTAAGTGTTGGTTAATTTTCGTTCTTTTTTGTTCTTGGAATACTGTTAACTCATATCATTTCGGTAAACCGTTTATAGCAACGAATAATTATGGTACGTTGGATGAATACAACTTGTCCTTCACTTTGGTTTTGTTGAAAAAAACAATTGAGTGAGAATAGTGTTTCTGATGTCATGTTTACTAAGTTCATTATTGATTTTGAAATAATTTAAAAAATAATATGAAATGACCGCAAATTTAGGAGTTAAGTTGATTTTGTTTTTTGAAAGTTTGTTTTTTGAAAGTTAGTTTTTGTTTAAGCGCATTTTTCAAAGCTTTTTTCCAATGGTAAAACGGTATGAGTGCAACGTAGATATTAATTCAAATGTTAATTCAAGGAAAACAAATGCTCCTTTTTTACACTTTTTAGACATTTCGTCTTCTATTCAGTTCGAAGAAATCTTCGAATTCATTTCAATTAGACCGAAATCATTTGTTCACTTAAAAATATCAAGGGTCTCTTTTTATATACGATCGACCGTAGTAATGAGCCAACCTTAAAACAAAAAAAATCGGAAACGAAAAATGCAAAATAATAACAAAAACTTTCAAAACGACAAAAAACGATGTAAAATTGTTGTTGCAAATGTGTTGTCAAAGTTGTTGATAAATGATGAAAAAGAGTTGTATCTTTGTTGTTTTGGTGTTGTATAAACGAAGGTGTTATGTTTATCATAAATACAAGCTTTCTTATCAAAACGTAAGTAAGTGTTACGTCAGTGTTGTATTTGTCTATCGGTGTTACAGACAGTCGGGTCAGTAACTTACGTCATGTTTCTGCAAAAGCACGGCTTCGGAAAACTTTACGTAAACAATAATATCAAGAAATCGTGTAAATCGTGTAATTTTGTATGCTATGAGATTTACTATTTTTTGCGAGTACTCAATTGTCTATCAGATACAAGATAGAACAATAATGTATTATTAAAATAGACTGACAGTCTTTGACAAAAAATTAACACAATTGAAGCAAAAGTGAAAGAAAGAAAAAATATTGAGTAGTGTTGGTAAATTACGTAAAATTTATGTGGATTACGTAAAATTTAGGTGAATTACGTATTTTCAGCAGAACGAATCAGCGATTTCTCTTCTTCATCAAACACGGAAGATAAAGTTCTTACAGTACTTCCAAATGTTACTATAACAACGGATCTACTAAGTCAAAGAGTTTCTCTTTGAATAATAGAACAAACGAGGTGTATATAAGGCCGCATATTCGAGATAATTGCTTACTCAATATGTGACCACGCTGATATACACATGGTCTTGCGACAAAGGTGCACTGAAGAGGCGTAAACGTCCCAATCAGCTAAACTTTTTGTCGTGGATTGTTAAAATATAGAGTGGATAGAAACTTGTCTGCTATAAAAGCGACGAATCTATGCCACATTTCTAAATTAACGCTAAATTTTGATCTATTTCTGAGAAAATCGCCCGAAATATTTTAAAAATTGCAAGATCAAAGAAACATTGACCGAGTTGAAAATTTTTTTCGCCGGAAAACTTTTTTCTCCTTACACTTTTCTTCGCAGAAAATTTTTTTCGCCGTTAATTTTTTTTCGCTGAAATTTTTTTTCTCTGCAAATTTTTATTCGCTGAAAAC
>CM055405.1:12468936-12482410 GCA_029228625.1 Pseudolycoriella hygida | reverse complement strand
TAGCTTTTCGTGACGTTTCATTAAAGCGCAAATTCCCTAGTTTCGTAGGCCACCTAGTTTTCGTGACATTTCGTAAAAGGAAAAGTTTTCCAGCTTTGTTAGCCACTCAGTTTTTGTGATATTTTGTAATAATAAAAGTTCCTTTGCTTCGTTAGCCAACTAGTTTTCGTGACGTTTCATTAAAGCGCAAATTCCCTAGTTTCGTAGGCCACCTAGTTTTCGTGACATTTCGTGAAAGGAAAAGTTTCCCAACTTTGTTATCCACCTAGTTTTTGTGATATTTTGTAAAAGTAAAAGTTTCCTAGCTTCGTTAGCAACTAGCTTTTCGTGACGTTTCATTAAAGCGCAAATGCCCTAGTTTCGTAGGCCAACTAGTTTTCGTGACATTTCGTAAAAGGAAAACTTTTCCATATACATGTATAAATACATATACATATCATGAACATATTATAAAGTTGATGAAAAATTTCTTCTTTGTGTAAGAGTTTTGGTTGAATGTTACGTCTTTCCATGTGCAAATAGTCTCTTCTATATATTGTTGGCTATTTGTTAACTATTTGCACATTGTGCAAATAGTCTCTTCTATATACCTTCGGCTGTTTGCACACGGTGTAAATAGCCAACAATATATAGAAGAGACTATTTGCACATTGTGCAAATAGCCAACAATATATAGAAGAGACTATTTGCACATTGTGCAATATATAGAAGAGACTATTTGCACAATGTGCAAGGAGTCTTTTCGTTTTTTTGATTAGTCTCGAGAAAACAAATGTCTCACCTTAGCCCAAGAAGAACATAATATCTCGAAAACCTTTTACTTCAAAAATATTATCTGAAAAGAAGGTCAATTCATCTACTTATACACAAACACAGAGAATTTCACACGAAGAAGCTTTGCACTAGCACTTCACACAACATGAAATACGGAATGATTGATTGTATAGCTTAGAAGTACAAGATTACAGTTAATTAATTGTACATACAATCGCCGTCAACGTAAATTACTAGCTGTGAAATGCCAGCTGCTTTGTCAACAAGTGTATTCCTATAAGAGTTTTACGAGGCTGACAAATCTAACTCACCCGATAAACCTCACGTCTAGCTAAATTGGATAGAAAAATTTAATTAAATTTTCATATTTCACGAGAGAAAAAGTGAATCTAACGTTAGTATATTGAAGACAAACTACAAATAAAGTGATAATTGATCTTTGTTGATCACTAGCAACTTCCTAAAATCACACTGAGACAGAAATTTCAAACTTCGTGCGTTATTTATCTCGATAAACGAAAATCTAGCCCCGATGCTACAATAGCTCTGTTCCCGTCAAAAATTTGTGGGTGTGATAACTGAGTTAAATTTCACAAAATGCATGGAACGCACTCATAATTAAATTTATCATAGCTGTATTCCCTTCAGCGAATATATCTTGCGATAAATTTAATTCGTCGTTATTTGTTTAAATTTGACATATCGGACAATGTAAACTAAAAAAATCGGAAGAATTGAAGAAATAAAGATTGAAGATAGAAATCCAAATTAATTAAATTGAATTTTCTGTCACATTTATCAGGATAAATTTAACTTTTCAGAAATTTAGTTTATGACACCTGACGGGAACAGAGCTAATAAAATTTCCAGCATTTTTCCTGTTAAATTTACTGATGAGTGCGTTTGATTTCCAAATGTCCAGTCTGTCTGCAGTTAAATTGATCAGCCGTTATCTTCTTTATCAATTATAATGTATTTAAAACGAGCAAAATAATCTCGAAAATAGCTGGTATTCTAGAGATGGCAATTTACGTTGACGCTGATTGTATCTTTTTAGAAGGACGCGGTGTATGGGCGCTCAAAGGGCAAGATTACAAAAATGAAAGATTTTAATATCGACACTCTTTTCCCCTTGACATCAATCTATAGCAAAAAAATGTGAAAGAACATCTGAGTTTGTTGGGATCAAAATCGGTCTTTTTCACCTGTCTTGAACGTAAAAAATTTTTTTTTCGAAATATCCAAAACTTGTGTATTTTTGCTCATTTCTATTAAGGGTATAGAATTGAGGAAAAATAAACAGATTTTAGATGTTTCAGAAAAATTGTTTTGTTTGACGTTTAAAATGTCACTTTGACAGATGGAAAAGACCGATTTTTGATCCCAACAAACTCATTTGTTTTCTCATACAACCCGAGTAAACGTTTGACAAAAAATACGTAGCGTCAGCTTCTTTGTTGTCAGCATTTTTTAAGCTTTTCAAAATGTGTGTGTTTTTTTAATATTCTTTTTAACGTTATTTCTTTTTTAAGTAAAACATTCGAATCAATATCCTGGCATAATTTTAGTTCAAATTGACCCCGGCGCTTTAGCCCACTTTAATTCAAGTTTAGAATTCTAGCTGTTGATTTTGTTAAACTTTAGGATTACGACATTTTTCCAAACAATCCAGATGGACATATTGTCGATTTGCTCTAAAATTCAGCAGGGAAAAAGTGCGCCATGCATTTTCTCATGTCGCACTTTTTGCTGTTGAATTTTAGGGCGAATCGGCCAATATTGGCTGAAATTTATTCAAAACTGTTCCAAAAATCCTGAACAATGGGTCTAAAGAAACGACACGCTCTTAGTGCCTAGGGGCAGAAAAACGTAGAAAATTCATCCTTTTACACTCAAAAGAAAATCAATGTTTAAGAAAATCTTCGAATTCATTGAAAATCATCAAAAGAATCCTTTGAGTTGTTAGAAAATATGTGAGGGAATCCTTGAAAATCAAAAGTAAATCACTAAAAATCGTGTAAAAATACTTGAACATACTCAGAAATTGACAAAGAAAACCCTTGAAAATCAAAGAAAACTATAGAAAATCATTGCAAATAAAAAAATCCTTTGAGGATTTTCTTTTGCACTCAAAATACGCGATTATCTGCCCCTCAGTCAGCGCAGGGACAATTTTAGGGAAATTTTTTGAGAAACTTTTGAGAAAGTATTTTCGAAAAATCCCTCATTCTAGCTGCGGACTTCTACCCCACTCAGTCTATTGCATTTTTTTCATTTCTTATAAGGTGGAGCATCTTCCAGCCCTTCTGTTTCTAGGCGATAGGAATAGCCTTGGGCTGTCGTAGGGGGTATTGAAAAAGCGACATGAGCTGCTTTTATAACTAGAAGATTTTTAAAAAGCCATAGAAATTACCCAGCGAAGTACGTCTGATGGCCTAAATTTTCTCTCCTGCACCATATCAAAAAGAGGACCAACGTAGTTTCTTCAAGAAATCTCAAACTATTTTCTCTACAATGTAATTCTCACCAACTTTGCCTTAAGAGGAAACTTCAATCTGCTGAAATTTTATAGATATGTGTCATTCCTCCCAATTCTAGAAGTTGCTTCATCCCAGAATTTGATCATTTTTCCCTAAAAACCTGAAACACAGGTCCTCTAAAATTTTATTCTCTACAATTTTGCCTTTGGAAGCAACTTTCTAACTGCCATAGTTCAAGAGATATGGATCATCCCTCCCAGAGAGAGAGAAAAATCTTTATTTATACAAAATATACATAAAGTGTGCTGCTCTTTTGTAAAGAGTTGCTAAAATACACAGCATATCGATCACTCACAATGTGACAAAATGTTTAGTTCGAATACAAGTGGTCATATACCAGGATTGGGTCATTTTTCCTTAAAACCCTGAAACACGTGTCCTCTAAAATTGTATTCTCTGCAATATTGCCTTTGACAGTAATGGAGATTTGCTGCATAGTTCAGCAAATATAGTCGAAAAACCATCTGCCAAGAATTAAAATGCTTTTATTTATTTAATGAACAATTTCCATAGCTATTCGCATAGCTATCGCTTTGGCAAAATATGGATGAGCTTGCGCATAGCACTTTAGGCACGTGTGTTAAAGTCCCCATTGAGGCTTGTACTTCCGGTGCGGTTCGGCTTACCAGGCCGTCCCACTGTATTCACAAGCGGTAAAAATAATTTGGCTCAGCCTCGGACGAGTGTTGGTCACGGGGTACGACCAGCACAGGACATAACAGGTACCCCATCGTTGGCGATTAGGCAATGTAAAAAGGTTGGTGGTTTGTTTATTGGAAGTCTAAACGTGAATGGGGGTTTTCGGTGTCGCAAGAATGAAATGGTAGAATTGGCTGAGGATTACGGTGTAGATATCTTAGCATTGAGCGACATTAGAACTAAGGGACAGCGAGAAGAGCAGGTAGGCGGCTATAAAGTGTTTTTGTCTGGCGTTCAGTCTGGTAGGGCAAACTGGGGAGTTGGAATGGCTATCAAGAAGGAATTAGAAAAATTTGTCTTGAATGTTCGCTGCGTAAATGAAAGGATTATGTGGATATCTATTAAGTTAGCTGGGGGTATTTATCGGCTGGTTAGTGTTTATAGCCCATGCGAGGGTAGCAATGCTGGCGACCTCGACGCCTTTTACGAGCAGTTAGGAGATGTTGTGGCAAAAAGGCGAAGTGAGTGTGGTTTTGTTGGGCGATTTTAATGCGAGGATAGGAAACAGTAAAACCAATGCAGGTTATGAAAGGGTGGTAGGCAAATTCGGGGAAGATACTTTGAACTCAAATGGGAAGCGGTTGTTAGATTTCTGTGATTTCGATGGGTTAGCAGTAACCAGCTCTTTCTTTAAGCACAAATGGATCCACCGGTACACTTACGTCAATGAAAGTTGGGATCATAAGTCAATAATTGATTACGTAATTATAGAACAGGACAAGAGGCAGGAAATATGTGACACGCGTGTTTTCAGGGGTTTCACCTTCGGCTCGGACCACTATCTTTTGGGTGCACATCTGTTGGTTGGTAAACTCTGTCAGGCTAAAAGGAAGAAAAAGGTAGTTCGCAGATTTCGCGTAGGAAAGTTCAAGGAGGAGGAAGTTAGGGCTCGTTTCATGGCAAAGTTCACAGAAGGTTTTGAGGGGCTTCCTTCGGACTGCGGGGACATCGAGGCTGAGTGGGCAAATTTTAAGGAATTTGTTTTGAGTGCAGCTGAGGAATGTCTGGGTAGTGTCTCTAGCGGAGGTAGGAACAAAAGGACGGGTTGGTGGAACGCCGATATCAAAAAGGCTGTGTTGGAGAAAAGAAAGCTTTATTTGGTTTGGTTACAGGATAAAACGGATGAGAAGAAAGGAGCTTACAGGGCTTGTAGTCAGGCGGTTAAGGCTCTAGTTAATGAAGCAAAGGACCTCGCGTGGAAGAGGTTCGGAGAAGAATTGGAAGAAGCAGGTCAAGGAAAGGGTAAAAAATTCTGGTCGACGATTAAGGATATTAGGCGTGGTGGTGAAAAGGAGGGCTGCGGTAGCATTTTGGGTAAAGATGGCCAGTTAATTACGGATAAGGGAGAAGTACTGGAAACCTGGCGTGATTACTTTCAGGATCTATTTGCATCTGTCAATCCGGTAGTGGCACCTGACAGAAATCAGTTTGCAAACTCGGAGGGTGAGGAAGAAATTACATTAGAGGAGGTGACACGAAAGGTCAGCAGGCTGAAGGCAGGAAAATCCGCAGGTGTAGACGAAATTAGGACAGAATTTATTAAGAATAGCGGGTCTGGTGGGATCCAATGGCTTTGTAGGATTTTTAATTTAGCCATGAAATCCTCAGTATCACCCGCTGACTGGAGCTTCGGTGTTATTGCTCCGATCTTTAAGAAGGGCAACCGTAAAGTTTGTAGCAACTACAGAGGGATTTCACTTTTGAGCGTGGTCGGAAAGGTTTATGCTAGTGTGCTAGTAGATCGGGTTAGGGTTATAGTGGACGAGGTTCTGGACGAGGCTCAGAGTGGTTTCAGACCTCTGAGAGGGTGTCAGGATCAGATCTTTTGTCTTAGGCAGGCTATAGAAAAGCTCTTTGAGAGGAATATTGATCTGTACTTATGCATCATCGACTTGGAAAAGGCATTTGATCGGGTACCGAGGCAAAAGCTGTTCGACGTGCTTAGCGAATACAGGATTAATGGAGGTTTATTGGGCGCCATTAAAAGCATCTACTCGGGGAGCAAGGCTGCGGTAAGGATAGATGGTGAAATTAGTGAGGCTTTCGAGGTTAATGAGGGCGTTCGTCAGGGTTGTTGTCTCTCTCCTCTTCTGTTCATAATTTTCATGGACAAAATCATCAAGCAGGCCAATTTGCAGGGGAATGTGGAAATTGGGGATGTACTTATGAAAATCCTGGCCTATGCGGATGATTTAACCCTATTAGCAGATAATGCCGATGATTTGCAGAGGGGGATTGACTGCCTGAATGTAGCATGTGAGGAGTACGGGATGAAGATAAGCGTCGGCAAAACAAAGGTTATGCATGTTGGCAAATTTAGGAAAGGCGTAGTGTGCAGTTTAAATGGGGAGCAGTTGGAACAGGTTTCTGAGTTTCAATATTTAGGAGCCGTGTTTTCAGAGGATGGCAAGTTAGTTAGGGAATTTGAGGAAAGGAGGAGAATGAGAAATGCGGTGGCCAGTCAGTTGAGGTCTCATGTGTTTAACAGGAAGGAATTAAGTAATGGCACAAAGTTAGCTATTCACAGGTCAATCTTCAGGCCAACAATTTTATATGGTAGTGAAAGTTGGGTGGACTTCGGATACCTTGTGCATGACTTGGAGGTTTCAGATATGAGGGTTCTTAGGAGCATAGCAAAAGTGAATCGGAGGGAACAGTGGGACAATCATATCAGGAACGACGACATCAGAGAAAATTTAGGGTCAGTGGAGGAGGCGGCAAGGGTTAGTCGTCTGAGATGGTACGGGCACGTTCAAAGGATGGGTAATAGTAGGCTCCCAAAGAGGATATTGAATGCACAGGTCCCGGGTGTACGTCCTAGGGGTAGGCCAAGGAGAAGGTTCATAGACTCAATTAAATCGGTTTTAGAAGTTAGGGGGCTTTCACTGGGCGAGCAAACTATCTCCTTGGCAGAGGATAGAAGGGTATGGAGGGGGGTGGTCAATGACCACCGGGTTGCGGCTTAAAGACCCCACACCGGAAGGTATAAACGGTCTATAAAGTTTGATGATGATGATGATGAACAATTTCCGTGCTTTACTTGCTGAGATATTTACGTAAAAGTTTCACCTACAATAGAAACACCATGTTTTTGGTGACTTTTTTGACCATATCTCCGGAACCACTTGACCGATTTTGCACATCATTGAACTTGAATCATGGGACATATATGGGCCATTTCACGAAAACTTCATTCCCACGCTCGAAATTCTCCGTTGTTACAAAAAGGTACATCATAAAGGTTGATCCTTTAACTAGAGGTTAGCCATATGAAAGTGACTATCATTTTGTAACTACTGAGAATTTCATGCGTGAGAATGATGAAGTCCGTGGAATTACCCATATGCACCTTTCAGGGAAAAACGTTTACGGTGATCGGTGCAGCCGTTGAGAAAAAATGACGGGACGGAGCGACGCTCAATTTTTTTTTTCGCTGATTCGTCAGCTCTAGACGATATTCGATGCATCCCCCTCACTCCCGCCTCGATCTACCCCATGTTACACTAAAATTGTTTGTGGTAAACGTATAGAACCCTTGTACTTCGTACAAGTCCAAAAATGTCATATGTTCAGATCTATTCAAGGAATTTTTACTGTAATTAATGAACCACTTACGGTTCATCCAAAGCCATGGTAAGCTGTATGCAGTAAATAACTATTGATGCAATTGTAAAAGTATTTTTTTGCAACTTTATCTACAGACTAATTTTTGATGTAATTTTACGGCTGCAAACAAATTAATTCAACGAATCACTGAACTGAAAACCTTTTGTAGTGAAATTTAGATCTCCAAGCTTTGTTATTAAAACCATTCCAATTTACGTAACCTTTGAACTATGCGCATGTTAAAATATGAACTCTCTGTTTTGCAGCAAGGATTTATTATTTTAGAGCTTATGTTATGTAGATCGTTTGATGTATTTTTAACGTAAAACTTTGATGTAACATAAGTAACTCGAATTACGTTATTTAAAATTGCAATGCTGTATAAATAGTCGATTGTTATTTTCTACTCGTAAAACTTTGCACTTCTTGCACATTGATATTTTTTGTTATACACAGTTTTGTTTAAAAAATGGATTTGTAATTATGCAAAGTAAATCTTAAATTTTTGTAAATAAACCGACATATACAATCGAAATTCTTCGATGTTTTTGTGAAACTAACAATCTCGCTATTTAGAGCTAAATTTTAATCGAAATATTTATCTAAGCCATTGTTCTAGATCTAAGAGAATCGACGTTATATCGAGAATAACGTTTCCACTTGTATTCGCCCTATTCAACGTGGTCTACTGGAGCACATATCTCTTCAGAGAAGAGGAAGAAAATTAAAAGGGAATCGTAAACGCCAACCAATTCAGCAAAATAATGATAATAAATCCAATTTTTTTCGTTTTTAAGACAATGTCAGAATTCAAAGCGGAACTAGAACACTAGGAATGATTCTTATACTTTTTGAATGAAATCAAACGAAATCAAATTTTTAATAATGATTCACTTATAACACACATACACATTACCAAAATCACAGATAAATGCAATATCTTCTTCACCATTTTCACAGAATAAAAACACGTTCAACAAAATGTTTTTAATAAAAGGAAATATTAACAATTATAGGCAAAAAAGACACACAATGAACCACCCCGCCCATTTTAAGGGACAGTAATCATAATTGAAACATAAAAAATCAAATAAGTAAATATAAAAAAAAACATTTATGACTGCAAACAAAAACTAAAATAAAACATAAATTTAAGAGAAATAGCAAATATTGTAACATTAAATGAAATCCCATAAATGAAGAGAAATAAAATCCGGTCAATCAGCAATTCGTTTACTTTGTCAGTTCAAATCAGTTGTCTTTTTTATTTAAAAAAAAAATATTGCTGTTTTCAACACAAATGCTGAAATGGAAGTATTGCTTATACGCACTAGAATCGCTGAATATCAATATAACAGTTTTTCGTCAAGTTTTCGTTATTTTGTTGATTTCGAACGAAATTGGACAAGTAAATGCGGTGGTTTAGTTCGCAATTATTTTCCACATTTTATTGCCTAAACACAAACACCGTTTGAAAAATTTCACCCTTTAAGTTCGATGGCCGTCGTCTTACGTCAAACAAGGTTTCATTATGAAATTCATAATGACATACTTTATGCACTTCATCATGAAATTAGTTATACTTTGACATAAGTCGACGTCGTATCAAGAAAAGTTTTGATTGATTACACATCTGCGGGAAAGTTTGCTTAAAAACATGTGTGTGTCGTAAGCCAATGGTGATGGACGATGCAATTACACATATGCGTAAGCAAACTTTCTAGCAGAAATGTAAATTAGCTTACATGTTAGTGAAAGTCAAGTGCGCTTGTACTGCCGCAAACAGTTCAGTAAAGTTCATATTTCATCGATAGTCATGAACTTTTGACGCCCTTAGCATGTAAAGTAAAACAAACCATAGAAATGGTGTACGAAAGTAGTGGTTTGACAGCTGTCACTATGACATCTGTCAGTTTGACTGCTGTCATAAAACGTGCACAGACAGACAGCTAGAGCATTCCCATAAAGTAGCTACCGCTACTTAATAAAGGGAAAATTTAGAAGTCATGCCTTCGTGTGGTTTTTGATATCGGATCGACAATTTTCATATCATCCCAGATTTTGAAGATCCTTATATCATGAGCGATGATGAAACTGTTGTGTCGGACACATTCGATGGCCGTCGTCTTACGTCAAACAAGATTTCATTACGAAATTCATAATGAGATACTTTATGCACTTCATCATGAAATTAATTATACTTTGACATAAGCCGACGTCGCACCAAGAAAAGTTTTGATTGATTACACATATGCGGGAAAGTTTGTTTGCCTGAAAACATGTGTGTGTCCTAAGCCTATGGTGATGGACGATGCAATTACACAAATGCGTAAGGAAACTTTCTTGTAGAAATGTTACTTAGCTTACATGTTAATGAAAGGCAAGTGCGCTTGTACTGCCGCAAAGAGTTCAGTAAAGTTTATATTTTATGGATTGTCATGACGTCCTTAGCATGTAAAGTAAAATAAACCATTAAAATCGTATAACAAAGTAGCGGTTTGACAGCTGTCACTTTGACAGCTGTCAAAAAACGTGCACAAACAGATAGACAGTTAGACAGAGCATTTCCATAAAGAAGCTACCGCTACTTAATAAAGGGAAAATTGAGTCACGCTTTCGTGTGATTTTTGATCTCGGATCAACAATTTTCATATCATCCCAGATTGTTGACGATCCTTATATATCCTGAATATATATATCATGAGCGATGATAAAGCTGGTGTGTCGGACACATCCGATGGCCGTCGTCTTACGTCAAACAAGATTTTATTATGAACTTCATAATGGCATACTTTATGCACTTCATCATGAAATTAGATATACTTTGACATAAGCCGACGTCGCATCAAGAAATGACTTGATTGATTACACATCTGCGGGAAAGTTTGCCACATGTGTGTGTCCTAAGCCTATGGTGATGGACGATGCAATTACACAAATGCTTAAGCAAACTTTCTAGCAGAAATGTAACTTTCCTTACATGCTAGCGAAAGTCAAGTGCGCTTGAACTGTCGCAAACAGTTCAGTAAAGTTCATTTTTCATCGATTGTCATGTCCTCAGCATGTAAAGTAAAATAAAGGGAAAGTTGAGAAGTCACGTTTTCGTGCGGTTGTTCAATTTTCATATCACCACAGATTGTTGACGATCCTTATCCTATGTGTATCATGAGCGATGATGAAGCTGGTGTGTCCTCTGTTAAGTAAATTTATATTCCCAATATTTTCTTTCGCACAACTTGACGAGAAATGGGAACTTAAGCGCCAAACACGAACTGAGTCCCTTTTTTGTAAAGAAAAGTACAATCACCTTCAATTAATTTTGTAGGTTTTTCATAATTACAACGACATTTTGTATTGCAATTTCAAAAACCTACAAAATTAATTGAAGATGATTGTAAAACATCAAACTACTAAATTGTATTTTACGTTAAATTTATTTAGTTTACAAAATAAATGACCGTCTGACCCACTGCCAAAAAGCTCAAACTGATCCTGAATTGACTTTTAGTGATTTGATTAATTTATTTGTTTCATGATTGTTTTGGCCGTCACCACCATCTAATATACAGGGTTCCCGCGTTTTAATAAAAAAAAAAAAATAAAAAGAAAACATAGAGATTGTTAACTAAAAAAAATTAAAAAACAAAAAATATACTCAAGTTTGAAAGGACTAAACGACTGTTAAAACAATAGAAATTATCTGCACATAGAGTACATTTTAATGTCTTGAACTACTTAGAACCATGTAGTAATAATTTACGGATTTTTGTAGACCCGTACGAAAATCGTTTGAAATTAAAAAAAAAAAATTATTATTTTACACCACCACAATCTTTGGACAAACAAAGTTGGGTAATAGAAAAAGTATATCACGAGTGTCTGTTACAAACCCTGTTGAGTTCTGTTGAGCATTGTAAAGATATATCGTAAGGAGCAATAGTATTCAGAATGAAGATATGAGTTTGGTCGGTTGTAGAAGCGCGGAAGAAGATAGGGTAAGTCGCTTACGTTCGTTCAGGTGAATAAAATGCAAGATAACAAGATACAGAAGTATTGGATCTATAGATGATAATGACTTGCGTGCTAGGAAGTTATTCATCAAAACTTCATACCGAATGGTGAAAATGATTTGAGCGGCCGTATGTCGACTAAAAATCAAATATCGTCTGAGATAAACAAAATGGTAACACAACAAGGGAGGAAAAGTCTCTGGAGTTTTTCAATTTACTTTTCACATCAAATAAAATCCAAGTTTTACTTTTCACCCCTAAGGCGTTGGGAGTAGTTTTTTTAATTAAAAAAACTGATACCTAGACATTTAGCTTTTCACAATAGGTCTGTGTTGTCCAAGGTACAATGACCGAAATTTAAATAAGAACTTTGTAATTATGCGCAAGGTTTTCGCGGTGTGTAGAGACCTGAGCAGAAGTACCAAGTTATTTTTTAAGTTTCGGTCATTGTACGTGAAAAAAAGAGTTACCCAAAAAGTCTCCTGTTTCGTCACCGTCAAGAAAGTCAAAAAAATTTAGACTTGGATGATGAGACAGAAATTTTTTCGACTTTTTTAGTGTTTCAAAAATTTTAATTAGAAAAAATAAATTTGTGAAATTTTTTTCGTGCAGACGAAAGTTTTTAAAAAGTTGCACAAATCAGTTTTTTTTCATAAAAAAAGTATTCTATGTTTTGTCAATGTTTCATCAAATAAATAAATAAATGTTTCATCATGTAACTTTCTTGGATTCATTTGGTCTTTCGAAAGTTTCCCCCTGAATTAGGAATAAAAGAAAACGAATATTTGGACTTTTTTAGAACTGATTGATTCACCAAATTAACAGAAATCGGTTGTGTTAATAAAAATGATAAAAATTTATACACATAACAAAGTAAAATAATACAAAACTAAAAGTGGTTTGACCTAGGAAATCGTTTCGAAAATGACACTTGAAGTTCATTTCGAAAGTAATTATTATGGAAAAATTAACAATGTTTTTACTGTGGAAACATACCAGAAAATATTATGAAATTAATAAATAAATTACGTTATTAAGTAATGTATAAATAGTGTCATTTCTATATTTAAAGTATAATGTATTGATGAAAAGAAAATGATCGTCACAAAAATTGAAATTAAAATAAATAATTGACTTACATGCATCCATAACATTATTATTATGTTTGTATTGAAAAAAAAATGTGAAAAAAATCATGTAAAAAATATTTTATGAAAAAACTAAATAGAAAAAAGAGAAAAGTGATTTTTTTTAAATAGAACCTTTAAGTACTTCTCAGACTAGCTTTTCCTTATATCATCGTTTTACGGCTGTAGGACCGGAAATCCGGATTAGATCTTTCATCCGTATTGTTCAGAAGATCTAGTGATTACATCCCTAAAAGTTAAAGAGAAGTGTAGCTCCAGAAGCTACAAATTGTGGCTTTGGGTTATATGTTTCCAGCACCTCCTCTCACCCAGTAACGAGGTTATGAGACTATTAAACTATTTTACGTAAACTAATACCATCTTTTTTTTGTCACTTGTTTTGGAAGAATATACTAACTAGATGTAGCGGAGGGCGTGACGTAGTCCTCACACTCAAAAAAAGTCCACAAGCCAAAAAAAAAACGCCATACAAAGACCTTTAGGACAAGACACTTACGCCCATTTCCTCTCCAAATTATTTAAAAAAAAAAGTATACCAAATCCTATCACGTACGAAAATCGGTTGGAAATGAGCTGAGATATTGACATTTTACCATACCAGAACGTAATTTTGTTTAAAAAAAAACCCTGTTATTTTTTCAGAAAAAACACAAGATTCCATTCAAACAAACTTTTGAGTATTATCAGCGATAGCGTC
>CM055405.1:12434434-12456438 GCA_029228625.1 Pseudolycoriella hygida | reverse complement strand
TTTTGCAGCGTAAAAACTGAAAGTACAGAAAAATTATTTCGTCGTTGGGTTTGGCATTTGTGACGCGATTTTTTGAACACAGGGTAACGTTGTCGTCAAGGAAATGTATGCGTATTTTCAGCGCAAGCGTCACCCCCACTGATATCATTAATTTTGGAAGTAGACATTAGGGACTGCGTCACACTTTACCTTTTAAAAGGTTTTTGTTGTGATATTATTGTATCAGTAGACGATATGATTGTCTCATGGACGATATTATTGTATCAGTAGACGATATTATTGTCTCATGGACGATATTATTGTATCAGTAGACGATCTTATTGTCTAATGGACGATATTATTGTCTCATGAACGATAATATTGTATCAGTAGACAATATTATCATCTTGGACGATAATACACTGGGGGATTTTGCCCCCCGCTTTTGGAAAGGCCAGAGAAAGATTATTCAACTATTTAGTGAAAATAGTTTTTATCATCTGCGCCGAAAGAAAAACGAAAATAACAAACTTCATACCACGGGGTGAAAGCGAAAATATGAAACCATAACTTCGAGGGAAGGGAATAAGTATGAAAGTTGACATTTGTTGGAAATGACCATACGGTCACAAAACTTCTTTGTTCATCCGAAAAATGATTACATGAATTTAGTCTATTTAGATTTTTAAAATTCTGTTCATTTATATCAACATCAATATTTTTCAATTTATATTAATTATTGTAAATTCGCTGCATTCTGTTGAAACGCGGATTCACTGTTTTATTTTTATTTTCATATAAAAACTGTTCACTTTGATAATTCATCGTCCATTTATTAAATGAATATCTGCCATATTTTCTATTAATGAACAAATAATTAAACGCGTGCGATTACGGAATTCGCTTCGCTCGGACCGCAAACTTCACACTCGTACAGCTAACGACAAGTAGAAATAATCCATTGTAAGAAATATAAACTTGTCAATGTTAATGGTGTTCCCAGCGTTCAAATTGTAATATTTCACTGTAAAAGTTTTTTATTGCTTTTTCCAACGACACTTCTACAATGCTTTCTTTAAAATTTTTGTCTACAAAACAATTGTTTTTGTGTACTGTCCAACTTTAGTAACTGACTTAATAGTCGACCATCCACTTTGATAGTTGATTATCGATTTACATTTACTATCCGAATTCATAGTTATTTTCTATTCGTGAACAAATAATTAAACTCGTGCGATTACGGACCTCGCTTCGCTCGCCCCGCAAACTTCGCACTCGTAAAAGTTTTAAATTAGTTTTTCCAACGATACTTCCTCAATGCTTTATTTAAAATGTTTGTTTGGAAAACCCTTATTTTTGTGTACTATCCTACTTGATCGTTGACCATCCGCTTTGATAGTTATTTTCTACTTGAGGACATATAGTTAATGCAAACGTCGCACTCTTAAGACTATCGACATTTTATCAACTATTGATGGATAACTTGATACAAAGTTAACTATCAATTAGACAGTCAATCTATTAAGTTTTATCAAGTTCATAGTTAGTCAACAATCAAGCTGAGAGTCAGTAATCAAGTTGATAGTCAGCAATCAAGTTGATAGTTAGTCAACAATCATAATAAATAAATAATAAATAATTAATAAATTTAAATTAATAAATAATAAATATGTAATAAATACAAACTATCACGTTTTTAGTTAGTCGACTTGACAACTATCAAGTTGCTAGTTAGTCAACTATCAGGTTGTGCTAATACCTCCACTTCTTTATTATTTTTTTAATTCTTCAAAAATTTCTTTCGACGTCATTTTTTGAGTTCTTACTGAGCTTTCGAAGTTTGCCCTACTAAAGCTGATTCTCGACTGATAGAAATGTTTACTCCCGCTTCGTTTTTATACTTGACTATACGCTTGATAGATGACTATCAACTTCATTGTTGATAATAATGACGGAGATGGCTTCTGGTCGAAATATGCACAATAAACGATGAAGTAATTTGTCGAGGTTTCTTATTTATAGCTCATATTTTTGACAACTTGATAGTTGGCTATCAGTTTGATAATTGACTATCAACTTGATAGTTAGCTATCAGCTTGATAGTTGCCCATCAACTTGATAGTTGACTATCAACTTGATAGTTCACTCTCACCTTGATAGTTGACTATCGACTTGATAGTTGGTAGTTGACTATCAACCTGATCGTTGACTAATCACTCAATAGTTGAGTATCAGCAATCAACCATAATCTACTATCTACTATGAAACTATCAACTATCAAATTATTATTAACTATCAGCTATTATTAGCAATTACCTACAAACTATGAAAGTATCAACTGCTAACTGCCCCAGTATCAAACGAATGGGAATCTTTTTGAAGTGCCTAGGCGCTATTTCTTACTTTTTCACCATAGGAGATAAAACAATTTAATTGACTTTAGTCAATTCTAATAGACTCTGGCGATAACTTTGTTCGAGTCTAAAAACCTACTTTCTCTGCAATGTCTACCAGATAAGGATCGGAGTGGGTCAGGTCAGGTCAGACCTGTGACCTGACATTTGTTGACCTGAAGTTTTCAGGTCAGGTTCAGGTCGACATTTCCTCAACCTGAACCTGACCTGATGATATCAGGTCGAACCTGAACTGAACCTGATCAACCTGTTTGACCTGAAATCGTTTGAATGCGTGAATTAGGGTTTAATGTTAATAAATTTAGAGTTACATGTCAAAAGACGCAAATAGATTTCATGATTTGAATTTCAATTCAATGTAATTTGTAAGATAAATAATTTTTTGTTTGGGTGAAATAATAGAATCAATGAGACAGTAAGTAGCACAATTCCAAAATTTCTTCAGTAAGTACTTCAGTTCTAGGTTTGATACTACCTTTATAGTTGACTCAATAAATTTCCAAATATATGAAAATGCTGGACAGTTTCATAGAAAACCTTCTACCTGCTCAGTACGACGTTTACTTACTATAGCGAGTTTTTTACTAACTTGGTACAAGGTTGTCAGTTGCATAGAAAACCTGTATCTCCTCCGTACGACGTTTCTTTGTTATAGCGGGTTCTGTACCAACTGTAAACGGTAAAACAAGCGCCGAAAATTCCGGCTGCCAGAAACGACATTACTGGGCGTTTTGGTAGCTATCAATAACTCCAGGCGAGCCGTCGGAGCGAAGAGGTTTTTCTTTAATCTGTCACTTCGACTTTGCTTCGTTTTCTGTAAGCACTAAAACAATTAAGTTTGTTGTTAAAAATAAATTTGCTGCTGCTTTGCTTTTCAATGAAACTGAAAACGTTGTACCATGTATCTGTAGATGTGCAAGCTTTCATACAAAAAGTAAGTATGGAACTAGGTTTGTAAGTACCCAGGATTTTCAAGTATGTGGAAATGATTGAGTCAACTATAAAGGATGTAGCAAACCTTGTACCGAAACAAAGTACTAAAGAACTTAAGTCGTTACATCCTTACGTCGTTACGTAAGAAATTTTGGATTTAGGCTATCTTAACACACATGCAGCGAGAGCATTTAAAGCTGATCGAACATTACTTCAATCTTCAATTCAATTTTTTTCAAAAAAGCTACAGTTACATAATACAAAATACAGTTACAATCCAGTTGTTTTAATTATATTTTCTTAAAATAACTTGTAGGTTTCAGGTCAACCTGATCAAATTTTTCAGGTTTCAGGTTACATTCAGGTCGGACCTGAATCCCAAAATCGGGTTCAGGTGAGTAATCAGGTCGTCACCTGGCCTGAACCTGATCGGTTCAACCTGACCTGTTCCGATCCTTACTACCAGACGATTAGGCCAATATTGTCCATCGTCGATTATGACAGTGAGATAACAATAGCAATGTTGATATTGAATTCGTAATTTGTCAACCGGTTGTAAGTCTCACACATACAAAATATAATCTCTAATCGAATATTTTGCATAAAATAGAACTCATAGTTCCTCAGGAATCGTGTACCGATTCTTATAACGATTGTTTTGTATGTGTGAGAGTTTCAACCCGTCGAAAAATTACAAATGCAAGATCAACATTGCTATTGCTACCTCACTGTCAAAATTCCTCTGAGATGATTATCAACTTGATACTTATCTAAGTATCAACTTAAAAGTTGTCCAACTATCAGCTTAATAGATGTCCAACTATCAGCTTGATAGTTGTCCAACTATCAGCTTGATAGTTGTCCAACTATCAGTTTGATAGTTGTTCAACTATCAACTTAATAGTTGTCCAACAATCAACTTGATAGTTGTCCAACTATCAACTTAATAGTTGTCTAACTATCAACGTGATAGTTGTCTAACTATCAACGTAATAGTTGTCTAACTATCAACGTGATAGTTGTCTAACTATCAACGTGATAGTTGTCTAACTATCAACGTGATAGTTGTCTAACTATCAACGTGATAGTTGTCTAACTATCAACGTGATAGTTGTCTAACTATCAACGTGATAGTTGTCTAACTATCACCTTGATAGTTGACTAACTATCAACTTAATAGTTGTCCAACTATCAACTTGATAGTTGTCCAACTATCAACTTGACAGTTGTCTAACTATCAACTTGATAGTTGTCCAACTTAGCTTGATAGTTGTCCAACTATCAGCTTGATAGTTGTCCAACTATCAACTTGATAGTTGTCCAACTATCAACTTGATAGTTGTCCAACTATTAGCTTGATAGTTGTCCAACTATCAGCTTGATAGTTATCCAACTATCAGCTTAATAGATGTCCAACTATCAGCTTGATAGTTGTCCAACTATCAACTTAGTAGTTGTCCAACAATCAACTTGATAGTTGTCCAACTATCAACTTAATAGTTGTCTAACTATCAACTTGATAGTTTGGCCCAGCCGCCAAATCAAGTCTCTGTTTTTGTTCTTCTCTGCCCTACAACGCATAAAAACCCTAACGACGTTATCAGATGAGAGATTTTCATATATTTTCTCTCACAAATTCTGGTCGCTAAGTTTTTTATGCGTTGTACGGCAGTTCTGCGCAGGTTTTTGCGGTGTTAAAAACCTGCTCGTAGGTGCAAAACTCATGCCTGTATCGAATTTTGCACAAAAGATGGTGTCATTTGTTTTCTACTGAACCGTATTTATCAATAAAACAATGGTGACGCTGCTGGATAAAAACGACTCAGCCTTTATGTTGAACCGTATGAATGCGTGAAAAAAGGTAGATGTCGCTACTCATCAAAAGCAGTTCCCTGATGAAATTTGATGCTAACCACCCGGGTGACAGTCCTTTGTCGAATATTAACTTTTTCTTTACAACGTGAAGTTTACATTTCATTCGTTTAAGGAAAGACAATCTAACGAAACAAAACAAAACATGCTGATTTCGGCGTATCACGCCCTCACATACCAAAGAAAGTATTTTTTTTTTTTTTTGTAAGGGGGAGGAAACCTTCAAAAGGCACCTGGTCCTCCTGGACCCAGGTAGTGTTGGATTTTTACCAACTAAAACCTCCCACCTTTGTCGCCATGCTCTCTTCTCCCCGGGACCGCCTCACAGCATTACGTCGGGGAGGGACTGTGCTTTCGCACTTACTCTCTCAGATCATCTCGTCTGTTTGTCCTCTGATTGTCATCTGGTTGTCTTCTTTGATCGTCTCTCCATGCATTCTGCAGCCTCGTCATTATTTTTGCAATTACGTTGTCCGCTGCTTTCCACACCTCCTCATCGCGGCACATCTCCGATATTATGTTTTCGGCATTTATGTCTGCCCTACTCACAGTCGTCAGTTCACCTCGCTCTTGTTCGAAGCGGGGACAGACAAACAACACGTGTTCCGCAGTCTCTTCATCACTTTGGCATGTCGTGCAGAAAGGTGACTCTGTGAATCCACACCTGTTCAGATATTTTCTAAAGCACCCGTGACCCGACAGGAACTGTGTCAGTTGGAAGTTAACCTCTCCATGTTTCCTATCTAGCCATGTCTTTATATTCGGTATTAGTCTATGGGTCCACCTTCCCTTGTCCGTGGAGTCCCACTCTTGCTGCCACTGCCTCAGTGATTCGTCTCTTAATTGCGTCCTAGCTGTTTTGGTAATTTGACCCTCCCTTTTCTTCTTTTTATGACATTCGTTGTCTTCCGTCAGCATTATGCATATTGGCATCGTCCCTGCTATGACACATACAGCTTCTAGGGATATCGTCCGGTATGCGCTTGCCACTCTTATGCTTGCCAGCCTTTGGGCTTTATTCAGCCTCCTTCGGTTTCTATTTGTGTTTAGCGCCTCTATCCACGCTGGTGCCCCGTAGCGCAATATCGATAGGGTGACACTTGCTAGGAGTTTTCTTTTGCTGCTGCGCGGTCCGAAGCTATTTGGCATTATTCTAGCCAGTGCTGCGGTAGCTTTCATTGCTTTATCGCACGCGTAGTCTGTATGACTATTAAAGCTTTTGCGGTCGTCCATCATGACTCCAAGATGTTTTAATTGGCGAGTGGATGTAATCTCCTCCCCGCCAATGTTCATTATGATCTTCTCGGTTTTCCTGCAGTTGGTCACTAGCATGATCTCGGTTTTCTGGTGGGCCAGCTTCAATTTTGCCGTTGTCATCTAGTTTTCAACAGTTTCTAGCGCCTCCATCGTCACTACCTCCACCTCCATCTTTGATGTCCCAGAGACCATGAGGATCAAGTCGTCGGCATAAGCGGTCGTCGTAGCGCATCTTGGCAGTTGCAGCCGCAGCGCTGTGTCATACATTATATTCCACAACGTTGGTCCTATTATGGATCCCTGCGGTACTCCAGCTGTGATGTCTACTGTCTTTTTCCCTTCCGTAGTATCGTACGTTAGCACTCGTCGTTCGAAATAGCTTTTCAGCATCCTGCAGATGTAGTCAGGGACTCTCATGGTATGCACCGCCTTAGCAATCTCCATCCAGCTTGCGCTATTAAAGGCATTACTCACATCTATCTTCGTTACAGCACAAAAGCGGTTATCCCGTATTTTTTGCTTCCGCGCCTTGTCGGTAACCTCTATAACTTTCTTAATAGCGTCAATCGCCGATCTCCCTTTTCGAAATCCAAATTGTTCGTCTGACAGTCCGTGCTTGCCCTCTGTATGTTTTCTTAGTCTATTCAACATCATGGATTCCAGCATTTTTCCCAATCCATCCAACAAGCATACTGGTCTATGCGATGATGGCTTGTCTGGCGGTTTCCCTGGTTTTGGTATGAGGACCAGCTTCTGTTTCTTCCATATATCCGGAAAATATCCGTCGTCGAGGCATTTCTGCATTGTCAATCTGAACATGTTAGGCTTCTCGCATGCTACTGTCTTCAGAGCTATATTGGGGATTCCATCTGGTCCTGGCGCCTTGTTATTCTTCGACTTTTTTGCAGCCATCTGAATCTCTTCTGTAGTGATCAATCGTTCATCTCTGTCTTCAGCTTCATCGTCGTAAGGAGTTTGCGGCCATGCGATCTGTTCGTGCTGTGGGAAGAGCTCTCTCACTATGGTCCCTAGCCTCTCCGGGCACTTTTCTTTTGGGACTGATGTTCCTTTCATCATCGCCATTACTATTCTGAACACTTTGCCCCACGGGTTCGCGTCTGCCTCCTGGCACAGTTTCTTCCAGCAGTTCCTCTTACTAGTCCGGATTGCTCGCTTCAGTGCTAATTTTGCATTACGATGTTCTTCGCACCTCACTTCTCTGACGCTCTCATTTCTGGTCCTTTGCATCCTCCTTCTTGTCTTGAGGCAATCCACTCGTAGGAGCCTTATTTCGTCGTTCCACCAGAATGCCGGTTTCCGTCCATTCTTCGGCTCCATCCTTCTTGGCATCGCCGCGTCACATGCGTTCACCATTTCTTTCGTCAAATCTTCTGCCGATCTCTCTTCGGGGTCGTTTTCTGATTGGAGATATTCCTTGAAAACTTTTTGATCGAAGTTTCCCGTCCGCCATCTTCGCTCTTTTTTATGAGTCATTTGTCTTGTTGCCTCTGTACTCTTTTTCACAGTGTACCTCAATGCTTGATGGTCACTGGCTGTGAATCTTTCATCCACTCTCCAATTCATTCTTGGTGCTAGTACTGGACTGCAGAATGTAACGTCAATAATCGACTCTCGACCGTTCTTGCGATAAGTGGTTGTGTTTCCCACGTTTGCCACTTCCAGTAGACTGAAGCCTCTTTCCTTTGTGAATCTACTGCCCCATTCAACTGCCCATGCATTAAAGTCGCCTCCAATATTAACTGGGCTTAGTCCCGCAAGCTCTCCTGTGAGTAAATCTAACATTCGTTCAAATTGTAATATCCTCCATCTTGATGGTGCATAACAGCTGGCGAAATACACTCCGTCAATTTTAGCTATCACAAATCCTTCATGAGCATCTGATATAACTTCTTGTATGGGATACCTTCCCATTGTCAATATTGCAGCCAAACCGGCTTTGTCAGCAACCCAGTTTCCGTTGTTCCTATTGATTCGGTACGGATCTGAGATTAAAGCTACGTCGCACTTATCTTCCGCTGCAGTTTGCCAGAGAAGCTGTTGTGCCATGTCACAATGATTAAGATTTATTTGGGTCACTTCCATTCTTGCCTCGTCTTAGCTTTCAGCGCCTTTTTGTAGATTGGGCATCTCACTCCACCCGTCACATGGTCATTTTCTGATGTACATATCAGACATTTTGGCGGTTTCGTACATTCCTTTGCTAGGTGGTCTTCCTCCCCACATCTCCTGCACAACTTTGATCTGTCTACGCCCTTACAGTTCCTCGCCTGGTGTCCAAACTCCATGCACTTGAACCATCTTTCTAGCTGTTGTGTTTCCCTTATCGGGCATACCGTCCAGCCTACCTTTATCTTGCCGATCTTCAGAATCTTGATGGCTGCGTCCACTGGAAGTTTTATTTCCGCCGTTTGGAGTTCGTCTCTCTTTTTCCTCATACGTATCGTCATTGATTCTAATTCGTCATTTAAGCCGCCTTGCTCTTTCAGAGCTTTTCGAAGGTCTTCGCTTGTCGTGATTTCGTCAAGATATCTGCATTCGATCGTAGTCATGTGGGTCATCGCTCTCACTTTTGCCATTTCACCCAACGACCCCTTAACGAGATCTTTATAGTTTTCACTTTTTATCTCTGGCCCCTTCTGAAGTTCAAACAGCATTTCGCCTTTCTGCGTTCGTCTTATTCTCGAGACATTTTGGCCCAGGTCCTTGAGAGTCGGGTCGTCTTTGATTTTCTTGAGAATATCAGCGTACGACATTCCTTCTTCCGCCGTCACTATCAGAGCATCCGCTTTTGGTCTAAGCCTTTTACTCTTTGGTTTCTCGATCTTTTCTTTCTTCTTGCTTCTCACCTCTCTCCACTCGCTAAGACTAGGCTTAGAGGTTTGAACAACCGGTCTATTTGTGGACCTTTCAGTGTTTTTCCTATCTTTTTTGCTCCTTTTTGCCTCGTTTCTTGATGTGGGTGTAGCGTCCGGAGTTTGTTTTCTCTTTGACGTGAGTGGGGTGGATATCGCCTCAATAGCTTCTTCTGTTGACTCCTTCTTGTCAGTCTTACGTTCAGCTGTTTCTGCTCTCCGCATCCACAACTTCAGTTCCTGTTCTGCTTCGTTTAGGCAGGCTCGAAGACTGATCACTTTCGTCTTTATATCTTTGTACACATTATGTTTGTCTTGTATAAATTCGTGCAGCTCTCTCACCATTTCTTTAGCCACCTTCATTTTTGTCGATGTTGACTCAACTTTATTGCCGGTATGGGCAACGTTCACTCTCACGGGCGACCTCATTATCTTCCAGCTTCTTGAGAATACGTCATACATCTTAGCCTCCGATTTATCGACTCGCTGATTCTCCGATTTCCTCTGCTGATTTTCTATTTTTTTTTTGATTTTCTAAATTGTTATCTTTTTTTTGTTCCCTATCTTCCATGCTGTTGGGTCCCCCCTCCGAGCCGCTATCTCCATCTCGTAGTGTAGTTACCTTCGTGATCTCATGGTTATCTATGCAAGCAGTGAGGCCATGCTAGGGTTGACACGGTCCTTCATGGGGCACCGCGTTCAGAGCCAGATCGGTATTAGTCAGGAATGTACATCTGAGCCTACACCTCCTTTTCACAGGACGAGTTTTCGAACGTACTTGGAGGCCTGCCAAGGTTTTACCGGGACGGGGGCAACCATGGTATTAGCCCACTAGCCGTTTCGTGAAGGTGTCACCCTTCCTTATTAAGGTAGTAGAATACCACAGTTGTCAGCCCATTGCATTCTACTCATTTCAATATCCGTGTTCAGTGTCCATGTCCAATGCTTTGCCAGTATGCCATAATTAAGACCTTACTGGCGTTGGCCTTAATGTGCCCTTGGCACTCCACTCATGATGGTAGTCCAACAAACTAGGACTGTGCATGTTGCCGTTGTCTCTTACCGTCGAGATCCTCCGCCACCATGCTAAGCCGCCATCCCATCTTGATAGCGCCTAACTGTCTTCGGCCCTCCCTATACGTAGCGTTTAGGTACTACCCGAAGACAGCCCCCCTCATCCTTCGGCTAAGTGACCCTCACTACTACACCGGGGGTTGGTTACCCGATCGTCCATGTGGGTTGCTCACTATAACAGGTTTCACCACGTGTAGGTAGGATGTAGGAGTAGGTGGACAGAGGCTAAGGTACATAAGGAGTACTATATTGCGCTTGACTCACCATTGACAACCCATACCAAAGAAAGTATGTGATTTCATCAGTACACCTATGTCTTGCAGGACAATGTGTGTATCAGCGCAGACACAGAACAAATACAAATTTTGAACTTTCAGTGCTAGCTTTTATACATTGAAAAACTTCCGCAATCTGTTAACAAAACTCTTCATTTTTGTTAATTTTTTTGGAAGTACAGATGCGGTAGATTGTGACATGGTTCATTTCTTGACCATTTCCATTAAAAAATGAAAATCGTTTCACATTCACATTTCATTCTAAATTTGCTAACGTTGCTAACGTTTACTGTGAAGTTAGTTCCAATTCTTACACTGCATTCTGAATGAAATTTTCAAATTGCAAGTTGAATAACAAATTTTGAATATTTAACAAAGAACTGTCACCCGGGTGTGCTAGACACGTTCTATAGCGAAATTGATACATTTTCTTCCGAGAATTCATGTTTCCTCTGAAAATGCAGACAAAATATTTTTCATCCCTTTGGTTACACGAAGCGGATCAGTTATTAGGACTAGTCCCAGTCAATATAACTGATCTCGTTGTAGGCACTGTCAAACTTTTGTACGAAAATTTGACATTGCCTTCAAATGAACAGTTAATTTACTGACTATAACTAACGTGGTCAGTGATGAAATATGCGTCTGAGAAAATAGAGGGAAAACGCCGTACACATAGAAAAGAATAGTTCTTTCAAGTTGGTTATTGTACTTTTCACTGGCATCGGAAAACTAAATTAAAGCTTTTCCTCTTGAAACTGAATGCAAAGTTAATTTTTCTTCATTTCGAAACGATTTATCCATTAGCATGAGTTAGTTCTAAAATGATAATAAAATGAGTCTATCGTCCGTTAGATAGCGCTGTAATCAAAATTTCTCCAATTTCTGCTGTTCTTTCTCCTTTTTTACATTGTGATTTTACATTTAAAAGGAATAACAATCTTTGCTTTACAGTTAATTTGTTGACGAACTCGGTTGGATACCAATTGAGATTAAAAGAAATTATAACAGATTCTTGTTGGATAAATAAATTCATCAAATGTGCTCACTATTACTGTGAAGAAAGTGACTACAATTTGTGCAGAATTAGAAGAGTTGATTTTTTATGTGACAAGTTTCATCTGGAGTTGACATTCATTCTATTTTCTAATCGGATTTAAACTAAAGTCTGTCTGAATGAGTGAGTCAAAGTTTTTTTCTTTTTATTCTTTTATTTTAGATTTATATCTAGATCTACGAAAGATTGAATTGTGAATGAAAAAAAGTAATTGTGACAAGGATTTTTCAAATGAGTAACAACACTCAACAATCGGGAAATTATTGTCTTAAAAAAAAGACGTTAAAAGCAGTAGCGGGAATACCTACAAAAAACCTTTCATACTATTCAAAATCAAATTTTAAAAAATATAAAAAAAAATTAAATAATCGAAAATTTTAGTATTTAGTCAAATCTCCAGAATCGTCTCGTATGCATACATTTCACCTGAAAGATAAGTCTTCTCTTTTTTTTAAGTAAGTGAGTTAGAAGAATTTACATCAGCTCTATTCCGTGATCACATATTTTAAACTGTAACGAATGAATTATTCAGAAAATGTTACAGACAATCAAACCGGTTATTTGTTGTAAAAATTTTTTACTTGCTAGCGTGAGGTAAAGTGTACTTTACCGTATCATTGGTGTCAATGACACTTGACATGCAATAGTAGTCACTTAAACGACGGAAAATTGCAAAATCCAGATGAAGTTTGAATTTTGTTGATCCGATGGGTGACGTGTATTTTCCCCCAGGTAATAATCCAAAAACAGAAATAAATGGGAATTATCACCCAAGCAATTATCGCCCAGGAATCATCACTCTGAAGGTATCACCCGAGAGGGAATTTCCTTATCGTTTTACATTTAATCCAAGAGGAATTTTCATTGTACAAATTAACTGCTTTCAATCGCTGGGTAAAAATTCCGGGCCGATAATTCCCCGGGTCATAATTTCCATTTGTCTGGGTGATAATTCCCTGGGGAAAAATTCATTTCGCCGATCCGATGCAAAGTGAAGGATAGAATCACTCGAAAACGTGACTTTTCATTTATATCATAACGAACTTTATATTAAGGGCATCGAAATTTTTATTGACATTCGACAAAAAGAACGACTTTCGATCGGCCTGTACTTATAATTTTAAGCAACAGAAGCTTATTGTAGTCATATGATTGCCTCTGGTTTCCCATTTTTTTTTTTTGCAATCATAATTTTATGACGGAACATCAAAAAGGTTTATCACGTTATGAATGTGGAAAATTTGATTTGTTAATCATTTTTTGCATAATAATTAAAATATGTTTACTATGTGTCGCCTTGGATAAATAATCAAGAGTGATGGGCTCGTGCTCAGCCACATGGATTTTGAGTAATGAGGTTTTGGGTGAAAGGTGTTAAGAAAATTGTTTGACATTTTCATTTCACAAATATTTGAATTTAGCGCGCTAATTACGTTACAGGATGATCGCAAAGATTAGGAAAAAGGAAAAGTAGTATAAAACAGACGCTCCATGAAGAGATTAAAATGAGAAGAAAACTTCGTTTTTGTTTGAATTTTTTCGATTACCTGGAGAGGAATGCGCGATAAATTTCATACCAACAATGGACATCAGATATCACTCCGTGCACAAAAAACAAACTTTTTTTCTTTAAGTCCTTTTTTCAATCCAAAGAATATTTTGGATAAGCAACGCAATAATTTCAGATTCCAAGAATTTTTTTTAACAATTACAAAAATAAAGGCATTTCGGATTCCTCGCATGGATTTTCAGGCAACATGTAATGCGAATTCTTAACACTTTGATCAAAAATTTCTTAAAATCCTTTTCAACTCCTTTCCGTCTAATGAAACATTGTCATTAACAAACTTCTTCTTCTACAACTGGCTTTGGGTAGATTTAATTTCACTTTAATCGGCGGATGAGAATAAATTAATGAACTACCGACGGACGGTTGCGGTTATATTCAGTTAATCTAATTTTTACATCGTGAACAATTACGGTCACGTTTTCTTCATTACCTAATTCGCGATAATCGACAATAAATTACGAACCAAAGTAGTAAAGAATTCGCAATCGTTTTACAATTTCATTAGTTTCTAAATTGGACCATGCAAAATTACGCACGGCATCATCAACGTTGCGGATCATAAATAATATAGAACGTTGTCATCTATACAAAGTGATAAATCGAATATCACGTGCGATAGGATGTGTAAGAGTTTGTATACGAACACTCCTCGTGCTTTAGTAGTTCTCATTTTCTCTTTAATTAATAGTAATTTGCATGTGATGGGATATTTCGTACAATTTTTTTTAGACTTGACAGTGATTGCTTGCATAGGAGTTACTTCGCATATAGACTCAGTCAGTATTTATTATAATATTGAATACATAACGGTTTTTAAGTATCATGCTCTTCATTCATTGTTAAAAACTGTGACCTGCGAAAAACCAGTTAAATTAACTGGTCATTTGAAGGCAGTGTCAAAATTTCCATAAAGAAGTTTGACAGTGACTACAACCTGCCTGGGACTCGCTCTCATAACTTACCACTCATCCGTTTAACAATCAATCGGTCATGACTTTAGTTCGTTTGTCGCCATTAAATTATTTTCAAAACCGAGGGCGTTAGTAGTGACACTATGCAAAATTCTTTGATTTGACCGTAATTTTACTTTGAGTCGCTAAACGTGCGAAAAGTCCGACGAAAAACTATTTCAATTTTCCAAGTCTGTAGTGAGCGCACAATGTTGGGGGCAAGGTTGGGTTAGCGACGCTAGTCACTAGTGAAGTAAGCTAGTAGCGAAACTATTTTGGCAGTCACTTCGCTAGTAGCGACTAGCGATCCGCTAATCGATCAACTAGAGGACCCATTTCGCTAGTCGCTACTTCGCAATTGTACAATACGAACTCGAATTATTTGGAATTCAAATTTTCACAGTATTTTATTAGTACAGCCAAAATCCCGATTTCCACTTCGTCGTCTTGAAAAATAGTTATATGTATGCACCAGGGCCCATTATTCGGAATTTCGTTTTCTCAAAATTCTTAAAAAATTCCTAAAATTCTTAGAATTCTTAAACAATTCTTAAAATTATTAAAAAATTCCTAAAATTCTTAAAAAATTCTGAAAAATCTTAGAATTTCTAAAAAGGGTCTCAAATCGTTCAGTTCAATTTGTTTTTTTTCAACAAGTAAAAATTAAGGAAAAAAATTCATTTATTTTCGTGATCGCTTGCTCTATTGTCTCAGTTGGACGGGCAACGATTTTCTTTTCATAGTACCACTCTTTGGTACATGAATTGTGTTTACTTTTTCGGTGTGAATGTCTGGTTGACTCTGGGTTTCATCTTCTTCATTCAGAAGGTCAATAAGTAAAGGTTGATTAACAGCTGTAGTTTGGGTTTCAGGGCTCAGAACTTGTACATCACCTAACTGACTTGTCGTCACTAGGTCCCTTTTAAAATTAAACTCATTTGCTAAAGACGAATCATTCGTTGCTGTTTGATCATCGTTGCCGTTTGTATCAATTGTAGCTGTGGATGCACCGTCTGTCTCAACCAACAATGTTGGAATGCACTTAACAATAAATACCATTTAAGTGCGGCAAGTTTTTACGGTTTTCCAGGGGTTTTCTTCAATGAATAATACGTCGGATACATGATCATCTTTATTCTTACTCCACGCGGGACCATAGATCTTCTACAAAAGTTCGCCATCGAATTCGGTTCTTTGCCGGTGCCTTCACTTCCAACCATTGTTTGCCAGCAGCACTTGCTTCATTGACGACGGTTCTTCTCCACGTTATCTTTGGACGGCCAACTTTTCGACTACCTTGAGGATTCCAGTCCATTGCAGTTTTTGCTATATCTCCATCAGGTCTTCGTAGTGTATGTCCACTCCACTTCCACTTTCGACGCATGATCATGACTTTCATTTGTTCCATATTGGTTTGTTTCCACAGCTCTTCATTGCTTATAACTTTCGGCCAGCGTATTCTCAGTATGCGTCTGAGGCATCTATTGACGAAAACTTGGATGTCATTTTCGATTTTCGATGTCATTTTCCACGCATTTCACATTTTCACAGCCATACAACAAAACTGAGATGCAATTTGTTTTGAAGAAGCGTAGTTTCAAATTTCTGGTCAGCTGGGACGAATTCCAAATATTTTTCAATGAAATGAAAGCCTGGCGCGCCTTCTGCATGCGATTTTTAACTTCCAAATCGGCTCCTCTGTCCCTTGCTACGATGCTTCCAAGATAGCAGAAGCTCGCTGTTTCGGTGACTGATTCTCCGTTGATCGACAAAGAGCACGATGCCGTTGTATTTATGCACAATCGTTTTGTCTTAATCCTATTTAACCGCAGCCCAGCTTGCCCCGCATATTTGACAAGTCGTTGAAATGATTATTCCATATCACGTGCTCTTTGTGCCATGATCGTCGGCAAAATCTATGTCTTCCAATCGTTCAGTCAGCGTCCATTGAATACCTCGACCACCGGCATTTACTTTTCGCATGATCCAATCCAATACCAGTAGAAACAGAAGAGGCGATAGCACACACCCTTGTTTCACGCCGGATTCGACAGTGAACCATCGTCCGAGCATTCCACGATGAACGACACGGCATTTCCCGTTTCGGTAAAGACCGGCTATGATGTTCCGACCCAAGCTATCAAATGCCTGCTCGAAATGTTGGGTGTTGTGGGTGTTGAATGATGTTGCTCCATGATGATTCTGAGAGTGTTGATGTTGTCGATGCATGATAATTGTGGCCTAAAACCAGCTTGCTGCTTGCGAATCACTGGTTCCAGCACTTTTGACATTCGGTCGTGTATGATAATTGAGATGATTTTGTTGATCGTGTTTAGGAGTGTGATACCGCGCCAATTACTGCATATGGGCAATTTCATTGGTAGGTTGCGAGGGAACCATGTGTTATTGCTAAGCCGTGCACATACGAGATTTGTGTTGTATGAAGAAAATTCCTCTATAGGTTCAATGTACAACTCCTTCATGCGAAAGAAGTTCCACCTTCGCATTCTTAGCCAGAAGACGGTTCCCTCGTAACACATTTTCCAACTTTTCAATGGAATGGCCCATATCGTTAGATCGCCTCTTTCCGGGCTATGCACAGTCTTCGAATACCAAATTCTCTTTAAGAAGCTGCAGTGCTGTGTAAATTCTGCTGAACTGCTTCATCCACTTATACTTTGTACAATTACTTGTTCACTTGAATATTTTGATCCCACCCCGGCTATCAATCTTTGGATGTCGCAAAAAAAAAAAAACGACGACCTAAATCTATTTCGAAAGCGAAACAACACTCTTGGTATAAGGGAGTTTTCGAAGAAGCAACTGTTAAGAAGCCAACTAATCATGATCGTGTAATTAAATTCTAGGCAGCTGTTATTATACCGTTTCTGAATATATTTTCTTCTTAATTATCGAAATAGTCATACAGACACGCTTATCTGGTTTTTAAAAGTTTTTCTTAAAAAAATTCTCAAAAAATTCTCAAAAATCTTAAAAAATTCCTAAAATTCTCAAAGTTCTTAAAAAATTCTTAAAAAATTCCAAAGAAATGTTGGATATATAATTTTATGTATCTTTCGCACAAAAAGCCATTATAGCACAAAACACGAAAATTATACTCTTCAATTTTTTCGAAATGAACCTGAACATTTCAAGAAGCAACCATTGAGAAACGTCAAGAGCGGATTCGAAAAGTAAAATGTTTCACTGAGTTGCTCAGTTAATGCTGTCATTGTTAACTTTGAGGTTAGATTCTTTACGATCAAAATCGGTCGTGAAGAATGTGAGAAATGTCATGAAGATTGTTTGCTGTTGTCATCGTTTGTAAACATTAGTTCGTCAATTGAATTAAAATTGTCAGTATAGTGACTAGGAGTGAAAGGGACGATTTTCGAAGGTAATAAATTAATTTTTAAAGCATGAAAGGCAATTTGATGGTATAAATTTTGAAATATTTTTATTCAAGGAAACCCAGTGAAACATTTCAGTTTCTGAACGGTTTATGTCAGAAACTTGTCTAACAGTCATATTTTGCTCAGGTTTCACTGAGCATTTTAGTTTTCGAACGCGCTCCAACTTTTGAATGAAACTCGACTAATAAAATCATATTAGTCCAGTTCGAACGTTTCAAACTGGACTTATGGTTTTATTAGTCGACTTCGAATTTTGATCAAAAAACGTCAAATTAAGTCTAGTTTTCAGTGCGAAAAATGGCACATTTTGGGCGAAAGATGCATAAAAAAATTTACTGAAATGTCAAAAAAAATCATTTTCGCATAACACAAATATTGATTAGCATATGACGACTGGATGTTCGATATATGTACTGCCGTGTTGCACCTAAACTACACAGCATCGCACTTTATTGTTAACTGTAAAGAGCTCGTAGAATCTTTGCGCTTCTATTGTAATTGCAATGCAAGTTTCCCAAAAATTCTGTACAAAGGGGATGAGACTTTTCCACGACGACGACGTAAGTGAAAATCCTCGTAAGTGCACGTTGACTGTGACTTTGGCAAATATATAAATAGAGAGATTGACTAACTTTTCCGATATAGAGAATTGTAAAGTACAACACAGTTGTACTGTGTAGAAGCGAAAGATTTTATTTCTCAATATATTTTTCGGTCTTTCGTCTTTTCGTATTTTTCGTCTTTCCGCGACCGCTCCAAGCGTGCTAGTTTTTGAAAAGGCTCGCTACTAGCGAGTAGCGTCGCTAATACTTTTCGATTTTAGCGTTGGAAAAATTGACTAGAGAGCCCAACCTTGGTTGGAGGCATTTATTCAATAACATAAAATATTTATTGCTGTAGTGGCTCAATAAGCCACCACTGACATGATCTAATTAATAATTTGTAACAACAATTTATTTGCGATAAATGTTGTCATATTATAATCTCGGATCAATAAATTTTTTTGATAATAAAAAATTGAGTGTATGTATTGTTCGCAGTATAACGCGTTAAATCAAATGATGTGTAAGTTGAACATGGACAGTGTAAGCATGGAAATCTACACTCGTTTGAAACGTTATGGTTTTACGATTCTTTTATTAAATTTGTTTTGGTCTAGTCGACTCAAATTTGAAAGAGAAAAAGTAATTGATTTATTGCCAGTCTACCAAACTGGTAAAAGTCAATGCAAATTTGAATGAACCATACAGAATTCGGTTTTATCCGAGATAAACTGTAAAAATGCTGAAAATATGAAAAGATTGGAGGTTCCAAGTATATAAACTTGTGCGTTCAGGGATTTTTTCATGAATAAACGGTTGGTTAGCGAATTAAGTCATTCAAATGAAAGGAATTCAACTGCAATCTTTTTACAATCAAAAGAAATATTCGTCTGCTAAAAAACGTCAGTGCAAAAATTCCTACAATTTCTGTAAGAAAAATTCCAAGGAAATGTTTGGAGAATTTTTATCATACTGGTATTTGTAAAATCTACATCTACATCTACTTTTGGTTTACTGACATTTACTTTATACGAATGCCAACACAAAAGTTTCAGCTATGCCTTTTATTTCGTTTAATAATGACACATGTTAACTCAGCATGGGATTACAATTTCCGACTGTGACAATGTCACCACATCGTTTTCATAGAAAAACGATAAGAAAAATATAAATTAATTTTCTAAATATTGAAATGGATGTATTTCCCGAAAACAGTAAATGACTCACATGGGTAACACCATCCCTGTATACCAATCAATTCCTGAAAGTTGTACAAAAAGAAAATTCATTGCTTATTGAAGCATAAACGAATGCAATTTTTTCTTAGTTGGATAGAAGTTCCTTTACGTCCCTCGGCGATTAGTATTCCTTCATAGGGATATACGTTTTCGAAGGGGCTCCCGAGTAAAATAAAGAACGTCTTAGAGTTTTGTGTAGGTCAAAAAATTTCAACGAACGGTGGCGTTAGCCCTTTTTGTTCTACATCAGCGGCTGACGATTTGCTTAAAGGTAACTCGGCTCGGTGGCGAAGCAATGCAAATTAGTTCACGTTTCACGTCAACCAACTTTTTAACGGCGACTGAATTTTTTTAAGCTTTCGACGTAATTAAAATGATTTGAAATTCTATCGAAGATAGAAATGGGGAATCATCGGCTGTGGCATCAGCTTTTTATTTTCGGCAGCAATTGGCTGCAATTTTTTCAGTGGTGTTTGAGCCGGCACACAGCTCTCTTCTATGTCACTATTACTATAATGGATTTTTCTATTACTTTTCCATACTAGTGCGACAAAGTAATAGTAAATGCAAAACAGTTATTTACGTAACTAGGAAAAATATAATGTTTTTGACGAGTGTGAGGTTTGCAGCCACGAAGCCACGGACTGCAATCACACTAGTCAAAAACATATATTTTACCAAGTTTCGTACAATATTTTTATTCCGTGAGTTCAGAAAACTGCTTTTCTGTTTTAAAATAGGATGGAAAACAGCATTTTTCCGTCCTAGGAATGAAAAAGTTATTTTTCGTCCGTGCGGGTTGAATTAACTTATTTTGACCACTGCAGTGATAATATGGCTTGTTTTCTCACCTCTTGTCCTCCCCAGGAGTAAAATAGTAATTTTGCCGCCTGAACTGTGATGATATGCTTCATGGAATGTTGTTGTGTTGCTATGATTTCTTTTTGTTGATATGAACGTTTTAGTAAATTGAGGTTTTTGTTTCGTGGATAAAAACGGTAATTCACACCTTGCGTGCTACCCTCAGGGAGAAAATGGAATTAAACTCTAGCGCAGTAAGACCCCCGCGTCGCACTGGCCGCAAACTTTCGCTTTGGAATTTATCATTTGGGTGCCATGTAACGTCGGAACCAGAATCTCAGTTGTTACAAACTTATAAAAGCTGAAATTTAGCTAACTTTACTTCAGTAGCATATAGATCATTATCTAGAAATTTCAATATTAAACGGTTTTCTAATGTAAACATGACAGTTCCGGCGTTACACATTTTTCACAGATTTCATGAAATCTACCATTTTCTCCCCTCGGGTAGCAAGGGACCTTTAACCTTTTTTTTAGACTGATGTTGTAGTGAAAAACACTGTACCCGACTAATCATATTGTTCAAGTATAAAGTAGTTAACATTTCTTGTTTGGAATATCTAATAGGCTCAAAGCTCTTCCTCAATTTTCTTCGTAAATTACCAGAAGGAGTCTTTGCATTGCCTTCTGAGGGTTTAAGGATGTAATCCAATCTCACACTCTCTAAAGCAACACCATTTTCATACTGTGATTAACATCAAAACTTCTATTTTCACACTTCGTTATTTCCTAAAAATGAGCATCATCATAATTTTATGTCATGTGTCAGTATATTATTAGCCAATGGCGCAATTATAGTCGAGATGAAGTGAATGTCCGAGGGGCTCTGCCCCGAGACTATAATCAAGCTATTTATAAAGATAATAATCCGTTGTTACAACCCGTCGGGGTCAGAGGTTAGATCATTTTATTTACTAGTTCTGTAATTTTTTGTGAGTTTTTCCTTACATGGATTCTCTTAGAGATCCTTTCGTTACCAACGTTTTTACTGTGTCAGTGGTAAATTGCAGACAAACCTAATGCCATCTATGATGTACTAGGGCGGGAACTAGGGCGGGCTTAGAATGCTGGCTCGCTTCATCAATGTGTTTTACCGGCAGGCATTTTTTGGACCACATGCTCAACGTGAATTCCGAACCACGCCTAACTAGCATTATACCATAAGGATTTCCCCTGGTGCCAATTATATGAAGACTTCGGGAGAAAAAGACGATAAAGCAATCGAAAGTGAACCTACTCCCATATAAAATATTGGAGAGTACGTTCAATTTTAAGTAACTTATCTCCTTTTCTCTCGAAGTCTTCATATCTCCGTCTAAAGTTAGACTCAGATATTTGTACACAGAATTCATCGAATATGGGTGACGTCATATTTGTCATTCTTCTACATACGATTCGTTGCGGCACCAGATTCACAACTACCCAAATTGTGAAGCCTGGGTGTGCCTAGGAACGTAACTTTCATGCTACACATTGAAGAAAATCCTATATAGAATTTGTTCCCACCAGGATTGAACCAGGATATTCTCGGTGGAAAGCCAGTAATCAAGCTATTTATAATAATAATAATAATCTGCCTTACAACCCATGAAGGGTTAGAAGCTAGATCATTATTTACTAGTTTCGCTGTTTGTGGTTCTATTTTTTTGAGATCCTTTCATTACCGGAAAGTTTTACTGTGCCAGTGGTAAGCTGT